>OZ012688.1:23966763-23971763 GCA_963942565.1 Maea johnstoni
ATTTTTTTTCTTTCCAGTTGTCGCTATTTGTGTTTACGGAGATAAATAATCATCGTCGGGATTCGGTAGTACTTCATGGTCAGGCGACTAACAAGGTCTTCACCACAATGTGGAGCAATGTAGTCCAGATATCTTATTGCTATGGAAACAAGGCTCCCACAACGGATGACGATTGGAGGTTAAAATTCACTGTCAAAGGTAAGACACAATGGTCAAGCCATATATGCAGGTGACAAAGATAACATGAAGGAAGGAAGGAATTGTATTATGTTAACTGCTCTCAACAGCTTAGGTCATATTGTGACATGATTGTAAACCTGGAACTGTGAAGATATTCCTATCTCTCTATGAATAGTTCACAGGGGTCGCATAGACAGCCCTCCACAACGCCGCTCATTTGTATAGCGATAAAGTCAACCCACTAACAAATATCCAACATAGACCTGAACTTATGCCACTTGCAGCACTAGATGTTGTTTCAGTATCTTTGTGTCTCACTCATTTGCCCAAGTCTAACATCTGTTCTTCTCCTTTTCAGACATCAATCAAGTGCTCAGGTTCGAAACAGGTTGGGAGAATGGCTTCATTAGGTCCCCAGGGTTCGGAGTATCATATCCGGGAGTGGAAGTCAATTATACCTATGAATTAATTTATCTGAATGATTCTACGGATGGATTTCTGCAGATTTTTTTTTACAGATATTGACATCGCTGAAACAGATAAGCTATTGGTAAGTTATCTCTAGTTATAAGTGGTCTAGGGAATCAGTTTGGTGTTGGAAGATGAAAATGTCATCAATAATGTTTTTAGTGTGACATCATTTTCTCGGATTATAGAATTTCTATGTGATTTTGGCCAAATCATGACTTTTATTAAAATTCCAAAGCACTTCAGGGCTACCTATGCAGTGTATACAAATCTCAAAGAGAATTGGCAGTCATTATAATAATAATAATAATAATAATGATAATAATAATATTGTCATTTGATTGCGCCCTTTCCATATAAACGTGCTCAGAGGGCGCATTACATTCCATTGTCAAAGGATAGATGTTGATATACACACAGTTAATTGATATATACATCTTTGAACAGATGTGTTTTCAGTTGTCGTTTGAAGATTGCCACACTCCCAGCTGCCCGATTATTATCTGGGAGCTGATTCCATAGTTTTGGGGGCACAGGCACTAAACGATCTGTCACCGTAGGTTTTCATGTTGTTTCTCGGCTCACAGAGTAAGTATTGGATGTTGATCTCAGTGTCCTTAGTGGGACATACTCTTTCAGCAACTCCCTCAGGTAAGAAGGTGCAATTCCATGCAAACACTTGTACGCCAGTAGCAGAATCTTGAATTCATTTCTCTTCCTGACTGGCAACCAGTGCAGCTCCTTAAGTACTGGAGTGATATGGTCATGCTTCTTTGTGAAAGTGATCACCCTGGCAGCGTTGTTTTGTACTCTCTGGAGCTTACATATTAGCTCTTCGGGTATTCCACAGAGAAGTTCATTGCAGTAGTCAAATCTTGAGGTTACCAGGGATATGACAGCACTTTTACTTGATTCTGCAGTCAGGTTTATTCTGATCCTTCAGATGTTTCGAAGGTAATAGTTTGCAGATTTGACTGCCATTGACACATGTGCTGCCATATTCATGCTTGGATCAAAAACAGAGCCCAGATTGCCGTTAGGTATATTGAGAATCTTGACAATCTCACCATTTACGGAAATGCTAGGCACAGATATTTTTGCTCGCTGCTTAGGGGTGCCCAGCACTAAGACTTCTGTTTTGTCTGCATTCAGTTTCAGCTTGTTCTGTGACATCCATGTATATATGTCAGTGAGACTAAGCCCTCCAGCCTAGCAACTCCTATATCGACTGCTTGTTGAGTGATGGGTTTTATTGACAGATAGAGCTGTGTGTCATCTGCATATATGTGAAGCTCTAAACCATGCTTTCTGATGAGTTTCCCAAGAGGTAGGAGGTAGATCAGGAACAACAATGGTCCTAGCACCGATCCTTGTGGTACAGACCACAGAATGAATGTCCTGTAACTCAGAAAATGACTTGTCAATCTTGATGCGGAGTGTGCGACCTGACAGGTAAGACATATATAAACCAAGCAAGTGCTTGACCCGTAATACCTAGTGTATTTTCCATTCTGCTGAATAGAATATCATGGTCGATGGTGTCGAACACCACACTCAGATCTAACATGACCAGTATAACTATTCCGTGCTGGTCAATGCTAGTTAGTATGTCATTCTGTACTTTCACTAGGGCAGTCTCTGTGCTGTGACCTGGCTTGTAAGCAGATTGTAAATGCAGGGTTCACCCTTAAGAAAATCTTCTAGGTGCCCGAAGGGCAGCTAGAAGATTTTTCTTCCAAAAAGCTAGGGCGCCCGGATTGGGCGCGGAGCGAGCGCCGAAGGCGTGAAGCCACTATAGCGGCCGGGGGTCCAGGGGCCGCTTAAGGCCCCAGGAAAATTTTGGATTCTAGATGCTCTGAGATGCATTCTCCTGCACTTTCAGTGCAATATAAACACAATTCCAAAGTTTAAACATATATAAACAATCAGAAAATCTTGAAAAAATTAAATATTTGTGTCTCATCAAATTGAGATATTTAGTACTTCTATGAAATGTATGTCTTGTCTGAGTTCCTAACTTATATAACTTGAGTGAACCTAATAATAGTAGTAATGAAAAAGAAATAAAACAATACTGGGAATGCAAAACTTGAGAGAATGAACAAATCAAGTCAGGAAGAAATGAGGAAGAGTGGGGATTACAAAATAAGTACAGGAGAGGGAAAGTACAGGAAAATGCACACAGTAAGGGGAGAGGGGGAGGGAATTTAAAACCATGGGTTGGTTACAATAAGGGTTAGGAGATCAATCTATGTGATGCAGGGTTAAAGAATGACAAACAGAAGCTAGATTACAATATAAACGGTATGCTTTATTACTTACTAACATGTAGATACAGGACTCAGCTAATCCTAATATAATCCCACTAGTAAGATCCTTAAGGTGTGCTGCTGCTGCAGCCCATATAGATAGGTACAGTTGCTAAGCCCAGAAGTCAGCCCGGCAGGGTGCTTCCTGCTATGTGAGTCCAGCATGGCCTGTAGAAGGCAGGCGGGCTCTAAATGATGACCAATAAGGCAGAGGGCTCAAGCAGCAGCTATAGTGATAATACATTTCAAATAACTAACGGTACAATAGATCCCTGTTACACATGGGGGGTATAACACACATCTTTCCACGGCCACTGTCCGACTCTGCAGGGTTTCGACTCTGGAGGGTTTCACTGGTGGGACTATATGGGTCATGGACCTCCTGACACAGAGCTCTGTGTTACACACCATGTGTTGTCCACTCGCATTTCGGGCGACTATAAATCAGCGTGTGGTCGCAAACCATACACTTCAGGCGCAAATGCGCCTATTGCGCCCGTTAAGGTCGATCCCTGAAATGTTTTGTGCAAGTTGTTTTCAGTCATGTAGTCAGTAAGTCGCTTCGCCACCACTCTCTCAAGCAGTTTTGAAATGTAAGAGAGGTTGCTGACAGGACGGTAGTTCTTCAAAATATCTGGATTTAGTGTAGATTTCTTTAGCAATGGAGTGACTACAGCCGAATTCATGGATTTTGGTACTTGGCTAGATCTGAGAGAAGAATTGATGATGTTAGTCATTACTGGAAGTAATTCACTTCTACTTTCTTCGATGAGCCAAGTTGGGATTGGATCCAGCATGCAGCCTTTTGCAGGAGACTTGCAAATTATCTTCCATACCTCCGCCTCTGTTGTATTTCGCAGAACAGTCAGAGTGGAAACAGGTGATGACTGTGTTATTTCCAGGTTGATTTCAGAGCAGTCAGGAAGGTTATCCCTAATTTTATCAATCTTTTCCTTAAAAAGTATGAAAACCTATTTGCAAGTTCTTCTGCAGGAGCTGTGTTCTGGGAGTTTTGAGATTTTCTGTCTGAAGAGGAGTTCATTCATTGTCTGAGACATCGCTTTTGAATCCTGCCCACAATCAATAATCCTCTGATTGTAATATGACACTTTGCTACTTACAAGGAGCTTGTTGTATTTGTCTCTTTCATCCTTGAAGATTCTATGATGAACTGTTAGGCCAGTTCTCCTCCACAGCCTTTCAGCTTTTCTTTTCTCAGATTTCGCTCCATGGAGATCATCTGAGAACCAAGGCTGTTATGGTCTTATTACAATAGTCTTTTCCTTGGATGGTGCATGCTTATTCAGCACAGTGGTTAGTTGCATGTCATATATATCCAAGAGATCTGTGACAGGGAGGTTATCATCAAGATCACCCAGTCCTTGTGCGATGTATGTTCTAAAACTGGGCAGGTCAATGAAGTGAAAGGCCCTGGTATTGATTTTTGTCTTCTGAAGGTGTGGCCTGGGATGATGGACGTTGCATAACAGTAGATGGTGGTCTGTTATCATATCACCCACCTGTACCTCCTGTACAAGGTTATCTGTGTCTCGGCACATGATAACATCCAATGTATGTCCAGACATGTGAGTGGTGTTGTCAGCCTTTTATCAAGATGAAAGGTTTAGGTCACCAACCATCAATAAGTCACCTGAGCCAGTCACTTTGTCCTGGAGAAATGTAGAAAACTCCTCAAAGAACTGACTAGCAGTGAGCTTATTTTTTTGGTTGGGTGGGGGCCTATACAAGGGTAATCAAATCAAGGCAGCGTGATCCAGTGTTGAACTTGATCTGCATGTTTTCGAAGCTGTCTGACTTGTACACATCTGTTTTTATGATTTTCATAGAAGCCTTGTGTAGTACACCAACGCCTCCATATCCATGATTTCCATGTCTTGGTGTATGGTTAAATTCATAACCAGGTAAGGATAGTCCTTTGACATGGAAATTATCCTTATCTTTCGTGGTGAGCCAAGTCTCAGTCAACGAAAGAAAGTCTTGTAAACTCAGTTTTGAGAGTAAAGCGGGGTTTCTCTCATTTCT
>OZ012688.1:23976763-23979263 GCA_963942565.1 Maea johnstoni
TAGCCTTAATTATCTGTTAATTTACTATTTATTATTCATTTATTTGTTTACATATTTTTTTATATACTATAAGCTATTTTATTGGCCTTCTTTCAGGTTGTTCTTCTGTACTCTCATATGGAGGAGTTCTCGAGGAGCGCTGGAGACCTTATAATAGACTCACTGCCTATGACTGTGTGTGGACTATCCCTATTCCTCAGGAAAACCTTAAGATCTTTCTAAGGATGCAGCGCTATCTTATAAAGCGAAGTGAGTACACCAGCAATGAATACTTTTCATCCTGTTCATGCTCTGACTGGTCCTCTCAAATACTAATGTCTGAATCTATGACCCTTTGATTGGGGATAACGCACGTTCTGCCTCTTGAAGGTCTAAACAATACATTTTTGCATGAAGGATCAGATGGATTAATGCCTGTGGTCATTCTAATTTAACCAGCAGTGTAATAATCTGCTATCATATCATGTTGCCGCACTAGTTTTATTTTTCAACATAAGGCGACCCTTAATTGATTTGTAGTTCCCCGGATCTTTCCCGGGCCATTTTGCAGAGTTGGTAGGGAGATAAATAAAAATAAGATAAAGATCCTGTGGTGTTTTTACTGAACCCAAGCATTATCAAGTCGGGAAATAAAATAAAACTATTAGTTCTAGTTAGACAACTGAAACATATTCTTTTTATATTGGTTTATTTCATATTTTGCCGCTTTTTATTGACATTTAAGTATTGCTTTTTCTATCTAATTAAAAATCTCACTGTTATATATTCCTCATCAGATACTGCTAAACTGGGTCGGCCATTTATAACTTTAAAAAAAAAAGGTATTTTTCCGTCGGTGGGTTATTTATAGTTAGGCGCATTCGGGAAACTACAATTCAATTACGGGCCATGGCTTAACAGTGGTAGACTGTCACTTTAGATGTATTGACTAGGGTTGGGAATCGGTTGCAATTTCATGATTGATAATTATTTGCAGCCAACTGATCGATTATCGATCATAATCAGTTCTTCACACTTTTGCAGTAATTGGGTACTAGAGGTCTAGAGCATAATAAAAAGTGATATTCTATGACAATTACTTGTTATTAGCACCTACCTCAACTTCCTTTTGAAGTGTTTTTGGAGCTTAGTTTCATAGCAAGAAAGCTGACAACTTGTCTGTCATTTCGTTCTATATTTTGCCACTAGGTGTCCCCTTTTCCGATTATTATCGATTGCCAGTTTTGTAATCGATATATCAGAATCAGAGAGGTAAACGATTGATTATCGATTATAATCGATGATCTTCCCAACACTAGTATTGACTAGCTTATGAGGGGAAGGATATCTCCTCTTCCTTCTGATTGATGGGGACAATTAAAGTAGCTCAGTTGGTTGGGTGTCGGACTAGTAATCAGAGGGTCGCTGGTTCGATTCCCGGCCACTCCGGGCACTTTGGTCGTTCTTGGGCAAAACAGTTTATTCCATATTGCTTCAGTCTACCCAGCTGCAAAATGGGTACCTAGCATAAATAAGGCAGTGCTTAGAGTGTGCTATATGCTGCCAGTTGCTCTGGAATATCCCCCGGGGGATTGAAATGGTTTCTGTATGTACAGTGCCTGCTAGGGGAGGAAGGTCGTGTGAGCACTTCGGTGGATACAAGACTATAAACCGAATACCTTTATTACAATAGCCTTGTCAACATCATGGTTGCTTAGCAACAGCATTCAGTTATGATGACACTTGAAAAACATTTGTCGCTGCTTGCCAAGAGATTTTCATAAGAATGATTCTTATGGAAATCTTTCTTTTCATAAGAATGATTCCTATGAAAATCTCTTGGCATGATATTTGGAGGAAAGTTGTTGAAAGTGTTATACATATTTCATATTTCTTTGACTGTTTCCTTAATGATGATAACATCCAAAACCATTTGCTGCAGATGAATGGGTTTAAATATTGTTGCCTAATTTGTATTGTTTTTTGTGTGTGTTGCAGCTTCAGCAGGAGAAAGGTTAATCTCAATCCATAACGGGACAACCTCTGATTCGCCCAAGCTCTTCGAGTCAACCAAATTTATGGAAGGCTTTAAAAAAAAAGTGAACTTTACCTCTACATCTGGTTTTTACATACGCTTCATAGGAAATATAACCAAGTATCACGGCATCCGTCTTATCTATACTGTGTATGATGATCGGCCCTTGACACATTCAGCATCAGGTAAGTACAGGTGAACTTGGATATGACGGACTCAATGGGACCAGGAAAATTGGTCCGTCATATGCAAAATCCGTCGTATACATATGATGAATACTTGATATGCATCGGACTGGGACCAAGCATATCGTCCGTCATATGCAAAGATCCGTCGTACAGTGGTTCGTCATATCCAAGTTCACCTGTATCCACTATGTATCCACCGATAAAATAACCATTTTATGAGTGATCAGGCTTAATAATGTCTTCCCATATTTGTGTTTGTCACTGATTCTGTTGACATAAGTGTCCAAATTCAGAGTAG
>OZ012688.1:23981763-23994263 GCA_963942565.1 Maea johnstoni
AGTCACGTGATCAAACCAATAACTTTTAAATTCATCTGTTTCACACTTAAAAACGTTCCATTATGATAAGTTTGAAATCATCTTTACGCTGTTTCTGTTTTAAGACTGTGTGATGCAACAAACTTCTTGACACATACATGGAATGACATGGTGATCAGCTTTTGTCTGTAGAGTTTAGTGAGATATATTTTCTTCTCCATGTTACTTGCGGGCGCGGCTGCCCTTTCTCTGCACAAATTTGCATGTCCTCCCAAAATATGACATCCTCAAGCTGAAATTTCACCTCTTGAATTGCGTCCTTCTGGATGTAGGTACCCAACACTGGTATATACTGAACTGAAAACACTGCTTGTAACATTTCAATTAATACTGGTCCCCTCATTTGCTTCATTGACCCTGCTGATGAATACTGTTTTTTCTATCACTTATGTTAAAGGGCAAATGTACCATCAGAACGATTTAGGCTCAAAATGAGCCTATACGTGTCACCTTTCAAATGATATCTCACCCGAACCTGTCCTCTTCAGCACTACTCAGTTATAGCTTACAGAAGTTCAGCAAGTAACAGTCCTAAGGCAGTTATAGAGGGCCTCCATGCATCCCAAGATGCACTCTGTTTTTGACCTCTTCTAAGCACCAGCCTGTGTCACCAGTGCTTAAGAGATAGCAGTAATAGGGGGCTGGGCTCCCCTTTCCTGCCTTGATTTTCATTCCTGGCTTTCAATAAGTTGTCACAATTCCCAAAGATTGAAGTTCTTCAATTTTGTATTGTATATTCCAACAATCCTTGGAAGTTATACTATGTGGCTTGTCTTTGATTTGTAGCTTATTGTTGGGTAGAAACCATGACTTCCTAATAGCTAAGAAATCAGTTTGTGCTAATCACTTACAGGAAATTGCAACACTTGTGTCAGTTAGCAGTTACTCATGGGAATAGTGTAGGACTTATTAGTATGTGTATTCCTTCACTTCCTGTTATCAAGATGCTATCTTTGAGTAAAGAACCTGGCACCATTGAGTAAAGGATCATGTGGGTCTAAGGGAGAAGTTCCCTAGGTGAGTCAGATATTTCCATTCCTCCAAATTCCTGAATCGCTCAATTCTGCCATACTATGTAAGCTTTATACTTCTTGAAGTTTTATTTGCTTCCAAAAATTGTGATCAGGGATGAGCCAGGAATAAAAATTAGCAAGAAAGGGAAAGCCAGGCTTCCCTGCTACTGCTATCTCTTAAGCACTGGTGACACAGGCTGGTGCTTAGAAGAGGTCAAAAACAGAGTGCATCTTGGGATGCATGGAGGCCCTCTATAACTGCCTTAGGACTGTTACTTGCTGAACTTCTGTAAGCTATAACTGAGTAGTGCTGAAGAAGACAGGGTCGGGTGAGGTATTATTTGAAAGGTGACATGTATAGGATCATTTTCAACCTAAATCTTTCGGAAGGTGCATTTGCCCTTTAACATGCCTTAAGGCCTAAAGAAAAAGTTGTTTGTTTCCTGTAACCCTACCCTAACAAGTTTTTATTCAAAAAAATCCCTACCCTAAAGTTTTTTCTGCCCTCCCAACTCCCAATCAACGTAAAACATGCATAAAATACACATATTTGACCAAAAAAATAATGAAAAAAAAATAGTTTTTTAATGACCTACCTACCCTATTTTTTCTCGGACCGTTACAGGAAACAAACAATTTCTTTTTTTAGGTCTAATCAATATATGTAATGTCGCTGGACAAACATTTTATAGTGCAGAGACCCTTTCAATAAATATGTACAGGTTTTCTAACTCTTGTTCTCTATAATACTTATATGCAAGACTAAATACAGGTGAACTCGGATATGATGGACCCAGTGGGACCAGGAAAACTGGTCCGTCATATGCAAAATCCATCATATGCATATGACGGACTGAGTCCGTCATATGCAAGTGTGTATGCTATTGCATTGGGGACCTCATTCAATATGTATAAAAGTCAAAAGAGCGAAAGAATTACCTGGCTGGACTTTTATTATACTTGTATTTGTCTGCTACGTGAACTACAAGACGGTGCGAATTGAGTGCTGTCTGGCTGAACGTAACTCAGCACATGTCTTAGTCTCGGTGGGAATATGCTGACTGCTAGACACATGTTTGGCCGGCATACACAATGCTAATTACATCGTTAATAGCATTGTGTGTGCCGTTATATTGGTCCGTGGTAGCCGAGTTCCGGCATACAGAATCTGGCCTACGCATGGTCCAATACACGTACTTGATATGCATGGGACTGGGACCAAGCATATTGTCCGTCATTGCCAAAAGTCCGCAAACAGTGGTCCGGGGTAGCGGAGTTCACCTGTAGCATGTTTGGACCCTAACCATGTATTTTTATTTTCTTGATAGCCACACCACCTCCAGAGATCAGCACAACAAGGAAACCCATAAGTAGGTATAGATGTATAGAAATATGTATAACACATATAATCATAACAATTAAAATTGTCATTATTTTATATAGTGCTAGTTCCATTGTAAAATGTTCAAATATTTTTTTGAATAGAAGTATTCAAGTGTTTGAGTGGGTATTTGTTTATTTTACAATGACAGCATTTTGAATTTAACCAGAAGAACTTTCATGTATTTCCATCCAGTTCAGACTCACTCTGTGCTGCACATGTGGCTGAAACTAGGTTGTTCTATCAATGGTACAAGTGTGTCCAGTGATAGGTCTGCAACCCAGCTAACTACCTCATACTAACAACATAACCTAGGCAGTGCCACAAAACACCATGTTCTACTAGAGCTGCACTCACCACTCACAAACTCGAGTGGCTCGAGCCCTGGGACAAACTCGCCAAGCTCGAGCTGAAATGTTCAAATCGTGAGCTTGTCTATGTTGGGAACAGAAACGTAACACAGAGCACCTAACACACATACATAATATAAACATTAACGACCAGTGGTTAGAACATGGAAATTGAAACATCAACCTGTTTCTGTGACATATTCGTTGTTAAAAGAAATTTTCTTTTGTAAAGTCAAATCTAACAAAGTAGAAAAACAACAAATCCTAAATCAGGTTTTAGGCAATTTTCTCTGATGACAACAGGGGTGTCCAAATATTTTAGTCCTGGAGCACAGTCAATAAGTCCTGGAGCACAGCAATTTTTGGCGAAGGTAGTTTGATAATAGCTCTGGATATTATCACCTGTTGGCACTACTATATTAGCCCTTATTTCAATAGTTAAAACCAAGACCAATCGATAGACAGTATTACTAAATGGAGTTCACTTTTAAATACCATTTGTATAAAAACAATTCAAGTGAAATATCTAATAGCTTCAATTGGTCATGTTTTGCGAAAACTTCCTTGTTTTTCAGTGCTTTAATTCTTTTGGTTTGTCGCACATTTTGAAACCGGCTGTCGCACGCTGGTGCAACAATGCGACAGTTGTACTCCCCACCAGGATGTTGGTCCAAGTAGCCTTCATGTGACTATAGTCATATAGTTATAGGTCCAGATATAGAGGGGATACGAGAGGTTCCCCTAACCCCCTTTACAATTCACAATATTGATTTCATTGCTATGAATTGTCACTTTCCCTTAATCTTTTCTTAATACATTTGGGTAGATTACCGAGCTGTTCAAAAGAACCCTCCGTAAACAGAATGAAACCTATTACAACAACCATTGAATCACCCTTGCATTATAGTACCATATTACTGCTATAGTAGTTACTGTAATTAGTGCACCGCATCATCCAGGATGTCGGTACATGCATGCAGCCATCATATGACCGAATGTATTCACATGACATAATAGTACCATATTCCAGGTAGTTACTATTTTTACTCCACATTATCTAGGGTGTCCCTACAATCAGTATCCATGTGACAATGGGTGGCAGTGCTACACACTAGGTATGAAATGCAATGGATACAGAGAATGTAGCGATGGAACAGATGAGAAAAGTTGCAGAGATGGTAAGTCAAATTTTTTGTTTTAGATTTCTCCACTCTAGGGTGTGACAGTAGAACTAGCCTGACTAACAGAGCCTAGCAAGATTGTGAACCTGGAGGACTTAAGTACAGGCAATGATAAAGGCACTAAAGCAATTAAACTATCCTTCTCACTTAGGATTATGTAATTCACCGCAGTAAGTTTCCCCGAGAAGGTGGCAAGAGTAGGTTTCCAGTATAGTGATAGGAATTGGCTCAGATTTTCATGATAGATCATCAGTTGGGTTAACAACTGATCTATGATCGATCATAATCGGTTGTGCATGCTTTCATCCCAGCAGCACTTATTACGGTAGCTCGCACTTATTAGGCAGGGACTTAGCTAAAATTTTCTAAAGAGGGTCTCCAAATGGCCATAGTTAAGAAAGTAGGAAGTGGTTATTACTTACCAGTTCTCACCAGCCCCACTTGTATATAGGGCAGGGGTAATACATATGCATTAATTTTAACTAAGAGCTGCTAGGCCATGTATGTATAACAAAAATTATAGAGGCATCCAAGGTTAGTGATATATTGAATAATCTTCTCTTTTGACTGGGTTTGACTTGACAAGTACCTAGCTATTGTCTCTGTTGCATCATTGTTACCGGTAATGTCCCATAACCTGCATAACCTGAACACTTAACTCACACGTGTAAATGTGTCGGTGTCCCATGAACAAATAACACTAGAGGGTGTATATAGAGGCAAATAGATATGTCTTAACTGTTGACTCAGTCACTAACAATGGCAACTAATTTGAACGTGTTTTCATCAAAGTTTTGTTTGTGGGGTTGGCGAGATATGATATCCAAGATGGCTGCACCCATGGTAAACAATGTCTTAAACAGTCAGGGGGGATATTTTCTCTTGTTTTTATTGCTGTAAACTTGCAAAATGCAGCAGTGACTGTACTGTAAACATCTGATGATATTTCTGCATAAGTAAGCTATTTCGGACATTTTCTGGTACCGTTTTGGGCAAAAAATATAGGCAAAATACACCCAGGAACATGGCCTTTTCACTTTTATTTCGATCATAATCGATGCCAAATTTTGGGATCGATTGATCGTAATCGATCATCGTATTACCATCTAATAGTTGCCAGAGTAGATGATAAGAGTAGGTTTCTAGAGTAGGTGGCAAGATTAGATTTCCAGAGTGAGTAACAAGAGAGTAGGTCAACAAAGTAGGTCAACAAATAAGGTCACAAGAGTAGGTCAGCTAAGGATATGTCACAGGAATAGGTCAACAAAGGATCTGACAAAAGAGCAAGTCACCAGAGTAGGTCACAAGAGAGGAGGTCAAGAAAGAAGATCAACAAAGAAGATCACAAGAGAAGGTCAGCTCAGGTTGTCTGGAGAGTAGGTCACAAGAAAAGGTCAACAGAGGATCTGACAAGAGAGCAAGTCACCAGAGTAGGTCACAAGAGAGGAGGTCAAGAAAGAAGATCAACAAAGAAGATCACAAGAGAAGGTCAGCTCAGGTTGTCTGGAGAGTAGGTCACAAGAAAAGGTCAACAGAGGATCTGACAAGAGAGCAAGTCACCAGAGTAGGTCACAAGAAAGGAGGTCAAGAAAGAAGATCAACAAAGAAGATCCCACAAGAAAGTCAGCTCAAGTTGTCTGGAGAGTAGGTCACAAGAAAAGGTCAACAGAGGATCTGACAAAAGAGCAAGTCACCAGAGTAGGTCACAAGAGAGGAGGTCAAGAAAGAAGATCAACAAAGAAGATCACACGAGAAAGTCAGCTCAGGTTGTCTGGAGAGTAGGTCACAAGAAAAGGTCAACAGAGGATCTGACAAAAGAGCAAGTCACCAGAGTAGGTCACAAGAAAGGAGGTCAAGAAAGAAGATCAACAAAGAAGATCACACGAGAAAGTCAGCTCAGGTTGTCTGGAGAGTAGGTCACAAGAAAAGGTCAACAAAGGATCTGACAAAAGAGCAAGTTACCAGAGTAGGTCACAAGAGAGGAGGTCAAGAAAGTAGATCTACAAAGAAGATCACAAGAGAAGGTCAGCTCAGGTTGTCTGGAGAGTAGGTCACAAGAAAAGGTCAACAGAGGATCTGACAGAAGAGCAAGTCACCAGAGTAGGTCACAAGAGAGGAGGTCAAGAAAGAAGATCAACAAAGAAGATCACACGAGAAAGTCAGCTCAGGTTGTCTGGAGAGTAGGTCACAAGAAAAGGTCAACAGAGGATCTGACAAAAGAGCAAGTCACTAGAGTAGGTCTCAAGAGAGGAGGTCAAGAAAGAAGATCAACAAAGAAGATCACACGAGAAAGTCAGCTCAGATTGTCTGGAGAGTAGGTCACAAGAAAAGGTCAACAGAGGATCTGACAGAAGAGCAAGTTACCAGAGTAGGTCACAAGAGAGGAGGTCAAGAAAGAAGATCAATAAAGGTCACAAGAGTAGGTCAGCTGACGAGTTTTTTAAAGAGTAGGTCACAAGAATAGGTCAACAGTAGGTTACAAGAGAGTAGGTCAAAAAGGTAGATCAACAAAGAAGATCACAAGAGAAAGTCAGCTCAGGTTGTCTGGAGAGTAGGTCACAAGAAAAGGTCAACAGAGGATCTGACAGAAGAGCAAGTTACCAGAGTAGGTCAAAAGAAAGGAGGTCAAAAAAGTAGATCAACAAAGAAGATCACAAGAGAAAGTCAGCTCAGGTTGTCTGGAGAGTAGGTCACAAGAAAAGGTCAACAGAGGATCTGACAGAAGAGCAAGTTACCAGAGTAGGTCACAAGAGAGGAGGTCAAGAAAGAAGATCAACAAAGAAGATCACACGAGAAAGTCAGCTCAGGTTGTCTGCAGAGTAGGTCACAAGAAAAGGTCAACAGAGGATCTGACAGAAGAGCAAGTCACCAGAGTAGGTCACAAGAGAGGAGGTCAAGAAGGTAGATCTACAAAGAAGATCACACGAGAAAGTCAGCTCAGGTTGTCTGGAGAGTAGGTCACAAGAAAAGGTCAACAGAGGATCTGACAGAAGAGCAAGTTACCAGAGTAGGTCACAAGAGAGGAGGTCAAGAAAGAAGATAAATAAAGGTCACAAGAGTAGGTCAGCTGACGAGGTGTTTAAAGAGTAGGTCACAAGAATAGGTCAATAGTAGGTGACAAGAGAGTAGGTCAAGAAAGTAGATCAACAAAGAAGATCACACAAGAAAGTCAGCTCAGGTTGTCTGGAGAGTAGGTCACAAGAAAAGGTCAACAGAGGATCTGACAGAAGAGCAAGTTACCAGAGTAGGTCACAAGAGAGGAGGTCAAGAAAGAAGATCAACAAAGAAGATCACACGAGAAAGTCAGCTCAGGTTGTCTGGAGAGTAGGTCACAAGAAAAGGTCCACAGAGGATCTGACAAAAGAGCAAGTTACCAGAGTAGGTCACAAGAGAGGAGGTCAAGAAAGAAGATCAACAAAGAAGATCACACGAGAAAGTCAGCTCAGGTTGTCTGGAGAGTAGGTCACAAGAAAAGGTCAACAGAGGATCTGACAAAAGAGCAAGTTACCAGAGTAGGTCAAAAGAGAGGAGGTCAAGAAAGAAGATAAATAAAGGTCACAAGAGTAGGTCAGCTGACGAGGTGTTTAAAGAGGTCACAAGAATAGGTCACCAGTAGGTGACAAGAGAGTAGGTCAAGAAAGTAGATCAACAAAGAAGGTCATAAGAGTAGGTCATTAGAGTAGGTCACTATCAAAGCCCTCCAGAGTAGTTCATCTAAGTAGGTCAGCATGTTTTTTTTTGTTTCAGATGACTTTTAATTTATTTACCCATGCTCATTTTCACTTTTTTTCAGTTCAAATTATCTGTGCTTATAAAAGATGTCCTGGAGAAGACGTTTGCTACAGTAGAGACAAGGAATGTGATGGTTTAAATCATTGTGCATATGGAAATGATGAAACAGATTGTAAAGGTAAGTCTTGTTTCGGTGACAAAAAGGATTTCAAGAATATATGATGGTTATACAGGTGAACTTGGATATGACGGACCACTGTACGACATATTTTTGCATATGACGGACGACTAGCTTGGTCCCAGTCCTATGCATATCAAGTATTCGCCATATGTATACAACGGATTTTGCATATGACAGACCAATTTTCCTGGTCCCATTGAGTCCGTCATATCCAGGTTCACCTGTAATTGTGTTTTAAAAAAATGATGAACAGGCAGATAGAAATGTTCTTACCACTCTCATTTCAACCCAGGATGAAGCTATAATGTATTCACTCAAAACTATTACAGAATATTTGGTTTTGTTGGATAAGACTTTAGTTATTGCCTTGTGGCTCAAACAAAAATTATAGTTTATTATTTTGCATTAACCTATTATAGGTATAAGTATTAGGTTTATAACATCAACACTCTAATCAGCTGTATATCAGCTATATGCAACCAACAACCAAAGTGTCTATGTATTAACCTTATGAAAAGAACTATCAAGTTCCATTAATATAATTCCAATGTGACCAACTACTAAATTTCCTTAATATAGGCTCTTTGCAACAAAATTTCTGATTTGCACAGAATCAATCTTGTATGTTTAATTGTTATCATATTGGGCAAGTTATCTGAAGTATCAAATTATCAACATATCAACTTTATGCAACACATTATTTTAGTGCCATTTTAGCCACTTCATAACCAACTTTCTGTTTGTCTTGGTATCATCATAGAGTTAATTGTCACTTTTTCAGCCATATTAAGGCTAAATCACTATAGCTTGTTGTAAGAGGAGTTAAACCACCACCTAACGCCAAGTCACTGGGAACTGGAATTGCGACTTTCTCACATGCCACAAACAGAAATTGAACTCAGTGGTGAGAAACACCTAGTAGTTTGTGGCAACACCTTAAACCACCCGGTTATTAGGGTATGCCAAGATTGGTTGTGAGAAATTAAAGGTAACCTATTCATACAGCTTGACTTCATTCAGCTTTTAATTGTTTGTTTTGTTTCTTTGTAGAGAATAACGATAAGGGTGGGAGTAGCCTATGGCTCATAGTGTTACTCGTCCTGCCTCTAATAGCTATATGTCTCATATTGGGACGGGTATGTTCCAAGGCCCAGCAATTAGGAAGCACAGCTGGTGGTAAATATAATTAAGATTTTTTTCTGGGATGAGGGCATGTCTACAGGTAAGTAAAACAGTCAAAACTGTGTAGAAAGACCTGCAATGGTAATCGAAAATGGTCTCCCTTGACTAGTGGTCGTCATAGACTAGCTGTCTAAATAATGAGATTTTTATTGGCAGGGAAGTCAGATTTCAGATCCTTATTGTTATTTATGATGATGATGATGATGATGATGATAGTAACTAGTAATAATAATAACAAGTAATGATAACAATAATAATGGTAGAAATAATTTAATGATAATAATAATACTAATAATAATAATAACAGTGATAATGATGATAATAATAATGATGATAATATAGTAATAATAATTATAGTAATAATAATAATGATAATAATCATAATAATAATGATAATAATAATAATATAATAATGATGATGGTGATAATAATAATGATAATAATGATAATAATAATGATAATAATGATGATAATAATATTGATTTCATTAATAATGAAAATGATAATAATGATAATTATAATGATAATAATAATGATACTACTACTAGTGATAATAATGATGATGATATTAATGAGTTATGATAACGTTAATAATGATCATGATAATAATAAAGATATCAATATTAATGATGATAATAATGATAAAGTTAATAATAAAGATGATGATAGTACTAATATTGGTAATAATAATGATAGTAACAATAATGATATTAATAATGTGATAGTTATTATGATGATGATGAGAAAAATGATACTACTACTACTACTACTACTACTACTACTACTACTACTGCTTTTACATTTACTACTACCACTACTACTACTACTACTACTACTACTACTACTACTACTACTACTACTACTACTACTACTACTACTACTGCTGCTGCTGCTTTTACTTTTACTACTACTACCACTACTACTACTACTACTACTACTACTACTACTACTACTACTACTACTACTACTACTACTACTACTACTACTACTACTACCACTACTACTACTAATACTACTACTGCAGCTGCTGCTTCTTATAATAATAGTTTAATGATATTAATAATAATAATAATATTGATAATAGTAATGATAATAATGATGATTATAATTCTAGTTAAAGATTGTCATTTTTCTTCAGGTGACGAGGCAGAGGAGCCTGTAGAACTTGAGATGACGCGTGTACCAGGAAGGGGTGCTAACGATACAGATTATCTCCAGGTTCTGTTAAACAGTCGAGAAAACAATAGCTTTTCTGCGCAGAGAGCAGGCGTCAGGAGGCCCAGTATGGAGAACCTCTTTCCCATCTCCGTGGGCGACGCCCATTTTCCCGCATCTCACAGTTTGGAAAATGCCCAGCGGAGTGATGAGCATTTGGCGCCCGCTCCAAGCAGGGAGAGCGTCTTTCGTAGAAGCCACGGACATCTCCAACCTTGGGCTTTTGATCGTGTGGAGCCGGGTGATCCCCTGGCCCCTCCCCCTTCTTACCATGAAGCCCTTGCCTCCTTGGATCAGCATACCACATCTCAAGAGGATCTGGTAAGATGGCTGTCTAGCAAATTTCATTTGCTGGTGTTAGCTAAAATTATCATGTTGGGAGGTTATAAAAGACTCCATCAAAAATAGAGAAAAAAAGTATGCAGTCCTCTCATTATATGAGACATGTTTTCACTCAGTCACTCAGTGAAAGAAACATCTTATTCAAGGTGCATTTTTGTTAAAATGATTGTAAGAATATTGCCAGTATGCCTTGAAATATTAAAATTAACTTAGATTGTGTGGAGAATTACATTTTAAACAAATATGTTATCGACAAAACTTATCGAATGTAAGGTTTACCCAAGTAAGATACTTTTTTGAATTATTCTCTCAAGATATCTTGCATTTTCTCATTTATTATGTAATGCATGTATATGTATATCATGCCAGCATGGGTTAAAGAAGGACTGACTTAATGCTTTCATTTTAAGTATTTGTATTATATTTGAATAAGATATGTAAATGAAAACTCAAAGTACAACTGTACTTGATGAATTCGCAACTTGATGATTTACTCAATAGATGTATTCAAAAGTACTTAAAAAGAAAATGCACCATCAGAATGATTTAGGTTCAAAATGAGCTTATACATGTCACCTTTCAAATAAGACCTAAGGCTGCTTTAGGCCTGTTACATGGTCATTTCTGTAAGCCATAACTGAGTCGTGCTGAAGAGGACAGGTTCAGGGGAGGTCTTATTTGAAAGGTGACATGTATAAGCTCATTTTGAACCTAAATCATTCTGATGGTGCATTTGCCGTTTAATTTATTTGTATGGTTTCTAAGCATGAACAGGTTAACAAAAATGAATTTCTATGCTCAGAATGCTTGCATTATGTTACAACTTGTCTAATAAGTACTACAAATGAAATCAATATTCAAAAAATTACTTAAGATATGATTGTTTACAATATTTTATTCAGGTTATAACTTATCTGTTGGATCACCGAAGTACTCTGGAAAATAATGGGTTAACACATTGTAATCTTAATAGCACGCATGGTCTAAAACATTTACATATTAAAATATGCTTTGGCCTAGAAAAAAACATTGTTTGTTTCCTGTAACCGTCTGAAAAAATAGGGTAGGTAGGTCTATAAAAAATATTGTTTTTGGATTATTTTTTTGGTCAAAATATGTGTTTTATGCATGTTTTACGTTGATTGGGAGTTGGGAGGGCAGAGAAAACTTTAGGGTACGGTTACAGGAAACAAACAACTTTTTTTTAGGCCTCTTTCACTGAGGAATTTCAATGTGTATCAGACCATGTGCTCACTACCATTAGAAATGGATTAATGGAGATCACAGTAAATCACTGAAGTACATTCCTTTCTATTTCCTCAGCCTCTCCCTCCTCCTCCGAGCTATGAGACTGTGGCCCATATCCGCGCTCAAACTCCCGTACCCGAAGATGAGGACCCTCACAGTGCATCCGCAGCGCCACCTATCATCAGTCCTGAGAGTGAGGAAGACTCCTATTTTACTGCTGTTGTATGACACAAGTGCTTCAGTATCCTCCACAGGTCATCTCTACTGGCACAGGGATAATATTGCACAGCGCCACCTATCAGCAGTCCTGAGAGTGAAGAAGACTCCTATTTTACTGGTTCTGTGACACAAACTTTTAGTACCCTTTACCACTTAGCACTGCTGAATGTGCCGATACAGGCCTGATATTCCACAGTGTGCTCTATCAGCAGTCCTGCAAGTGAGGACGACTCCTATTTCACTGCTGTTCTGTGACACAATTTTTTTTTGTACCCTCTACCAGTTCACAGGCACAGGGTTCATATTCAGTGAACAGCGCAAGCTTTATGTCTATATTTGTACCTGCCTTAAAGGGAAAGTATTTTCTTGTTGTTTTTAGCATATTTTCCCTGCGCTTTAGTGGCTTTACCTATCGTT
>OZ012688.1:23999263-24001763 GCA_963942565.1 Maea johnstoni
TATTCAAAAAGGCATTTTTTTCTGGGAGAGCCCTAAATAAATACTGATGGTTTGTGAGACCCATTCAGTCCCATTTTAACTTGAACTAAAACTTGAACTGCCTGAGAAACCTTTCAACGAAGTAGTGTCTAGGATAAATCATTGACATTATCTTTCATTATTTCTGGGGATAGTTGGATTTGGACTGGAAAAATATTCATACCAACCAGTATGTTTGTTTGTTTGTTTTGGATCCGTAACCACATTTGTCCCACGGGGTCAACTCCATATATCATTTATGGAATTCCATAAATCATTTATGGAATTCCATAATTAAATGACATTTATGGAATTCCATAAATGATTAATGGAATTCCATAAATCATTTATGGAATTCCATAATTGCACTCATTAATGGAATTCCATAAATCATTTAATGAATTCCATAAATGTATGTATTTATGGAATACCATAAATAAGTGACACCTATAGTTTTTTTTCAAAATCAAATATGCTAAATAATGCTTTCTCCCTAGCAATAGAGGACATCCCTGAAGGTCACTTGTTTTAAAATGGCAGCTACTGCAGCAACTGATCTCAATATTATTGTGTTAGATCTTGTAGAGCTATGTCAAACTCCTTTATTGTGTTATTAAGTCTAAAAGATGTTTTGTTGATTTCTCATATGGCCTCAGTGAATGAAATGATGTTTCCCTGGGATGTATCTGCATGGTCCCAAATGAAAACTGGGGGGCCTATAAATGGAGATATATAATAAACAACTTTATTCAATAATTAAATATGATGCTTTCTGTATGTGGAGGGACTGGGTTTTTGTTTATAGTGGGTTTTGCATGCTTATTGCTCAGTGAGGTGTCCTAAGATTACATAACTATGCAAGACTCCCAATTATTGCTCAATGTGGTCTCTACATGTTACAAGTACATCTGTTGGAAAGCCTTTTAGAGGGAAGGGGAGGCTTCATTGTTTCTTTGGAGTTGAGCAAAACAAAGAATTATGGAATTCCATAAATGCTGTTTAATTATGGAATTCCATAAATGATTTATGGAATTCCATAAATGATTAATGGAATTTCATAAATGCTGTTTAATTATGGAATTCCATAAATGATTTATGGAATTCCATAATTAAGCACATTTATGGAATTCCATAAATCAATTATGGAATTCCATAAATGATTTATGGAATTCCATAATCAAATGACATTTATGGAATTCCATAAATGATTTATGCAATTCCATAAATGATTTATGGAATTCCATAAATGATTTATGGAATTCCATCAATCAATTATAGAATTCCATAAATCATTTATGGAATTCCATAATCAAATGACATTTAAGGAATTCCATAAAGCACATGGAATTCCATAAATCATTTATTGAATTCCATAAATGTGAGCATTTATTGAATTCCATAAATCATTTATGGAATTCCATAAATGCTTACTTTAGGGCACTTCGGCTTGCCATAATGGAGTGTCTCGATAACATTCGATATCAATAATATTTTAGGACAAATCTACTGAACGATGCTGTACCCATTGTGTGTTAAACATCCTCATGACTTGCTTTGAAATATCAATATTTGATCATATTTGCTCCAAGTTTCGTAAAGTTGCCAGTGACTTTGTATCAGACAGTGGTCTCCGGGTTCTTCCGTTACTGACATCTGACAACTGGCTAGTCACGGCAGAAAAAGTGACAACCAATTCCATGCACATTTAAAGTTGACAGACCATGTGTGCACTCCAGATGCACACGGTCTTTAGTGAGACGTGTCTTGTGGAGTTAACGCCAAGCTTACACATAGTGGAGATACTATCACATAGCCTACCGCTAAAACAAAGCCACGTGTGTGTTGTCTCTGTACTTGTCCCGATAAAGGAGAGCACAGCACCTGATAATTCCAGCCACCTTCCCACCGCAGACGAACAGGTGCGTGAAAGTCGTCTGCTCGTCCACTTCAAACTGTTCCGCACGGGGAACAGTCGCGTGTTTTTAACCATGAACAAATTTTATATCATTGAGTTTATTTTTGCCGTGTCTGTCCTACTTTTCGTGGACAATTCCAGGGCAACATTGAAAAAGAACAGAGGTGAGTTGTTTTTTATTTCAGATCTGTAGCACACCCCCAAAAATTGAGTATCTTGGGAATCTCTTCTTCATTAAACGCATAAAAAAATATTTCATGGATATTGTTAGTCTGAACCCAATCCACAATATTGCTTCAAATATTTAGTGAAATCTTGTTCTTTACTAAGCTATTTCAAAGTATTTTCAAAACGTACCCAGATGAAGTTACTCCCGGAGAATTCGCGATCGGGATCTTCGCACACCCTTTCTATGAAACAGCAATCTTCAATTGACGTTGCTCCTAGTAACCTGAGTAAACAGGATCACTCTCTAAATATTTGTTGCCGTCTGACGCTTTTGTCGCTCCTATGTGAGGATGGTCATATAGCGCAGAAAACGAAAAAACGCCTATGGAAGATGTATGT
>OZ012688.1:24004263-24011763 GCA_963942565.1 Maea johnstoni
TTTACACTAGATTATATTTCATTTTCACTGAAAGTGAAATTGTTATTGGTTACCAACACCACCTAGACTAGTGACCCAGCTTCTTTTTACATATACTGGTTACCTAGTCCACACAAAGACAAAATATTTCCTTACTAATTCGTTTTACTCAAACGAATGGAAACTGATTTGCTATGATTGGTAGGAATAACCCTTTGCGAACAATACGTGTACATTTACCATAACCATACATTGTCTCTACTTCTTGCAGAGGAGGGCCACGCGTCTTCGCTCGTTATACCGTAAGTACATATTCCAGTCAATTATTTCATGTTTCAGTGGCCGCGTGTTTATTCATAATAATGATGATGGTATAATAATAATAATAATAATAATAATAATAATAATAATAATGATAATAATAATAATAATTATAATAATAGTAATAATAATGATAATAATATTAATAACACTAATAATAATAATAATGGTACTACTACTACTACTACTACTACTACTACTAATAATAATAATAATAATACAAATAATGATATTAATGCTAATACTACTAATAATGATAATCGTGATAAGAATGATAACAATGAAGGTGATACTACTACTACTACTACTACTACTACTACTACTACTACTACTAAATAATAAAGAAAATAAATAATATAAATAGAGGAACCATTTTACTAAAGATGAATTGAATGTACTTTTTCTCAGATGCCACTGTCGCATTCAGCGTCCAGACAAGAGCATCTACCCTGTGGCCAGCGTCATATACGGCCTCTGGACTCTATGGGCCTACAATGGCGACAAATACAAGGACGAGAACGTCTACAACATCATGAGGGAGTACCCCGAGTTCCACTACGTGCCGGTGGCGGCGCAGACGACAGCCAAGCCAGCCTGGTCCATCATCACCAGGGTGCCTAAAGGCCCTGCCGTGGACTGCAAGATAGTGCGTCAAGTCTGCCCCTACGACTGCGAGCGCCTCTCCAAACTCATCTTGAAAGACGCCAACTTTAAACTAGGCCACGTCGACGTAAACCGGAAGAGCTCGCCCGGCACGGTTTTTGCTGAGTTCACCTGTTGAGTCAATATTTATTGTTTTAGTTTTTTTGAGAATGAAAACATTTGCGGAAATTGGGTTGTTAATCCTTAAAAAGAATCCCCGTGAAATCAATTATTTTTTCAGTTTAAGATTCGTCAAGGAAAGTATTTTTCATTAATTTTCTCCTTGCTGGATAAAGCATATTGCAGAAAATACAATTCATCATTAGTAACTGCATATTTCACACCTGGGTGCACAAGTGGTCTACAGTATGTGGCTACACTACAGTATATGTCTTTATAACAAAAATACCTAGAGAAATAAAGAAAAAAGATGAAGGCTGTTGTTTCTGTTTTACATTCCCTCTTCATTGTTTTCAAATATTCCTTTATTTCCTTTATTTCCTTAGTTAAAGCAGAGACTCCCTGGTTAAAGAGTCCTCTGCAGCCTATTCAAATAGTGTGCCGGCTCCGGATGTGAATGGGTTAAACATCAAACTATAGCTCAAGTTTGTACATCTTGACAAGGAAACTTCGTTTTTTACAAGCAGCAAGTTATTTTTTCATGCTCCATATAACTTTTTCAAAAAAACTTTTTTCAAAAAGATATTTTTGAAAAAAGGGACTTGAGTATTGATAGGGCAATGCTATCATTTTAGAATTTTGATTTTCTCTTCCGATATGCCTGAAAAAGAAGGCCAAAAAATATTTTTTTTTTTCATAGTTCAAGGTCATTTGAAGGTCAATTTTTTATCAAAAAATTGTTTTCTCTCATAGACTGCATATCCCAGGTATCAAAAGGAATCATCATGGCATCTTAGACGTATTGATAAGTGAGCTATTTTTAGGATTTCTGACCCAGCAAACTAACAGGTTATTATAATAATCGTATAGTTGTTTAATGTTATTGAAGGAAAACATGATTGTTTCATGATATTGAAAGGAAACTTCTTTGTAATGAAAATAAGTGCGGTTGACAAACACATATACGTCCAAAACAGAATAACGTAAATGTTGTCCACGTTGTGCGAAGTGTCACTTTGGTTTAGGATTTAAATATGGTGTGAACTGGACGCAAAGACATTACTGTATTCGATGTAGGCGTAGGTCTGCGAGTTACGTCAGATTCACCCCGCCCGTGTAATGTAAAAGGTCTTTGATTTGATTTGTATGATAACGTCACCTGGTCATTTTTAAATTGAACAATCTGACTCTACACTGCCTGGATTTTGATTTTTTATGTTAATTTGACTATTTGGACGTTTATTAAATATTTCCAGGATATCTTTGGTATTGCAGATACTATCTGCTTTATCTTAACAAATTCACGCCTGGAGACCTGTAGAAGTACAATCTGGGTGTATGATATCTACTAAAAACAATTTAGGAATAAAGCGTGAATTTATAACATATTTGGAGGAGAGTGGTGGGAAATTTTCTTATTAACATTTCCTCTTGGAATATCTTCCAAAATACGCTCTTAAAATCACAAAGACATCACCCAAATTGTCAAGCCATTTTGGTGCTGCTGCTATGAATGGGTAAATGGGAGTTACGTTCCCCATCAACTAAACGAATGAATATCTAGTAAAATATATGCGAATGTGTTAATTCAATGAAATCCAGATGATGGTATATTTGATGTATACACTGAATAGAAATGGCTTTAGGTGGTAACTTCTATGTATCAATTATAGAGTTTCACATGCAATAACTGGTGCCACGGGTATTGTTATGCCCAAGAGGTAATTACATTTTAAGAATACGGTGTTCTGTATGTATTATGATAACTCTGAATATCATGTTTTAATAGATTAAAGAAAAAAAAATGACATTCAGATATTGTCACTGATACTGGTCCCCTCATAACACCAATTGCAGGCAGCACTTTGCTCGTACCACTACTATGTTTAAATGATCCAAACTATAGATAAATATTACCAATCTTTGCATTTTCCTATCCCTAATACTGTAATGTATGTGTATGGAAACAATAAATAGAAACACGGTCATTACAATCACTTGTTGTAGTGTTATTTTTCAGTTTTCAGACGGCTATCTCGAAAATAACTTCATGGACGCAATACACGCCTGTGTCTTGATGATGTCTTTAAGTAAGGGACACTCTAATGTCAGTTGTTACGTCTGTATATTGTATATTACCTATCTGCAATACTATTGCTCGAAGTGTTCTATCTAATAGGCTGAACGAAGGAAAACCATTTGGGTTACAACGGAATAGCCTTAGCGCACACAACTCAATTCACATTCGATTCTCTTAATATAGATATGTCGCATTCTTTGTCTGAAATATGTACCCATTGATGAATGTGGAAATACTAATATGTCGACATGTAAGGAAAGGGTAACCTTTTGCATTGGGTAGGGTATTTGTCTACTAGGCACACTAAGGAAAACTCCTTGGGGTACAATAAGATACTCTTAGACCACAAAACATGACGTTTATGTATGTCGTATTCTTTTTCTGAAATGTTACCTACACCCATTAATTTCAGTAGATGAATACAAATCTCTGTTCGGAATATGAATGAGAATCCGGTTACAGGATGAAATAGCTATATAGTAGTCAGCAAGTTACCCACAAGCAGACCGCTCCCACCACAGTACATAGTACATACTAGTACTAGAATTTTTTTTCTGGTCTGAGGCTGTGGATTTCCGTAATATGCACTTTGTTCTCTAATGTAAGAGCATGATGTCATAGGAAACTTGGCCCAACATATCTCTTGACCCAGAAAGTGGGTTGCCATCTGGTCGCCAAGTGTGGCGGTATTTGGCTACAGCCTCAGATTTTCTCTGAGGGAGATAACTAATAACCAAAATGGTGCACTCTTACCATGCATTTACAAAAGAAAATTTCAGATTGTCTTAGAAGCAGCGAAAACTTGGGCGAGTGTTATCAAACGTATACTCAATTGCAATGCGTGTGGGACACCTACTTTAAAAGGATTAGTGATACCAAACGTTCAAACTATTTGAATAATTTTGGTCTCTCTTTGATTCCTAAAACAATAACACCTTTTATCAGAATACCCCTCCCGGAGTAAATACCCCAACCACGAAACTGACAACCGTGCAAATCTTGCAAAATATTGACGGAATCATATATTCAATAACTCAGACGGCCAACTATTGGTGAAATTCATAGCTGGTGTAAATACCTAAACAACGAGTTGAAAGTCTGAATCTATCAATTTGAATTCTTTCTTTGAGATTTGCTGTAGGAAGGTTCATCAATATCGTCATCGTTTGGTCGGTTGATTGCCAGTTATTGGCGGGGCCCTCAGACCGCGCCTACCTGGGAAGCTGTTTTGAGATGCTCATGGGCAGACGTCACGTGCTCCAAATCCTGAGGCCGGACTGAATATAATTCTCTATTCTGATTGGTTATAATATAAATGTTGCCTTTGCCGCGGAAAATCGTGCCTTTCTTATCTTAATTTAGCATGAAGTTTTCAAATATATAAAATATTTTAAGCGGACATAAAGTATATTTTTCAGTATAGGAAGGAAAATTACTACGAAAAAAATACTGTGTGTATAGACTAGCGCCAGTCTCACAATCACGTCACGGATTAGGGACTGGTATCGCCCACCATCTATTGTTGGCGTGAAGCGGCTTAGAGGACTGCCACTAGTCTACTATGTGTATAGAATGAAATCAGGAGACTTCGTAACCAAACTGGTTCGTAACCAAACTGATGCGTACCCTAGTAGTAGCTTCGCACCCAAGAGATTTCGAAGTCTCCAGCTTGCGCCTAGAATTCCGATATTTGGTTCATTTCTACAAAAATGATACAAATCTAGTCATTATAGTATATTTTCCTCTATAATGTTAATGTTCTTTATACATCCGGTTCCCTCACAAGTTCATAAATAACTTGGCCCCGCCTTTTGACTATTGATGCTTTGCATCTACAACCGTACTTGTTTATCTTTAGGCGTAGATTGTTAATAATCTACAAAGCACTCCGAATAACTGTTCAGCGCCGAAATAATGATAGTAGATAAGAAATTCCATTCCAAAAATAAGAAAAAAAACGCTATTCTATATGCCACTTTAAAGCTGTTACATATTAAATGGTGCCTTTTCGCTTATCGCACCACCAAAGAGACTTCTTCACAGTCAAGTAAAATGGCGCAGACAGCAAACGAAATACTCATATCCCCAGTTTAGGCGTCACTGATTTTTTTCATGCATTAGCCCATTTCAAAACTTTACAGCAATGGCTCTACATTTGGCAAAAAGTTCCGAAGTAAGCGAGGAATTAATATTGTTGCTACATTATTAGAGAGAAATGCGCCATAAGCACATTTATGCTTGTAAAAAAGCGAAGTACGTAACCCTGAGTTAGAGTTCTGTAGCAAAAAAACACAAAAAAGTCATATGTAAAATTCCTATTATTTTTCTACATACAGAGAGTAAATCTGCAGGGCCAAAGTTTTCCAAGTTGACGCAAATTAAGTATTCATACGTGAATTTATAAATGAAATCTTGAAAATACCCCCAATAAGTGAGCTGGCGACATACATTTAATAATCTTTCCTTCAACATGTCTCCAAAGGAATTTCCAGTGGGGACATCAGAATCTTTATGGGAAAATGTCCCTTCGAAATGTCCCCGCTCTACGCTAACTGGTAGAATTTCACTTCCCTCTGATAGCATAGACGCATTTAAAGTGCGGAATTTGAAACTTTCTCAAAACCTACCTTTCTGTATGTCCAAAGAATGACACTGCAATCCATCAAGATGACATCGAAATGTCCACTAAGGAAAGAAAAAGCCTATATGTCTCCTGCTGCATATCCACCAATGACATCTCAATACGCACAGACGATAATGAAATGTGTATTGACAATACACATGTACACATAACTAGACTGACCTTAGATAGGTCCCAAGCTATTTATTAAGTGAGCGAATTAACAATGTCTTTAATTTACGAATTGTCCACAGGGGATACCGATATATTCCCTTTATATTATATGTCCACAGCAGGTTTAAAATGCGAATTCCACACAATTCACGCACTCTGGTCTGATATACTTCCTTATTTAGCAGGCAATCATAACAGACCACTTGTAACTTGTTTTAAGTTCGTTTTATGGTTATATTTTCGATTACAGATGCCTGTTCTGCTGGGTACCACAGACTTAATTCTCCTGAAATGTTTTGATATAGAGGGGGACAGCACACAGCAAAGATTTTGTCATGTGGCGACCCCTGGCTATATTTAGCTTCACTACACTTAAGGTGGCTGTAAACGTTTCCCGTGGAGAGCAGACTTTCCCTCAAATAATGGCTGATTTCTCATTATTTGTACACTAAACCCCTAGCAAACTATATATTTTTAGAAAGCTGAGATACTAAGGAATACATAGGATACTGAAAGGTTGTATGTGCTCCAAATATTTTAAAGAAATCGGGGTCAAAACTTTGACTAATCAATTTTCAGTACATATGTCGCGGCTGACGCAAATCTAAGAGCAGGATCTAAGATAATAACCTGATTTTTTAAAACATTGAAAAAAACCTTTGTCTCTTCAAAACTAGACAAGGGTTTTGTAAAATATGGCCCCTAACTTTTTTTATGGCCATTTATCTAACAACATTTTAGGAAAAAAATGCTTTTTTGGTTTCTTGATTTTTGACTCACTATAAAAAATTAACCAGATAAGATATTGCAATATCCCTGTCTAGATTTGTAGAGAACATGTTTTAGAATCTATATACAAAGTTTGAAGCTAATTGATTAAGATTTGTGTCTAAATTCACGTCAGCCGTGAGAGTAAAACTATAGAAAACTAAACTGAGAAAATGGCAGTTTTGTGTATTTCACAGTTAAAGTTACTGTGCAACTTTTTGCTACTACTTTAATGTATTTATTTTTGTCCAAGTGGAAAGATAAAGTAACCCTCCATTGTATTTCACAACTGTCAACATTTTTTCTTCTCAATTACCTCAAAAAAAAGTATAAATGAGTACATTTCTGCAACCTGCCTAACATCCCTGTCAACTGGATTCCATATATGGGCATATGACATCACCCAAGCCCCGCCTACTTAGTAGACTGGCATCTTATTTGCATGCTAATGTATATGTATTATAGCTCTTGAATTCTTAATAATTCAAAGAACTTTGCCATCAAAATCAATTTTCAGCTATCTAGTGTGTTATGCTGGCAGACTCTTTGACTGCAAGTATATTGATTTGGCAAATAAAAGCTTGTAATGCTCTATATGGGGTTTTTAGCTTCATTTATCTAAGACAAACATGTTGCAGGGCCAATTCTGAAGCTATCCAAACTTCCAAAGCATAGCTTTCTGACAAGGTGGCTTTTAGATTCTGGGCCTTGAAAGAAAGATAATTTCACAAACCTCTATTGCTGTATCTCCACTCCAGTGATCCAAGTTACATAATCCAGAATGAGCAATCCATAC
>OZ012688.1:24016763-24077683 GCA_963942565.1 Maea johnstoni
ACATGTATTTGTCTGCTACGCGAACTACCAGACGGTGCGAACTGAGTGGTGTCAGGCCGAACGTATCTCAGCACATGTCTTAGTCTCGGGGGGAATACGGCGTCTGCTAGACACTTGTTTGTCCGGCATACACAATGCTGATTACATCATAAATAGCATCATGTGTGCCATGATATTGGTTCGTGGTAGCCGAGTTCCTGCATACGGAATCCGGCCTACGCATGGTCCAATACACATACTTGATATGCATTGGACTGGGACCAAGCATATTGTCCGTCATAGCCAAAAGTCAGGCATACAGTGGTCCGTCATATCCGAGTTCACCTGTATATATGTATGTATGCATATATATATATATATATATATATATATATATATATATATATATATATATCATATTTATAGAAGTACTTATATATTTTTATATTTTCATAAACGTATTGGTACTTCAAACTGGACCTAAAATATTTCAGAAAATAATTTGGAATTTAGCATTAAGTCAAAATTGTGGTTTGGATTTTTATCAACAACTTCCCTTCAAATATTCTCCAAAAATTGCTTCGGTCATGAAGAATTGCTTTGGTCATGAAGAAATTCCCACAATAGTTTGGCATTTTTGACTGATAGAAACATGAATGGGGTAACGAAGAAAATATGCCAAATGTACTACAGAAAAACAAAAACACTGCTTAAGAAGATAATTTATTGAGTGCAGAATGAAAAGCCACACATTAACAGAGGTTTTCTTTCAATTTTTTCTTGCCAGTTTGATGTACTGGCTGCTCCAGATTTCGCAGGTCCAGTCCTGCCACTTCTTTTACCAGCCTCGCCATATAATGACCACTTAATGGCACCAAGATAAGGGTGTGAAAAGTCACTTGGAAGGGTTATTGTTAGGATGTGTCCTTACATGGCATAACTTCACCATTCTCTACTGATGGACTGACAGGAGAGTTGACATCTTCCAATGCTGAGGCTACCTTTGTCTAAACCATAAGGATGCAAAGATTTTTGAAAACCGTCTAAACACTGTCATGTTGGTATTCATCAGATAGCTCTCACTGAAAACTCTCAAATGGGTACCCATGTACACAAGGATGCAAAGATTTTTGAAAACGGTCAAAACACTGTCATGTTGGTATTCATAAGATAGCTCTCACTGAGAACTCTCAAATGAGTACCCACGTGCCAGGGTTCCAGTCATTTTTAATATATTTTGCATCAATCTGTTCTACCAAAATTAGCAGCCAGCATCATAAGGGTTAATATTAAATATAATCTTTAATACAAATCTTAAGTCAAATAATTCACCAAGATACCAATGATTTTCACAGGGTTTCTATGATTTTGTCAGAACCCTTGGAAAATATTTCTTAAATGCAATCATAACTAAGGTCTACTATCAAAATGAATGAAGCTAGGTGTGGCCTCCAGCCACTATCCTCCTCAAGTCTGTATACATACAATACACAGACGCCTTAACCTTTACAGGGTAAAATTGCTCAGGGAAATAAAAAGAAATATTTTGGATTTTGCAGCAATACAACCACTGAACGTGAGTTATATGGACAAAAGGTCTTTAGTCCAGGAGCCAGAGGGTTGGCTGGTTCCACATTGGTGGATAGAATCTAGCCAATATATTTGAATTCCAAATTATCAAAACCACCAATATGGTACTGAAAAGTCAAATTTTGGCCTCTGGCTCATGGGCTGGCTCGATTCTCAATGCAATACATTGGAGGTTGCTTAATTCACTTGACCATTTTGCATCTGAAAGAACTGCATGGTCTTGCACAACCCATTGATAAGAGCTTAACCAGGAATAATAGCTTTTGATAAAATGTTTCTCAAAATAAGGTTCGTAACCAAGATATATCCATATTTGGCAGATCAGGTTATATCTCTAAAATTGTGACAACCAATTAGAATACTGCTAGTTTTAATTGTTTTGCAAATACAAAACAATGCACATCAACTCAAAGATGCTTCTTTGTTGTTATCTATACATTGAAATTGTGAAAAAATAGTATAAAAGATGACAATGTTAAGACCTAAAATAGTACTCTGTGTCAGTTCCTTCATTTGACTTCTTGTCACAAGGTTTTTAAAATTGTTCATTAATTCATTTTGACATGCGTTTCAGTCAATAACCTAATTATTTCACAAAGTTTTTCACCCCCACTTGTTTTCATGTATACATTACATGTATTCCTCATTTTACATTCACAAATGTAATTGGGTAGAAGAAATTAACCTCCGCATTAAACCATTTCAAGGCTCGCTATCTTAATTACCAAGGAACTTAGTCTGTGGTCCTGATTGTAATATAGCCATTCAAGATGTGCACCTTGCCTGAGCCTTGTACTGTATAAGGATCTGTTATCTTGATATAGCCTTGTCCTGTACAAGGATATGTTATTTTGACTGAGCCTTGTACTGTATAAGGATCTGTGATCTGGATATACCCTTGTCCTGTACAAGGATATGTTATTTTGACTGAGCCTTGTACTGTATAAGGATCTGTTATCTGGATATAGCCTTGTCCTGTACAAGGATATGTTAATTTGACTGAGCCTTGTACTGAATAAGGATCTGTTATCTGGATATACCCTTGTCCTGTACCAGGATATGTTATTTTGACTGAGCCTTGTACTGTATAAGGATCTGTTATCTGGATATACCCTTGTCCTGTACAAGGATATGTTATCTTGACTAACCCTTGTACTGTATAAGGATCTGTTATCTGGATATACCCTTGTCCTGTACCAGGATATGTTATTTTGACTGAGCCTTGTACTGTATAAGGATCTGTTATCTGGATATACCCTTGTCCTGTACAAGGATATGTTATTTTGACTGAGCCTTGTACTGTATAAGGATATGTTATTTTGACTGAGCCTTGTACTGTTTAAGAATCTGTTATCTAGACTGAGCCTTGTTTATGTATCTGTTATCTTGACTGAGCATTATACTGTTTGAGGATCTGTTATCTTGAGTGAGCCTTGCTCTGTATAAAGATCTGTTATCTTGACTGATCTTTGTACTGTATAAGAATTTGTTATCTAGACAACTGTATAAGGATCTGTTATCTTGACTGAGGATTGTACTGTTTAAGGATCTGTTATCTTGATTGAGCCTTGTACTGTATAAATCTAGAAAGGTTGGTTTTGGCTGTCATAACAATGGGCAAGTGCTCTCTTAAGCTCTTCTTCTTTTGCTGAATCTAAAAAATAAAACAAAACCGTCACTTGTTATAACAGGACATGACAAAGCAATCAGTGATGACTATCTGCCCTCAATCATAATGACAGAACAATAAAATTCAAACAAGTGAAGTTTTATGTTTTCTGATGTTATGAAATATTGTTTATCATAATCTTTTCTGCCATTCCTGCCGACATCATGACTGAAGTAAATGGTGGAGCATCACCTGGTGACCCCCGGTCACTGGGAGATGTGACACCAAAATTGACCTTTTAAGGAACCAACCATCTATTACAACTAATATGACACATATTACCAGGAACTACTTTACTTTGTGACCAGTCTAGAAATGAAAATAATAGTTTTGTTTAGTTAAGAGGTCTGGATTGAAACAATTAGAATTAATATGTAAGGTTTTCCTAATTAGAAGACTACACATGGACAATATATATATATATATATATATATATATATATATATATATATATATATATATATATATATATATATATACATGTATATGTATATATATATATGTATATATATATATGTATATATATATATATATATATATATATATATATATATATATATATAAATATAAATATAAATAATATATATATATATATATATATATGTTTTTAACCTTGTGAAATCCTACAGCCTTCATGTGGAAGTATGAAGATAGTCATATGTCACATTACCCAGAGGGGCGGCAGGATGGCACCATGATATTAGTCAGCACCTTCTTTTAGACAGCTTACCTTGGTTTTCAGCACTGGCACTAACGACCTCAGCTTTTGTAAGAGTTCTATCTCCTTAGCAACGACATCTACGTGGTCCTCGGCAAACACGTCGAAGAGAGCGTCGAGACTTTCCGCGACGACCCACAGTTCACCGTCCTTGCAGGCCACCTCCAGCAGAAACACTCCAATACCCTGTGCCAAAACAAGACCAGCAAACATTGTCATTGTGCCAGAAATCTCCCCCTACACTTACGGATCTGGAGTGCACACATTTTCGGACAAATTGCTCATATCTCTTTTATATAGGCTAGAGAGTGATGCAGGGTATTAAATAGTGAACTTTAAAAATCATTAAAAGTGACAGAACTAACAATCAAAGAATCAAACTAACAGAACCAGCAACATTCAATCAAAGGTTTCTCAAGTAATTGCTTTGTTCTCAAACTATTTCCTTATGGGTCAGACTAGTATGCTACCGATAGACAAAACAGAATGAGTAATAGGGATGAGTATCGGTATTGTGTGTGATAGCAAATACCAATATCAGTTTGGGAAAGATATCATATAATTTGAGATCTGTACTGGTACTACTAATCATAGAAAAATGATCCTTAAGGTCTTTTTGGGTAATACAGCATGAATAGGTTAAGTTCATGCAATTAATTTAAACTCCTCAACTGATGCACAACTAAATGGTTGCCATAGAGCTGTCACTAATAAGATCTAATTATCAAGACAAAAAATTTAAAAATCCCCATAACCGCAATAGGGTATGACCTGCACAATAGAGGCATGCTTCTGTGTCAAAACCATCTGTATAATTCTGAAAAGAATCTTCTTATAATTATTTACAAGATGTAAATGACAGTGAAGACAGGCACTGAAAAAGCCATAAGTTTTCTTTTGATCTACTTTTTACTACTTCAAATCCAATTAACTAAATGAATCTTTCTCTCAATATTTTGATTTCTAAAACGATTTTGATACAATATATCAAAACAGTGTGATTTAATGACAGCCCTAGGTTGCGAGAGTTTATACCTTGAGAAGATGATGGGGCTGTGGGTTTTCAGCAAGGATACATCCAATGGTTGAAATGATGCGAACAGTGTTGGCGCGGACTTGTGCATTCTGACTCCCTTGACCTAGCGTAAATAGGAACTGGACATCTGCCTCTGTGGTGTCCTTAAACTGGAATGAGAAGTAGCTCTGTAAAACCTCACATAGAAGAGACATGTCACGGTGTCAATGCTGCTACTTATATCACCACCACCTTTACTTCTACTACTTCTACTATTACTGCTAATACTACTACTGGTGCTAGAGCTGCTGCTATTACTACTACTACTACTACTACTACTACTACTACAAGTACTTCTACTACTACAACCACTACTACAACTACTACTTCTACTACTACTACTACTACTACTACTACTACTACTACTTCTACTACAACTACCCCCACCACCAATACTACTCCTAAACCTACTACTCCTACTATAACTAATATTTCAACAGCTACTGCTTCTACTGCCACCAGCACCACTATAAGCCCTATTCAAAGATGTACCTTTGGTGATTTGAGCTCTGCTAGTTTCTCTATGACGGCTCTCATGGCACTGGTACCAGCCTCTTGTAGTTCCACACTCTCACCAGCTGAAAAACAAACACGACACATGACAATTACAAACAGTGCTATCCAGCATGTCCACAGAGTTGAGTTTCCTTTTATAACTTCGCTATTTTATAACCTAATCAGGGCTCGAAGCTAACAGAGAACCGGTGGCCCCTGGCCAGTAAAAATTCCTAAAAACAGCTTTAGGCTAGTAAAAAAGACCTGAACTGGTCCTACAGGGCCAGTGAACATTTGGAGACATTCATGTTAATAAGTGTCCCCAGATGTTTTTAGAAATAAATGAAGATAAAATAAATAAAAATAAATGTTGCCAGTGAATTAAATGTATTGTAGGACCAGTAAAAAATGTGTAAGACCAGTAGATCCTAGGTGTTACTGGTCGTACGAGGCCAGTAACATTATGAGTTAGCGTTGAGGCCTGCTAATACTGACCTATCATTATAAATTGCAATGGAGAGGGAAACCATTCACCCTAAGCCACTAGAAACACTTTCTCATGTCCCTGAAGCTTCGGTGCAGTAGTGAGTCACAGTGAGCAATTACAACCTCCCCACCCCTAGGGCTGTGCTCATCAGCCATTTTTTAGCGATCCGATTAATTGACTAATTTTTTTCGATGTCGATGTTTTCGATTTGATTATGTCGCGCGCGTTAGTGCTTGGAAAAGTGTGGTGGGGGGCGGACCAGCACCATGTAAAATACATAGCGTGGCCCTCACCACACTTTTCCAAGCGTTACAGCGCGCGATAGTGTCTATCGCAGTGCAGTTTTAATGGTGGCCGCCTTAGCGCTGCGTTTTCTTTTGAGAAATAAAAGCACAAGGTAGGCTCTTGTGAATTTTGGGGGGGAATTAAACTGTTAGGTAGTGGTAGAGTGTATTGAGTTCGTCGCTCGATGTCAGAAGGTGGTGAGTGTCGTTCATGAGACTTAGTCGAGCGCTCGATGTCTTAGCAATCGAGCCCAACCCTACCCACCCCCCATATGCAGAACGAATTGACCACTCAGAAATGCTGGACACTCCCCTGGTCAGTGCTGAAGAGAAGTCAAGTGGCCGCTTACCTTCTTGTGAGAGGGCAAGTTGTGATAGGTTGAGCCAGAGAGGATGCAGCTGGTCGTCGGTTCCTTGAAAGGCCTCCAGGGGGAGTGCGGCCACCAGGTTGTGCAGACACAGCAGAGCGTGACTCTGTAATGTAGTTAGCCTGAAAAACAGGAATCACATAAGAACAACGTATTGCTCTGAATAGGTCTATTGTTTGACCTATTTGCATTTGAACAGTAAAATTGTTCTTAGATTTGTATAAACAAATGGAGTTAGTTAAATAAAGTGAGTGACAAATATCTGACCATAAACAAATAAAAGTAACATTTGAATAATATTTGATGAGAGATACTAAACAAATAGTCACAACATCACACTGATATTTTACTTGAAATATGGGTATCCAACGATTTCATGTGTCAGACCAGTTCCATTCTCCTTTGGGAAAGGGTTAAAATCACAAATATCTTGATCTTTTTGGGATGCTTCAGACATGAACGGGTAAACGAAAGATTAATAACTGAGTATGAGGCCATGTGACTAACTCATGGAAAAAGACATCTTTAACACACTTACCTTTTAAAAAGTGTTTTACTACGTGGGTATGACTTAAAACTTTGGCACCTGGAAATGTCTGGAAAAGCTACCTTGGCAGTAATCTGAAATGCAGTGAGAAATAGATAAAGAAATAGATATAGATACAGCAAAGGAGTTGCCAAGTTATTCACAGTCAAAGCAAATTCCAACTGGTAAAACCAGGATATTCTCTCATATCAAAGTAGCTTTGATCAAACAGTAAATGAAGTACACTTAAGGTCCATAAGCAAAGTCCATGTGCCATAAGTGAAGCATGGGAATTGGTTGTGTCTTTCATAACCAATCAACAGCTTTAGAAAGTGCTGAATAATTGAATGTAATAGATTTTGGGACGGTTTTCAAATATGGTCTGTGACATTCACTGTTTTCTCACCTGACAATTCAGGTACCTGCATTACATCACTGTATTACAAACTTCAATTAGTATAATGAGGATTTATTTTATTGATTCATGCAAACAAAGAGGGCCGGGGCCTGAAGGGACAACTCCAAGCTCCAGCGCTGGAGGTAACCAGGGCTGGTAGCTGCCTAGAAGGAGGGCTTTTTATCAGGAGTTATATTTATCAGTTAGAAGATATTTTGTTCACTAAACTGGGTATAATTGATTGTTAATTGATGTCCCCTCATTAGTTGGACAGCTGTATTTATAACCCAATAATTCTCACAACTTCTCAATAAAATACTGTTCGCCTGTTATTTTTTGATTTATTTTTTTAATTATGCAGATATCTTTGAAAAAAGCATTAAACACCATAAATATATGAGGGAGAGTGTTTAACATTTCTCCTTTTTACAAAGAAAATGCTTTGACTACAAAAATAGACCAAAATAACTAAGCTATTTTTGGCCACTTCAGTGATAAATGAGTTCAAACATCATTGAAATACAAACCTTGGTGAGAAGTTCATGGGACACAAAGGCTCGATGGATTTCTGACGGGACACACAGCGATGACTGAAAGAAAGGCAAAAAGGAAATCTCAACCAAAAAACATAGAAATTGGCAATTGGGTGCTTTAAAACCTATTTGGTGATAAGATATAATAATCAGAAATATTTGCCGTTTTTTTTTGAGTCAGGCAGTGATTAACATTTCTCTTCTAAATATCTTCCTAAGGTGGCTTTCTATGGAGATAATTATCAATATGGTCAGGCCCATGCCTATTGAGGTGCTGCAGGGATGAATGGGAAAACAATGAAAAGTCAAGAACAGTTGATCTTTATCACTGGCCTCATACCTACCCCAGTGGCGCCCTCTATCTCTGCCTCTATAGCCTCATCCTCGTTATCACTGGCCTCATACCTACCCCAGTGGCGCCCTCTTTCTCTGCCTCTATAGCCTCATCATCACTATCACTGGCCTCATACCTACCCCAGTGGCGCCCTCTATCTCAGCCTCCATAGCCTCATACCTACCCCAGGGGCGCCCTCTATCTCTGCCTCCATAGCCTCATCCTCACTATCACTGGCCTCATACCTACCCCAGTGGCGCCCTCTATCTCTGCCTCCATAGCCTCATCCTCACTATCACTGGCCTCATACCTACCCCAGTGGCGCCCTCTATCTCTGCCTCCATAGCCTCATCCTCGTTATCACTGGCCTCATACCTACCCCAGTGGCGCCCTCTCTATCTCTGCCTCCATAGCCTCATCCTCACTATCACTGGCCTCATACCTACCCCAGTGGCGCCCTCTATCTCTGCCTCCATAACCTCATCCTCACTATCACTGGCCTCATACCTACCCCAGTGGCGCCCTCTATCTCTGCCTTCATAGCCTCATACCTACCCCAGTGGCGCCCTCTATCTCTGCCTCCATAGCCTCATCCTCACTATCACTGGCCTCATACCTACCCCAGTGGCGCCCTCTATCTCTGCCTCCATAGCCTCATCCTCGTTATCACTGGCCTCATACCTACCTCAGTGGCGCCCTCTCTATCTCTGCCTCCATAGCCTCATCCTCACTATCACTGGCCTCATACCCACCCCAGTGGTGCCCTCTATCTCTGCCTTCATAGCCTCATACCTACCCCAGTGGCGCCCTCTATCTCTGCCTCCGTAGCCTCATCCTCGTTTTCACTGGCCTCATACCTACCCCAGTGGCGCCCTCTATCTCTGCCTTCATAGCCTCATACCTACCCCAGTGGCGCCCTCTATCTCTGCCTCCATAGCCTCATCCTCGTTATCACTGGCCTCATACCTACCCCAGTGGCGCCCTCTTTCTCTGCCTCTATAGCCTCATCATCACTATCACTGGCCTCATACCTACCCCAGTGGCGCCCTCTATCTCAGCCTCCATAGGCTCATACCTACCCCAGTGGCGCCCTCTATCTCTGCCTCCATAGCCTCATCCTCACTATCACTGGCCTCATACCTACCCCAGTGGCGCCCTCTATCTCTGCCTTCATAGCCTCATACCTACCCCAGTGGCACCCTCTATCTCTGCCTCCATAGCCTCATCCTCGTTATCACTGGCCTCATACCTACCCCAGTGGCGCCCTCTATCTCTGCCTCCATAGCCTCATCCTCGTTATCACTGGCCTCATACCTACGACAGTGGCGCCCTCTATCTCTGCCTCCATAGCCTCATACTCACTATCACTGGCCTCATACCTACCCCAGTGGCGCCCTCTATCCCTGCCTCCATAGCCTCATACCTACCCCAGTGGCGCCCTCTATCTCTGCCTCCATAGCCTCATCCTCGTTATCACTGGCCTCATACCTACCCCAGTGGCGCCCTCTATCTCTGCCTCCATAGCCTCATCCTCACTATCACTGGCCTCATACCTACCCCAGTGGCGCCCTCTATCTCTGCCTCCATAGGCTCATACCTACCCCAGTGGCGCCCTCTATCTCTGCCTCCATAGCCTCATCCTCGTTATCACTGGCCTCATATTCCTCCAGCTCTTCAGCCTCATCTAGAAAAACAAAATATCACACAAATTACTTCAAAAAGAAATTCTATATCAGAGCCACGCAAACACTGTGTAGTAAGGTTCACTATGCCTTCAAATTGTGAGAATGATCTATTTAGAATTCCGCTAGTCGTAAATGTATAGAAATAATCTGGTTACATGAAATAAAGGATGAATCTTATTCGTGGCAAACAAAATAAGAATCATGAATTCCAAAAATCTGTGATAGAGACCTGTATGGGGCTTCAAGCAGTAGGTTGTCATTACCTCACACAATTACATGTATAAGCTAGCGAGAGCCACAGGTACCCTGACAAACCAACACTGCCAAGTAGGAAATGAGCACACTCAATGGAACAGTGGTTCTAGTGCCAGCATAAGTGCTGGCTGGGAGGCATGGGGTCAAGAGATAAATCCCATGACAGAACAGGGCACAACGTTAACTTTTGCAGCAACTTGCCCCGTAGGGCAAGTGAGATTCAATTTTCACTTGCCCTACTCCAACTTTCACTTGCTCTTGAAAAATTGTATATAATAATTTTATAATATTTCATTTAAAACCAAGTAGAACATGGTTCTGGCATGTGAAAGCATATTTTCTATGACAAGCTTGGATGGCAGACCACAAAACCTGCACACATTCTCAAAAGTAAACTTGAAATATACAAAATGTTCTTTCCCAGTGGGGCAAGCAAGATGCAATTTTCACTTGCCCCACAGCTATAATTTACAAATTCTACTTGCCCCGGGCAAGCACCAATGTCGAGCCCTGCAGAATCTATACAGGTTAGTTTCCTTTATACAGCAATAAACTGGGGCAACCTCCAGAAACCTATATTGCTTGCTCTTCATCACCAGTCGCCCACTATTCCACTCTTAGGGAGAGATTACTTTGTAGAGTTTTCATATTCCTTTATATCATTGTTCAAGCTCTCTGTGTCATTGGCATATTCAAAAAAGCTCTATTTCCTGTATGTCTGAGCCACCTTTGAAAAAAGGTGGCTAAACCTTAAAAAAAGTAAGAAGTGACTTACCATCGGCTCCTGAGCAGAGATTGGTGAGGATCTCCAATGAAAGTCTTTGTGCATTTAGTAAATGCTCCCATTCTCCAACCTTTACTAAATCAAACTTATCATGCTGAAATAAAGAAATAAATAGGCTCATTTATCAAGATATTCCATACGTCAATCTTGAACATGAACTTCTTACACGTAAACTTCTTATACTTGTGAAATATAAAAAAATGTTCAAAATCCTCATTCTGCCACTTAAATCATATAAATCCAATAATGCCTAAATACACACTGAGAGCAAATTCTTTAAATCCTTATAGGGTAAATGTTTGAGTGAATTTTCCTGCTAAAATCTCATTGGGGACAAACAGTACAATGCAAATATCCTCTTCTTACCCTTTTATCTACCCGCTCTACGGCCGTTGTTTTCTCTTGCTCCTTCTGCCCCTCCTCCTCCTCCTCCTCCTCTCCCCCCTCCGCTGCGGTGTTCTCCTCCATCTTCTCCTCCTCCTCTCCTGCCTCATCTCCGGCCGCCGCCGCAGACTTGGCCGCAGACTTGGCCAGCGGAGATCCAGTCAGCTCCTGACAACCAACAAGTGCAAGAGGAGAGGTGACAGAGCATGAACTAAGATGTCGGGCGCCAAAAATTGGCAATTGTAAAATTTCTTGGCATCCAATTCTTTTTGAAGGGAGACCGCAATATATAACAACCATGGATATATGCATTTGTTTAGTGTAAAGATGCAAACTATCCTTATGCAATGTCATAGCAATTACATTGTGGTGAAATATAGTAAATCATTTGCTTGAAATTGACATTTATAGAAAATCTTTCATAAATATATGGGTGTCCTTTCGTTTGATATCTGAGGGTTTGGGTGTCTAACTGACGTCCTGCTACCCTGCTGGTAAAAGCCCTTTTAAGAATCCTATGTAAATATACACCTGTTGACCAGAAAAAGAGTTTGACTTGCACAGCTAGGGATTGGCACCTTTAAAACTTTTGTGATACAATATGATATTGATATTTCCTGAATGGTACAATATTTGCTTCTGATATGATATGTATTGCGATACAATGGTCATGATAAAATACACAATACGATACATCCTTTTTATTTTCTTGTGTTTTTTCCGTATTTTTTTTCACTTTATTTCTGTTATTCTTTTCAAATTTTATTCCTTCTATTCTATTTTTTTCTTATTTGAATACATGTACCACTTGATATGATTTATTCATTAATTTACTTCATATTATTTGATTCATTTGATTTAGTGTTTCATACATATTACAATTCATTTTATTTTAAAATGTATTTATAAGGCTGTTTTTATTTGAATTTTTTTATTTGGAGCTACATTGTATGTCTACATAGACATACATTACGTTTCTTTGTTTGAGACAAGAACGTTCAAAACATTTGTATCTTCAAGAACACTCAGCAAGAAAAGTGTGTATGATACTCACAATATTTGTTGGAGAGTTGTGATTTGGATTCTGATGATCCTTTCTCCTTCAAATATTCCATTATCTCAGACTATTTCCAAAATTGTCAGGGCACTTTTGACTGCTACAGGCATGAGTGGGTTTATGAAGAACATGTGTTGTTCTTGGTACTGCAATGTGACTTACCTGTTTCTCTATCTTGATCCACTGTTCTGTCAGTTCATACAGCATAGCGTGGGCATCCAGGTCCAGTGTGTCGGCCAAGAGAGCGATCACGCTGCTCACCATCGCACCACACTCACTGGCCAGCTCCCCACAGCTGATGTAGTACAACAACCCTACAAATAAACAGCAAAACTAGCAGAAAAGTGTAAGGGTTTAAGCCTGAATCACCTGGCTGGGTTGTGAATATAGAGCAAAGAGAAGTCCACTGCCACTTTAGAGGCAGCCCCAGCCTGTTGAGTGGCACCTAGCCTCTGAATTCACAGCCTAAGGCTAAAGAAAGTTGTCTGTTTCCTGTAACCCTGCCCAAACAAATTTTACCCAAAAGTTCCCTACTAAGTTTTTCTAAGCCCTTCCAACTGCCAATCATCACATAAAATATGCATGAAATATATTTCTCGATAGAAAAAAAAAAATAAAAAAAAGAGTTTCCCTACTTTCTTCCGAATAGTTCCAGGAGACAATTTTTTTTGGCCCTAGACGTTCGAGCGCCCAATTCTCTGATTGGTTGTGGCCTTGGACACTACTTCAACATCGGTATCGCGCTTAATCATTGTTTTTCCTATACTTAGCACAGGCTGCGGACAGATATTGATCACGTGACCACAGAAGTATCCGTACAATGCGTTTTTAAACACTTATAATCATTCAATCATGATTGTCTGTCAGTGAAATGTTGTATCCTTGCTTCGTTACTAGTTAGGCGCCCTCAATGTTGTGATATAGCCGTTTTAGTAAAGAACATTCTCTTCATAAATGGAAGGATACATCTGCGTTCCTAGGTGACCGATTTACTGGGTTAGAATACAAAGTGACGTCATTGTCTGGTACTTTTTTCCTATTTAAATATATAATGCGTTTTATCAAGTTTAAAATCATCCTATTATGATTGTCTGTCAATAAAATGTTGTATATTTGGCGTCGCTAGTGTCTTACTCATAAGAAAATGGAGATTACTTGTTGCGGTGTTGTTCTGCGACATTCCAGTCGCCACCGCGTGTCGGAATTCAGTGGATAGACTAGCATGCCAGTCCCTTGAGACATGTGCGTGAATTTTGCATTGTATAGACTAGTGCCAGTCTCTTTGAGCTTTTGCGCGCCAACAATCAGGGGGAGGGGGGCAGGGTGGGCTGGTGCCGTTCAGCTGGGTGGACTCGTGCATGAAGCACACAACATATCATGGGATCATATCTAACTACAACAAAAGCTCAATTGTTCAAGTTATAGTGAGATGGAACTATAACAGCCATTGACATGCGGTCGCGGGCGCCTTTCTCCGCACAACTTCGCGTTCTCCATCAAGATATTACATGCTCAATGCACACTTTCCCTTCTAGAATTGAGTCCTTCTGGATATGGAGAGGGCTTGAGGACTACTATAGCCAGTGAATTAAACTAATCAGTCACAGAACTTAATCTTTAACACTTAAGCTACCACGGGTCCTGCATGTGGATGTGGCTGTCATAACAATATGCTATAATTATACATAATTTCTACCACTATGGGGCTGAAATACCCATTGAAGAAATTCCATTTCCAATGGTGTCATGATAGATCATCAGAAGTGGAGATGATCACTTTGAAGGTTGATTAACCTAAATGACAACTGATCATCATAATCGCACAGCCCAATCTCTGATTAATGGATACGTCACTACTACTCTAGTTTCTCTTCCATCTAGTACCTGCTAATTACAGCACTGCAGAGAATGGCAGAAAAAGCAACAATGAACAGAACTAGCATTGTGGAGTGAGACTGACCGGTGGCTAATGTTTTGAGATGCAGCTGCTCCATGTTGCCGTGCTGACCCTGTACGATACTCTGGAGGAGCTGTACAGTGGAATCTTCCGACAGAACTCGCAAAACTTCTGCATTTTCCTCGGCTACTGTATGCAGACATTGGGCTGAAATGGAACATGAGCAGTCATCAGTGGCGGAGTAGTCGAGTTCCTGTAATTCATACCAACATATTTCAGTCAAGTTTCTGTCAAATTATTCTCAAAATATTGCTTTTTTATGAAAGGAATGTTCACATTTGTCAGAGTATTTATCACTCCAGGTGTGGGGAGGTTGATTATGGGCGCATTATTAATATCATTATTATCATCAGTGTCTTAGCCAGGATTTAGAGACTAAATATTCAAATAACACACTAATAGAGGGGAAATTAATCAATAATTTCTTTGAAATTGACATTTTTAGAAATTCCTCACTAGGTATCTGGGTATCCTGATCATCAGATGTGTGACCTTTGAAGGTTTAGGTGTCAAAATGACACACAGACTAGCCAAGACCCTGATCATCATTATTATTATTATCATCATCATTATTATTATCATTGCTATTATTATTATCATTGCTATTATTATTATTATTATTATTATTATTATTATTATTATTATTATAATTATTATTATTATCATTATTATTATCATTATCATTATCATTATTATTATTATTATTATTATTATTATTATTATTATTATAATTATCATTATTAATATCATTATTATTATTATCATTATTATTACCATTACAATTACTGTAATCATTACTATTATTATTATCATTGTTGTTATTATTAGTAATTATGATTACCGCTATCATTATCATTATCATTCTTTTTATTATTATCATTATTATTATTCTAACTATTCAGTCAGAGAGTGCCTCCATTTCTTCACTGACCTGCTGCCACAGCCAGGGCGTGTCCGTGCGTCTGAGCGTGTAAGCACGGCAGTAGTATGTGCACAAGATCCTCCCTGTTGAAGACTGACAGGGCAACGGGACTGCTCTCACTGCAAGAAAGTAAGAATAACTCACACTCAACCCATTAGCAACTGGAGAGCACACATGGTCTGATAATTTTGAACATACCTCATCAAAGAGTCATGTCAAATTAAAGGGGAACTGTGAAACTTGTCAGGAAAAGTTTCCAATCAAATATTTCTGAAAATAAGTTTGTTATCAAGATCATTTCATGTTTCAGACAATGAGTACGCTCCAGAGGTGAATGGGTCAACACATACACATACATGTACATGTAGTGCCTGCAACCAAATTGATCAAAAGGTCTTTGTGATTGTTTTATCCCAGCCTCGATTAGAGTTACTTATGAAGAGTCTAAGACATTAAAACATTATTGAAAATGATTTAAAAGTAATAGATGTTTTGACAAAATATTTTCTGTAGACAGTTGTTGTTTAGATTATGAATAATAACTCTCTTTGAGACATATATCAAGCAATGCTTAGTGGATAGACATAACCAAAACAGTCTGGACTTGTTAGGCAGCTGCAGGCATGAATGGGTTAAAATCCTTCAATCTACACAAATGTTCTTAATTTAAAAGCATGCCAAGAAATTTAAGGATATATGAGTTATCACCAATTTCATATTTCATAACTTTTATATTTCCTGTTATTTCAGCTACATAAGGATGAAACTTGTTTTTCGCATTTGATATTGGTATTTGGTATCATATCGAGTACCAGTACCTATACCTAAGAACGACTGCTACTAGAAAAAAATATTGGTAATCAGTTCTTTGCAAAAAAGTCAAAAGTCATCACTCACCACATATTCCACAAAAGGTGGACTGCCTGTATGAAGATACTCATTTCTAAACTGCTGGCTGATTTATCCGTCTTTTTATTATCTGCTTGGCTTGGATCCCAATTCGGTCCATACTGTGAGAGAAAGATGACATTAAAAAAAGGCGCCATAATCCTATTATAATACTCTTGTAAGGGAATTCACGAAAGATTACACAATAAAGATAATTTAAGCATATGTAAAACCTTGATTCACTTAAATCTCAAACTGTTTAACAGCATATCATTAACCTTTTCCTCATATCAAGGATATTTTCTTTAGATTATGATCAACATTACTCCTTCAAAAATTTAATAAAAAAACTGCACTGGTTGTGAAGATATTAGTACAATTAGTCAGGGGGTTATGGGGCGTTAAAGCCATCTAGGAGTTAGGGTTGTTCTTCTATTGTGGCTGTAGTCAGGGGGTTATGGGGCATTAACGCCATCTAGGAGTTAGGGTTGTCCTTCTATTGTCAGTTGCGGATCCAGGGGGGGTTCGAGGGGTTCGACGAACCCCCCCTGGCTGGTGAGTCACTTTGCACCACCACGCCACCTGTGGACAACATCAAAACTAATTGTTTCTCTTGCCCCAGTTGCATAATCCTTTTGTTTCAAGTTCCCCAGACCTTGAGTAGCTATAGACAATAGGCTGATTGGTGTCAGCCTGGGATGGGCGCGAGTGGATGAACATCCTGCCTGAAGGGATTATCTGCCGTTATCGGCGGATACAGAATTACACTCCAGTCGTTTGCAGACTAAAAATAGCTTGGAATACCTGAAGTTTGTTAGGTGAGGGAGGGGGGGAGCGGGGGTTCGTTGATTCTCAAACTTCTAGATCACTTGATTCCTTAGTCCAGCGGATACAGTCCAGTCGTTTTCAGACTAAGCATAGCTTGGAAAACCTGAAGTTTGTTAGGTAAAGGGGGGGGGGGGGGGGGGGGTTCGTTGATTCTCAAACTTCTAGGTCACTTGATTCCTTAGTCTAGCGGATACAGAATTAATTACAGTCCTGTCATTTGCAGACTAAGAATAGCTTGGAAAACCTGAAGTTTGTCAGGTGAGGGAGGGGGGGATATATTTTGTTATATCTCTTATGAGATTATTATTATGTTTTTGTTATATCTCTTATGAAATTATTCTATTTAGTTCGCTGCAGTTGACTCCTCGTGGTGTCTTCATTAATACGTGCTAGTGGCGCCACCATTGTCACGTTTCGGAACTAAATTGAACCCCCCCTTCTCAAATCCTGGATCCGCCCCTGATTGTGGCTGTAGTCAGGGTGTTATGGGGCGTTAAAGCCATCTAGGAGTTAGGGTTGTTCTTCTATTGTGGCTGTAGTCAGGGGGTTATGGGGCGTTAACGCCATCTAGGAGTTAGGGTTGTTCTTCTATCGTGGCTGTAGTCAGGGTGTTATGGGGCATTAACGCCATCTAGGAGTTAGGGTTGTCCTTCTATTGTGGCTGTAGTCAGGGGGTTATGGGGCATTAACGCCATCTAGGAGTTAGGGTTGTTCTTCTATTGTGGCTGTAGTCAGGGGGTTATGGGACATTAACGCCATCTAGGAGTTAGGGTTGTCCTTCTATTGTGGCTGTAGTCAGGGGGTTATGGGGCATTAACGCCATCTAGGAGTTAGGGTTGTTCTTCTATTGTGGCTGTAGTCAGGGGGTTATGGGGCATTAACGCCATCTAGGAGTTAGGGTTGTCCTCCTATTGTGGCTGTAGTCAGGGGGTTATGGGGCATTAACGCCATCTAGGAGTTAGGGTTGTTCTTCTATTGTGGCTGTAGTCAGGGGGTTATGGGGCGTTAAAGCCATCTAGGAGTTAGGGTTGTTCTTCTATTGTGGCTGTAGTCAGGGGGTTATGGGGCATTAACGCCATCTAGGAGTTAGGGATGTTCTTCTATTGTGGCTGTAGCTAGGGGATAATACAGGCACTCAGTACAATGCCAAATGCTGATATCACATCTTATCATCAGCTTCACTCTGATACTCGCAGCTGATTGGTCAATTGCTGTTGGGTACTGGATTGTATTTCATTGCTTCTCATTACTTGTCAATTTCAGGATGGGGATAAGTGTTTTATCCTCACTCTTGAAATCGAGGCTCAATGTTTTATCCTCCTTCGCCATGGTTACTATGGTTGACCTCAAATTTACAGGTCACAGCCTCGATGTTTATTTTATATTAGGCGACCCTTAATTGATTTGTAGTTTCCCGGATCTTTCCCGGACCATTTTTGCAGAGTCGGTAGGGAGGTAAATAAAAATAAAATAAAAATCCTATTTTTTTTTTTTTTTTCTGAACCCGAGCATTAATGAGTCGGGAAATAAAATAAGGCTATTAGGTCAAGTTAGATAACTAAAACATTCTTTTCAGTTTCAAACTTTTAAGTGTGAGGTTTTCATGTCATTTTTTAAATTTTATTTAGAAGGCATTCTACTATCAAAGTATACATTTATATAGATATATATATATGTATTTATATATATATATAAATATATATATATATATATATATATATATATATATATATATATATATATATATATATATATATATATATATATATATATATATATATATATATATATATATATATATTGACAACAACAAATCGGTTGCAGGGAGGTTTCTAACTGTTTTTTTATTTCTTATCAGATACTTTTAAGTTGGGTCGGTCGACTATAATAAAAAAAATAACAATACTGATTTTTTTTCTTCAGTCGGATGGTTTTCTTTTTGGTCGGAGGATCCGGGAAACTACAATTCAATTACGGGTCGCCTTACAAGACACACAAAAAGAATAAAAAACAAAATCAAAAAAAAAAAATTTTAAAAAAATTTAAATTAGATTTTTAAAAAAAATTTAAAATATTTAAAAAAAAAAAATTAAAAATTTGAAAAAAAAATTTGAAAAAAAAATCAAAAAAAAAAAATTTGAAACAAAAAAAAATTGATAATAAATATATATATATATTTTTTAAAAATTTCTTTTTAAAATTTTTTTTTTTTAATTTAAAAAAGAAACTGATGATAAATTCGTTATCCTCCTTGTAAAAAAGGGATACGGCCTGGTATCTGCGAGATGCCAGCCGTATCGCACTCGGCCTCCGGCCTCGTGCGATACGGCTGGCTGAACGCAGATACCAGGCCGTATCCCTTTTTTACAAGGATGATAACTAATAATATCTTACTGACCCATATATAAATGGACTTACACGATGCCTAGCGTTAAAACAGCCACTATTTTGGGGATGCCTCACTCACAAAGTTATCTTTTTAAGACTATTGAAGGAGAAATGTTTAAATATGAACTCAACTAGCAACTATCCTTCAAATATTCTTTGAAAGTTCATAACTTCATATCAAGTTATCTTTGAATGGTTTTCTCTGGTGTTATTTTCTAACTGATGTTTTTTTACTTGGAACTCTAACCACAAATGTGTAAAACTATTCCTCATCTGTATTACCACTATGCATTCTACTAGAAAACTAATTTGTTACCATATATATATTGATTAGAGTAAACACAATCAAACCTTGAGCTTCAAAACGGAAGAGTCCCCCCTGGATCAAATAACTTGGGTTTCAATAAAACTTTCTCTATCAAATAGTTTGAAAAAATCACAAGACACTATCACCAAAGTAGTCTTGTCTTTCTTCGCACCTGCAGGCATAGATGACTGAGGAAAGAGACAAATTACCAACCAAGACAATTAAGACCAACCTGTTTTAGTAGCGCAGCCAACGGCGTCATGATATCGTCAGCAGTCATTGCATCACAAGCTTGGCTTCCTCCATCCACTGTTACATTCCTGCACAAAAATATTATCATCATCATCATTACTATTATTATTATTATTATTATTATTATTATTATTATTATTATTATTATTACTATGATTATTAACATTATTATTGTGATCATTATCATCATTATCATATTATTATCACTATTATAATTATTATCATAATTATTATAATTTTCATTAATATTATTATTATCATTATCACTATTATTATTACTATTATCATTATTATTACTATTATTATTATTATCATTTTTATTATTATTATTACTATTATTTATATTATTATTATTTATATTATTATTATTATCATTGTTATCTTTATTTTCATCATTGTAATCATCATCATCATCCTCATCTTTGTCATCATCATTAGTTTGTTAGTCATTGCATATAGGCTGGCACACAAGAGAAACAACACTCACTTTTCACTCTGCAATGTACTTGTAAGAAATCTTATTCTTGCTCTTTTTGGCACTTACATTCAACACAACAGTCAATACTGTATTGATTCACAGATAGCAAGGCATATCTGGTGGATGCACGGCCTTAATATAAAATGTCCGTTTCAAGCAGATAATTGAAAACTTTCCTTTCTATTGAAATGCTAGGACATAACTCAACAATACTATTTTCAGGGAGTAAAAATATGTTTAAGGTTGTACCAGGTAAATATAATGATCTCCCTGGAAGCTACATATATGATGTCCACATAACAGTTAAAACTAAACAGGTTTCCATACGAGGAAAGACCAAGATTGCTCTAGAATATATATTTGACTGAAGGGTATGGGACTATGGGGTTTTAACTTGACAAGTAGAGTGGTTAGTTTTTGGTTGAAATTTTCAAGTATTTCATGAATCTTATGATGCAAGTCTTGAGGTCTTAACCATTTTATTAAATAACATCCCTAATCATGGCTCTAGACAGGGACTTGGCCAGGGCCCATCCGGCCTGACTTTTGGACAGGCATTTTCCTGTAAACCCCTTTCTATATCATAGGCTAAAATTTCTATGAATAACGATCAATTATGACTTTTTTGAGATACAAAATATTTTCCCAACAAACCATCGATTTACCTCGAGTCATAAGGTACAGCTTCAAAACACCTCTAAACGTCATATAGTCAAAATGCGGTACCCTGTGACGCAAGGTAAATAGTAATGGCGGTATTTTTACATCTAACACTCAGAGAGGTGGATCTGACTTCATCCATCTCTCTGATCCGGTCCTGCATTATTTCCAGTTTGGTGGGGCCATATACAGGTAAATCAACTTTTCTTTCACAGTTTTTTTCTGGCCAGATGGACTACTGAAAGTCCACCTTTTTTTGAATGGATTTTTTATACATGTTCGTTTTTTTGTTTACACATGGAAACTTGTGTTCGATCATCATAAACGAAGCCACAAACGACGCTGTTCGGCATGTTTGAACAATCGGAAGAACACTAGTCTGGATGCAATAAAGAACGATTACTACATGGACCATACACTGATATTTCCACCTTATAGTACTTCTTCCATACAAGATTCACCTACCTAAGAGCTCCTACTGCGGCCTGTCTGACCCCGGCACTGCGGTCCAGCATGAGCGGCCCCATGATCTTGACAATGTGGTTTTGAAGCAGTAGCGGTACGGCATTGGGCTGCACCGCAAGGCTGGAGACAGTCAGGCAGGCACATTCCCTCGATTCAGCATTCACACTCTGAAGCTAAAGAAAACATCATCACTGTCAATTTGATGTATAAAGCACAAGTGCAGGCCTGAGAATTAAGTGTTTAATACAGAATGGAATAAAGATAACCGGGGGGGGGGGGGGGGGGGGGGGGCAATTACTAGGGTTGGGAATCGGTTGCAATTTCATGATGGATAATCACTTGCAGCCAACCGATCAATTATCGATCATAATCAGTTCTTCGCACTTTTGCAGTAATTGGGTACTAACGTTTAGACCCTAATAATAAGTGATAGTCTATGACAATTACTTGCTATTAGCACCTACCTTGACTTCGTTTTGAAGTGTTTTTGGAGCTTAGTTTCATAGCAAGAAAGCTGACAACTTGCCTGCCATTTAGTTCTATATTTTGCCCCTAGGTGTCACCTTTTCCGATTATTATCGATTGCCAGTTTCGTAATCGATTACTCAGTAAAAAAGAGGCAAAGGATTGATTATTGATTATAATCGATAGTCGTCCCAACACTACCAATTAGCATACCATCAATTTAGGCCCAGTACGCCAAAATTGCCGACAGGCTACAAACTTGGTATATCAGAGGAATGTCGGTCGAAATCGCCGATCCAAAAATCGCCGACTACCTGAATGGCCGATTGCAAAAACGGCCGATGACTCATTGGTCCCTCCTGAAATAAACCTTCATATTCCCCTAATTCAGTAATTGAACTTTACATTCTCCACATGTCAAGTGTCATAAACATTCTTATTAAGTATTCTGTGTTTTGATATATGTTTTTGTTTAAATCTGAATGTTAATTCTAGACGTAATTATGCCACAAAGCCAAGACATCCTAAAGTCAGAGCGGCTAGCTACGCCGACTTTACTTCTTGAAATATTCTTTTTCAAGTCCAAAATCCGTCTAATGATAAATGACATCACTTAAAACCAATACTAAACTTTTTTTTATCACTTTCCACACTCGTATACACGGACACTAAGCCTAATTGATTTCCAATAAATAGGGCCCTTTTAAGCATCGGCCTTTTTGCATGGCGATTTTGCAAACGATTATTTCGGAATCGGGGATTTTGACCATATACCTATCAGAGGATCACCTGCTGTGACCTGTACCTCACGATGCGCTTGCAGGTCCCTCGTTTTGGTAGTCTCTGGTACTAAGTTCATGTACTTCAGAACCTTAGACGGCTTGTTGCTTGTGAAAAGTAAAAGTGGGGCGTTTTCGCCTGTATTCCTGTTTTTCATTACCATATCTAAAAACAAGTTATCAGGAAATAGTATTGCCAGGCCACTATAGTCTGTAGTATTATAGGTTTGGATTGAATTGCTTGATTTTGCGATTTAAAGAATAACGGGTGAGTTCTTTACATTCATTCCAACTGTCACCCTTCACAAATTAAGCCTGGGGTTGGTAGAATTCACTTCATTGTGATACCTGCATCATGTATGCATGGCTAGAAGATCAGAACTAAGAACAGATGTCGAGATGAGATCCACCAACCAACCTGTTCAACAACGTTAGCGATCACACTCGGAACGTTTTCATTATTCAATTCCTCTTCTTGAAGCCCTAACTCTTTGACACTGAGCAGGCCAGTTGGGTTGTCCTTCCTTGCTTTGTTTTTATTTCGCTTTGCTTTACCCATATTCCAGATATCTTTACTTTCGTGTACAAATCCGTGTAACCACGTTAAGAAGTCTCAACCAACACATGGACCGATGGGGGTAGATGAGCATATGCCGGTTCACCGTAAGATAAATCTTAACCTCATTGTCATATGCATTAAGAAGATGTACCGCGATGAATAGTTTACTAAAATCGATCGCCCGTGACCTTTGACAGGCGTGCCTTACATTATCTAGAAACTTTGGGCTCTGCTACCAAAGCGACGTCTCATTATAAACAGCTACCTGACTGCTAATGACATGTGGCTGTCATTTTATGAAAGCTGAGACTTTGGGGAGGAGAAATATTATAATATCATTGTGTGACATCTTGACAATTTCCCGGGGACGGGACATGCAGTTTGCATGAATCTTGGATGAAGAAAAGAATGGATATGTAGCGAGAGACCAATTGCTATATGCCCTTTAGTTAAGTGCTGGACTCATAACAGGAGTACCAGATGAGGCATCAGCGCGAGGTCACGTGGGAACAAGGACCAAAAAGGACTCTTGCATCGATTACATTACTGAGAAACCTTATCTCCACCACCAGCTGGGGGTGCCCAGATCACCAATTTTGGCCTATTAGCGGCTATTAGTTGACACTGACTGGCTGAGGCTAGCATGTTCAGGTTGACCGGCTGGTTTCGAATCCACTTGTGTTTGGTCATTTAAGGCATGAATGAACAGTTAACAAATCCTCAGATTCCTCTTCTTCTCGTGTATCCTCAGTATTGTGATACAGAAAATATTTCATGCCATTCAAACTTCCACTTTCGCTTCCTTCTGGAACTACTTTCCATTGTAGGGATTCATTCAGACTCAGCGCTGTCCTGGGCCTGTCCTGATGGCCGTATGGTCTAAGGCATTGCCACTGACTGTTAGCTATCTCTCACTCACTTCCTGGGTTCGAATCGCACCCACAGTATATCAGAAAGTTGCCGGCTAGTGACCTGACCCGGTACTCTGGTTTCTTCCACCATTTAGAACTGACTAGTCAGAAATTAGCTGCAGTATGGCAGAAATAGTGACGAAAAACAAAATTCCCAATTGTCAGCACTGTCCAGGGGTCCGCATCTAAATGTGCTCGTCTCACCCTAAGTCCCAACTTCAGGAAACCCTGTTTACCTAGGTAAGATGAGTCCTAAAGATCCTGCCTACCACACAAAACAGAAGATGTCTGATCTACACCAGTAAAGCAACGCGTCTAGCTGTTGCACAAGAATCACACATTTTATTCAATATCCTAATTGCTATGTAATCAATCACCACTGCTCAAAGCAGGTTTCCAGCTGGGTAACAGGAAATTTTCATTTAACAGAATACATGTTCTGGAGCTGGCCAGGAACATATACAGGAACGTCTTCAATAAGCCAGTAGAGCACACCTCCCAGGGGAGATCAGATAAGGAAGGGCCATTATTGGCTTAGATAAACATCACAGCTGGGTTCCTAAGGAGTCTTCTCCTCTCGAAGGCAGCTGTTTAAAAAGTCCTTTGTTCTCATGTGTAGTTCTAGTTGGGATTTCTATTTCGAAAGGAATAAGTAGCAAACCCTATCAGCTTTCATATAGCATGAACACAAGAATATATATTTCAAGGTGCTAAGGTCCCGAGCCCTCTTAAGTCCCTGCTAAAGAATTGTAGTGTAGGCCTCAACAGACCCATAAAAGGAACCAATACTGGGCTTCTTGGTCCTGAAAGTGTCATTAACTATCATATTATTTGACTTCTTCCAGCAAATATTCTGGATATTTCGTAATAGAAACAATATACTGTTTAGGTTAATAATATAATTGTTGCATTTCCGCTAATCCAAATTTCCAATTAAATCCGTTTCGTAAATAATTCCGACTTTAAAAAAAACAATATGGTGGACCTTTTCAACTTGTCAACTCAATCGCCGGCTGGAGGTGAAAAGTGTCTGCTATAGTCGAATTAAACGGCACTGACTTTTATTTATGACGGCAATACGTAGGACCTTACCGGCGGTGATTGAAAAGAGGAAAACTAAGTTTCCCAGCTATTTGTATGTGCCCAGATTATAGCCAAATGCTTCCGCTCAAAATCTCGGCGGAAGAGTGCTAACATGATTTTTAACAGTTGGGACTAAACCCTACTGTCCATATGATATCAGAAATGGGAAAATAGGTAGGGTTTATGTCTGAACTAAGGTGATGCAACAAACTTGCATGAGGCTAGTGACCGGAAGATGGATGCCCTGTCTGGCTGTGTCCTACTTGTTACTTGCTCACTTTGTAAGCCATTACTGAGGAGTAATTGTTTATTCTTTTGTAGTTAATACTTTTCCTGTGTGCTTCTAGTTTGTATTTTTTTTCGTAACCTTGAGTATATAGTCCTTAAAGAGAATACTTTGAGCTGGAAGTAGTAGACATGTCGGTATCTCTCTGACTTTGAGCTGGGAGTAGTAGACAGGGAGTGGGTACTGTGCATGCATCATCAAATATCGCTGCCTCTCTATGAGTCATAGATAACATGTGTACCCCCAGGATTGGCTGTCTGCTGAGCCCATCTCCTTGGCAACCTATCTGATCTAGATAGAGGCAGCGAAAAGAGATAAGGCTCTGGATTTCCAACTCACTGTCTACTTCTCTCAGCCTCTTTCTGAAAAAATCCCGTCACCAATACTTCCCCAGTCTACACCGCGTAACTCGAGGCGCACACACTCTAGGTACTAGCATGCTGTGCCTATGGGGTTGCGGATCAAGGGGATGTACATGTACATCATATCTCTCTGCTTTGAGGCACAACCTGATTTATGAATAACTATTTTTGTGTTCATTTGTTCGGATACTTACCGACACTTGAATGGTATTGGTCACACAATTGATTATCTAATTGTGTCATGTTAACTTTGAAGGGGTGACTTACACTTATTCCATGTTCATGTTTATCAGAGAAATACATCCCTACTACTCTCAGATGTGTATTACATTGTACGTATGTGTCTCGTTATATCTTGTGTTTTGTTACTTCATTTCTAAATAGAAATCAGTATTTTTGTATGATTTTTAAATTTATAAATCATGGTCAATAGATAAATATACATACACACATAACAAAACATGCATACGTACATATGTTATACCTATACGTATCTGTTAGAAATTTCTATGGTAGTTCCTAGAAACTTTGGACAATTATTGTTTTGCTTTTGACAGGGCATCGCACTCATTTGACCTATTTTCAAGTCAGAGAATGGTCACATGATTGAAAGATGTCGGCGTGTTTGGAGGCGTGTTCAAGGAAAACAAAATAATATGCAGCAGATGGCGCACTACTATTGAATGGACTAAAATAATTTCCGGAGCGAACCAGATGAATGAGACTAGTTAGCAGTAGTATTCATGTCTATGGTTTAGACCTCATTAACCAGTGACATGGCAATGAGAGAAATAAGAGAGAGTGTCTACTTGGTGTAAGTTATATTTTATTTTATTGTCATATTGATAAAATGGTGTTCCTTTTTATGAAAAGACTTGTCATCACCGGACTTGTGCCACCTGCCATTTTCCTAGTCGGGGCGGCCGCCTCTAAAACTCATTTTATATATTATTTCTATTTGGTATTAGAGTCGGGGGACCTCCCTATACCTAGTCCAATGAATTAGCCTCCTTGCTGGCTGTTTTTATTGCTGTTGGTCCTATCTCCAGCTTCGGAGTCTAATGAAGTTAACACGATTTTAGTTGAGCAGCATTCCGACCTGTTTCTTAGGCGGAACAAAAACGGCCGCAAAAAGTACCTTTTGGTTTCAGTTCTTAATACGTACCTGCGGCTCCAATATCATTGATATGTATTTAAACAATGCGTGTGCTTCCTTATTAATGTCGTCCCTTATTAAGCCGTTTTGAGGCCTAAAACGCGAAGACTTCTAGAAACGAAGTCGAAGGGAAGCCATGTTTATTTTCTGAAAGACTCGCACGTGAGCAGTTGCATGTAAGTCCCAGAATTATATAGAAATACGGAATCAAAATGAAAGGAATGTATAGTACAACGTACCAAATTAAAGAGCCACAACAATACAAAATCATATCATTTAAAGGAAAAATCATGTAAGAATTATATTTCAGGTGTTTTTTACTCACTACACTGTTTTATTTCTTTAAAACTTTCCGTTTTTAACGAATTCCGAGATTTACAATCAGACGTTGTACCCATAATCTCGCGAGAGACTATGTGACGTCATTGATTCAAAATGGTTGACACAACACAGACTTGCAGTCTGGACTGAGGTAACCGAAAGTTAAAACGAATTTTAACACTTAAACGAATAAATCAGACGTGTTTTGTGCGGCGGACATTATCTATTTAAATGCTGCTAAGTAATACTTGGCAGAGGACGTCGGGGAAAACGAATCAGTTGGACAAATCAACGTAAGCGTCCTCAGAGCCGAGTGCTCATCATAAAACACCCTATCTGCAATAAACGTTAAGGGGTGAAAAATCAAATCTGGACAGAAACGTCGAACCCCAAAAAACGTTTATTTTAAATGAACTACCCTATACCTTGCAATGTTAAAAATTGATCTTCCTAAATTACTCCCTCAGTGCCCAAACTAGGGTTGCATACCGGTACTTGGGTACTGATAGGAACCGAGATTCATTTCGAAAAGAACCGGTATTTTACCGTTTCCTTGAGAACCGGTACTTAAAGGCACCTTTTCGTTTTTTGAGTACTGGTTCGTTTCCAACAGATTAAACAATGTGTTACTGCCAATCCGATGCGGCGATGACGCATTGTATGCTGATTCCCACTGAAAGAGTTATAGACACGCTGTCCGGAATAGCATTCAGCAGGAAACACGATACGATGTAACATCCCTTGCACGTTCGCAGTGCGTGGTGGCGATCATTTGCTAAATGGTTAACTTTGTCAATGTCCGTATCAATCGTTGGTTCTGTTCCCCAATTCTACTATGGATTGTTGACATAGAATTGAGGAATGGAACCACACTTGTTAGCAACATGAATGTTGTAAAAAAGCCGATCAGGCCGCGTAGATCAGAGGTACCATTTCACTGTTAACGATACCGATACAACTGGTACCGTTTTGCCAGTGCCGGTTCCGGTATCGTACCGTTTCATGTTAACGGTATGAAATCCTAGCCCAAACTATGTACTTCAGATCTGACTGCACTAGGATGATAAATGTGAGCTAGCAATGCATGCCGCTACTTTCATTTGTTGATAAACTCACTTATAACAGAGCAGTAGTCCAAGGAATTCTCGAGGTGATTTAATTGTTTACAAGACCCCAACAGCCATATAAGGCACTGTACGTGGCAGGTACCCTTCACGTGAGGTGAAAGCGAGAGTCGACTCACTTCATTCAAATGGGAATTAGAAATCAAAAGTGTTTCAAGATCTCGCGACAAGTCAACGATAGGTGAATCCATCATGGCTTCTGACATCTTAAAACATTTACCAGCAATTAGTACATTTTTCAGTGATCAGATACAGGAATTGCAAAAAAACTAAAGTTACGGCACGTATCCATATTCCATATACAACCAAGCAAACGTCTTTGCTATTATTTAAGCAATTGTGTTACCTATAGAAATGAAGGTGCTATGAATGTAATTTATTTTAAACATTGTAGGGTATAGGGAGGCGTGTTGATGTTTATATCATATAGTCAATAGCAAAAAAATTATAAATATCAGGGTATGGCCATTGCTGTCAGTTACCCTGTCCCATGCTTCTGCACTTTTTCCTGATAATACTTGAAATGTGCATAGCATAGCAGTAAGCTGACCAGTAAGAACCTACATGTTAGATGCAACGTTGTTTCTCAAATGACTCAATTGTAATTTGTTGGTGTGGAATTTGATTGCTGTGGTCTATTGTTCCAAGCTATTTGTTTTATAATAAAACCACTCAGAACTCTGCTATTTGGATTTTATATATTGTTTGGTCAAATTATAACTTTGTGTTTTTATTTCAGGAATCTGGTGTTGGGAAATCCAGTATAGTTCAGCGCTTTGTGCATGATACATTCCGTCCAGCAATGGAGAGCACTATAGGGTGTGTGGTTTGTACATGTAGCTCTCTGGTGTAAAAAAAAGTATAGTTTATTTTTGTGTCATTTTGGCAAAAATGATTCAAAGAGTAGGAATCTGAACCTTGATTGTCCCTGGATTATTGCCCATCTTTAATTGAGCTAAGGCAACAGCGCAAACAGTTTGGATGGACTTCTTAGTTTTTTCATCATTTTTTAGTGATGTATTATTGAAAACTTCTACCCAGCAAAAGCTATTCAGCCTTTGACAATTATAGTAGTTGTTCGTACAAAATTGACTCTATTCAAAAGTGTGATCAGATTTTTGGACAATAGAACCAACAAATGGTCAAGTGCTATTCTTAGCACTAGTAGTTTGTTGGGCTTGAAACATATTGTCTGTTTCAATGAGACCCTTGAAAAATATTTAGGAATATAGCATTAATTTACCTGATCAATACCTGATCTAGGTGTTTGGTTTGGATTTGATAAGTATTGCTCCTTCAAGTATTTACAAAATTTCGCTTTTGTCGGAAAGACATCTTTATCTAGAATAGGTATTGAAATTCATCCATTTTTTAAAGAGTTTCTACTCCTAAACAGAAACTCTTTCATTTCGTGCACTGTATGCAGCAAAAAGGAGGTATCGCACTGTTTTACCTCTATTATCCTCTATTTTGATTATTATAATTGTTTTTTGTCTATTTTGAGAGTGCCATTATCTCTGGTTTTATGTCCATCCATTTTGTCATTCGTTTATTTCCCTGTAAGGGGAGACATGTTTTTGGCAAAGCCTCTATCCACATTGGCGTCAGCATCGGCGTCCGCTTATAGAATTATCTTCAAGATATCTCGAAAATCATTATATTAAATCTTTTCTAACTTTCAGAAAAAAATCAGGGATCCAGGCACTTACTTTAAGTGATTAGATGTTGATAACCTTTCATGTATTTAATGGTCATAATGGGATGTTTTGGGTCCAAAACTTCTATTCTGGACCAGAGTAAGCTTGTTTGCAAGACATTACAACATGGTCTTAGCCAGCAGGGCGTCTAGGTGCCTTTTTGGACGCCCAAACCTTTAAAAAGAACCTGTCAGGACACCCATATTTTTTTTAGTGTGGAATTTCTAAATATCTCAATCTCAAGCTTATAATTGAATTTTTTCATCACCTTATAATTACCATGACATTGTTTAATGATATCATGCCTTATTTGGATGAAATTATACATGTTTATGATTGAAATAGGACAAAGTAGCTCAGTTGGTTAGGTGTCGGATTGGTAATCAGAGGGTCGCTGGTTCGAATCCCGGCCGCCTCGGGCACTTTGGTCTGTTCTTGGGCAACATAGTTTATCCCATATTGCTTCAGTCTACCCAGCTGTATAATGGGTACCTAGCATAAATAAGGCAGTGCTTAGAGTGTGTGCGCTATATGCTGCCAGTTGCTCTGGAATATCCCCTGGGGGATTGAAATGGTTTCCGTGTGTACAGTGCCTGCTAGGGGAGGAAGGTCGTGTGAGCACTTCGGTGGATACAAGACTCTAAACCGAATACCTTTACCTTTACCTATATTGTGATCCCCCTTAAAAATTTGGATGCCCAAAAATTTTACAACTGCCAATTTTAGGCACCCAGTTTCTAAATCCTGGCTAAGACACTGCATTACAAAAACCATTCAATACTTCTTTTTGGAAATTTCAGGGATTCTCCTTTATGGCAATTAATTGAATTGATTAGGTTTTAGTAATCTTTGATTTATTTTTAACCCTTGGCGTGCTGGACCCCCATATGGAAGAACCTATCCACTGGCACCAGGGATTTTGTGGGTCGATCAGAGGGATTTCATAGATTTCTATTTCTGTTTCAATAATGTGCTTCACAAACTGAAATAGAAACATAGTAAAAGGTAAAACCTTGATATCTAGTATAATTCAATACCCCTTAATCGACCTATGTAGTTTATATTTTGCTAAGTGCAAGGGTACCCAAAGACCGGATATATCCAGTGTTGGTCACACAGGCAAGATATATAGCACCGGATATATCTGGTGTTAGCAAGAGCAGGGTTAAGGTAATTTTGGGACGTTTTGAGAGAGCTACCCCTTACCTAAAGGTGGTGTGCACGACTAATTGGCTGCCAAGGTGGTGGTGCTCTAAATTAGCAATCTACCTGCCTAAATGCTCTGCACTGCAGGCAGCAGGTCACACAGCTAGACGAACGTCAGGCTCCTAGCCCCTAAGGAGTTGACATTCGCTTCTGTGTTGACCAAGTAGTGTGTAGTACCAGCAATGGGAGATAGATGGCACCACCTAGCATAAGAAGCAGTTCAGGGGATCATTTGCAGAATGCCATTTCTCCAATTCCTAACTTTCATTATCCCTGCAGGGGAGACATTTGTATTTGCCGGAAAATACTGATATTCTATTTATAACTATTTCTTGTACAGGGGGGCTAAAATGTGACCAAATTAAGATAATTTCATTAGCATGCCAAGAAAATATGCTTTTCAAGACACTGTTCACATCCATTTTATTGGAATTCCAATGAATTATTATAGAAATTGATACCTGTCTGAAATGGTACTACCTTTAAAATGTTGTGACCATGCCCGCATTCATTTCCTTTGATTCCAATGAAATGTTGGAGTCAATTTCTATCTTTAGAACAACATGTTATAATCAATATACATGCAATAAAGGGTCAAGATGTATCTCCTCCACCAGTTGTTGATGGGAGACCACCATAACACCATAAGTCATTGGCAACTTTCTTACATAACCTGAGCTGGATTGGAATCCATGCGGTGGTGTGAGAAAACAAGCATGCAATGGAAATACATCTAGGGTTAGCATATATATAGTGTGAGGTATTATGATCTTGTTTCCAATAACAAGAATTTAGCATCAAATGAGGTAACTAAGCAGTTACCTAAGCATTTAATCAATACCATAGTTATTGCAATATTTATAGTTGATCCCCCACATAGTGAAACTATAGCATATATATAGTGTGAGGTATTATGATCTTGTTTCCAATAACAAGAATTTAGCATCAAATGAGGTAACTAAGCAGTTACCTAAGCATTTAATCAATACCATAGTTATTGCAATATTTATAGTTGATCCCCCTAGTGAAACTATAGTATGCTTCATTATTGATCATTTCAGGTGTTATAATATGCTATATTATCATATAGGATAAATCCTCCTCTACTACACCTACTTAAATTTTGCTGTTGTTGCTACGACTACGTGTTCCTCATATCTATATACAGAGAGAGAGAGAGAGAGAGAGAGAGAGAGAGAGAGAGAGAGAGAGAGAGAGAGAGAGAGAGAGAGAGAGAGAGAGAGAGAGAGAGAGAGAGAGAGAGAGAGAGAGAGAGAGAGAGAGAGAGAGAGAGAGAGAGAGAGAGAGAGAGAGATCTATAAATCTTTTTAAAACTACATCTTACCTGTTGATTAAGACCACCTGCCTACAAAGACCAAGTGGCAAATGATAAGGTTCTAATATAGAGCCCTGAATAGTCAAACAGTCAAAATTTGATATATACCTACTCCTAAAAAAGTCACAAGTACAAGAATGAGCTTCATAAAGCTGAACTTGCAAAGGGGAGCTTATTATAAGCAGATCAATTATTGCATACACTTTATTATCAACCTATATATTTATAAGACTAGATTCTAGATAAGACTTAAGGCACAGAGAATAGCTTTTAAGCCACCAGGACTTGATAAATTGCATTTAAGTGGAGGTCATATGCTTTAAGGTGATGGGTACCATTGCAAGCCAGTTAAAAGCCCTGTCCCAAAACACACCTCAAAGCAGCATAATCCTATAACTAGGTGTATCTCCAGGTTCCTGAGTGTTATCAGGTAGAGAATATCATCGCCACCTGTCATTATTCAATCCATATTCTGTTTTATTTCAAAATTTACAACTTTTTTTTCGAATGACATATTCTCATTAATTACGCAGTTGATGGTTACTGTAGTTTCACAGATACCTTAGGGATGTCATTGACTATGCCCAATAAAAAGTATTTTTTTGATTTTTTACTGCTGAAGACTTTTACAGGCCATAACATTTGAAAATTTTAGTGAAAATTTTGGCTTGCAATGGTACCCATCACCTTAAAGTGGGACAGCTTATAGCTATTTCTCTTATATATAAAGTGTTCTAATGATATTTGATTAGATGTGTTCATGCATTTGATATATACTGCTCATACATTTTATTAATCTTTAGCCTATAGATTATATTATTTTGTACACCTATATAAACCTACAGGTGCATTACACATTTTTTCTATTACCACAGTTGTTTGAAGATTTTAGAACCTTCCCTATCAGGCCTGTAGAATTATGATATAAGATTGTACCCAGGCTATGATATACATCATGAATGTTAATACTTGCTTACAACTTTTGTTTTTACAGGGCCTCCTTTATGACCAAGAATTTGATGGTGGATGAAAAGATGTATAAGTTTCAAATATGGGACACTGCAGGGCAAGAGAAGGTAAGAAAATGTAGTTCATAAAATGTGATTTCATTATCCAAGTTTACTTATTTTTAGGTTGGTGTAAAGTTCAGATTATGGTGTCTCATTGCAGTGTCTGATATGCCATAGTTGTGGAGATGATTGAGTATATATTAGATACCATCATACAGTGGCAGTTTCTTTTCAATGAACCCTTTACTTGAAAATAAGTTGAGTGCATAAAAGTAACATTGTTTCTCATAAACAATTAGTTAAATCCCACATAATCTCATCCTGCTCGGGCATGATAGAAAGTTGCCAGTGACTTGAAGCAAGTCAATGGTTTTATGCCAAGCACTACTATACAGTTTCCTCTGTCACTTACACCTGGTAAGTCTTGCATTTATCTTGATATGACAGGAAAAAGTGATGGTGAAAAGCAATAATTCAAATTCCTTATTATTTCATTATAAACGTGAATTATGTAAACCCTGATTATGCAAGTTTGGACTAGATATTTTTTCTAATTCTTGCTGCAAAATCAACTTTCGTTTCATGATATCTTCATTTTGAAATAAGCTTGACTAAACTATGTGCTCTAAAGGGTTCAGATAGAAGGTGGATGCTATTTCTTAAGGTACACGTATGCTATAACATGACAGCAGCTATAGTGCCTTTCTTTTCTTTGAACCAGGATGGGATGAACAATCCATCATGGCTGTGATCCGCCAATTTCAAGTCAGTTTAAATTATGACAGTTTATACAAAAGGAAGAGAGTTATCAATTGAATAAGCCACAAAGCCTTATTGGGCTACTTCCATAAGTCACTATAGGTCCCCTCGAACAGTTTTGGTCATTTTAAATGACTTGTAAAAGAAAAGCTGTAAAATAGAAATAATGTCTTGATATATTAAAATATTTCTGCTATGATAGATAAAGCAACTTTCCCGTCAATCTCTTAAACCACAGCCAACAATGTATATACTGCAGGGCACATTATTATAGCCCCTAATCTATTTTGTTTGAAAAGGTCTTCAAGTAAGTACTATACATTCTACTATTCTCTTCCATATTCAACAGAGAACACACTGTCACAATTCATTTTTTCAATGAAAAAAAGAATCTGATAATTATAACAGTGATAAGCTTAAAATATAGGTTTCTGCATTAATTCACCCCTAGAGTACCTACATGATTTCTACTTCTTTTGAGTATTTGATAGATCTATCAAGCACTTAGCAGATTACGCTACTTGCACCTGAATTTGTAGTGGTACACATTAACCCATTGTAGGAGTGTGATCGGTATCCAAGTTTTGGAATCAGAATCGGTAAAAAAAAATTCCGATTCTTTCCGATTCCGATTCCTACCGACGTATATAGAGGGAAGAATCATAGCATTTAGGTTTAAAAGTGTCTCAGATGCTACACTGTTTTAGCATTCCCATGGTAATAATTTCATTTTAAGGTAGTAGATTAGATTACCTGGTGCACTGAGCTACTAACTGGCATTGTTTAGTTACTTTGTCATCTTATTGCATTGCAATAATATGACAAAGTAAGCGTCAATTAGTATCAACATTTTACCGATTCCGGCATCGGAATGATCGCTATGAGATTTTATAGCGATCTTTTCCATGGGATCGTCAATACCATCTGATTCCTTGGTATCGATTACACTCCTAACCCATTGTTGCTCACACTTGCCAAAAGCGGCCCGACAATTTTGAGGAAATCTTGCAGGCAAAAGTTGGACAAGTATTTAAAAGAGAAACATTATTTAGAATATTACCAATAACTCTTCTTCAAATATTTGTAAAAATTGTTCTAATTACTAAATTTATCACCAAAAGTATCAGAGATCCAAACGACAACTTCCAGAGGAACTTTTAAGCATGAATGCAAGGCAGTGTTCCTCCTATAAGGTTGCAGCGTTGGAGGGACATTTAAATCCTGAACTTGAAGATGCCAAAATTACAGCAATGCCATTTCAGCACAGAATACATTGAAGACCAGCTTAAGTTTCGTATTGGAGCAATAGGAAAGATGTAAAGACGGAAAAAGTAATAATTCTATTGGACTTTCACATATCACAATGTATAAGTAAGTATACTAGTCTTGAGGATTTATCTTCATATGTATACTCTGTGTATATATTACACAATATGTTTGCATGTTACTTTATATAATTTCATATTTGTATTTTGATTTATATTTTTGTATTCGTGTATGCATCTTTTATGATGGAAATTGTAGTCAATAAATATACATACATACATACATACATACATACATACAATAAAGTTTCTTGCTTTGTATTTTATGTTGTAGTATCGAGCGCTGGCACCTATGTATTATCGAGGATCAGCGGCTGCTATAGTTGTGTATGATGTCACACATCAGGTAAGTTCATGACAATGATAATTATGATAATGATGATGATAATGATAATAATGATAATAATAATAACAATGATAATAATAATGATAATATAATGATAATAATAATAATAATAATAATAATAATGATGATAATAATTATAATAAAAAAAAAAATAATAATAATAATGGTAATAATAATAATAGTAACAATAATAATAATAATGATAATAATAATAATAATAATAAAAATGATAATAATAATAATAATAATAATAATAGTAATAATAATAATAATAATAATGATAATAACAATGATGATAATGATACTACTACTACTACTACTACTACTACACTACTACTACTACTACTACTACTTCTACTACTACCACTACTACTATTCATAATATTGATATTAACAATGATCAACTGGGTTTTAGGAGCAACCCCTGATTACCATAGACAGATTCCCATAAGATGCCTTTTGATAAATATGATAATGATGATGGTGATGATGAGGAGGTTAATGATAATAATGATAAGGATTATAATGATATTAATAGTAATAATGATAATGATACTAAAGATAATAATAATAGTAAAACAATAATAATAATAATGATAATAATGATAAAACAATTATAATAATAATGATAATAATGATAAAATAATAATAATAATAATAATAATAACTATAACAATGGTGATAATGATACTACTTCTACTACTACTACTACTATTACTATTACTACTACTACTATTACTACTACTACTACTACTACTACTACTACTACTACTACTACTACTACTACTACTACTACTACTACTACTACTACTACTACTACTACTACTACTACTATTACTACTACTACTACTACTTCTACTACTACTACTACTACTACTACTACTACTACTACTATGCTGTTGTCTGTATTGTAGGAGAGCTTTAAGACTGATTACCATAGTCATGTCCCCTTATGCTGCTGTTGTGTGTATTGTAGGAGAGCTTTAAGATTGATTACCATAGACATATCCCCTTATGCTGCTGTTGTGTGTATTGTAGGAGAGCTTTAAGACTGTGAAGGAGTGGGTGAAGGAACTGGAGCGCCATGCTGCGGCAAACATCGTCCTGGCGGTGGCCGGCAACAAGTCAGACCTGCAGGACTTGAGGGAAGTGCAGACCAAGGGTAAAAACCTTTATTATCTGCACCCAGTCCAAAACACCAAAAAGTGAAGAACCCTTTTATCTGCACCTAGTCCAAATACTAGTATCAAAAAAGATGAATATCTTTATCATCTGCACCCAGTCCAAAATATCAAAAGTGATGAACATTTTTATCTGCATTCAGTTCAAAATACCAAAATGGAAAACTTTTTTTTTATCTTCACTCAGTCCAAAATATCAAATGTGAAGAAGATGTTTTTCATCTGCACCCAGTCCAAAACGCCAAAAGTAAAGAACCTTTTTTATCTGCATTCAGAACAAAATATCCAAAGTGAAGATACTTTTGTATCTGCATCTAGTCCAAAATATCAAAAATGAAGAACCCTTTTTATCTGTACCCAGTCCTAAATTCCAAAAGAGAATTTCTTTTTCTATCTGTATCCAATGCAATATTTTAAAGCTAAAGAATTAAAAAGAATTCTGAATGCTATGGAATGCCCTTCACTCATTTATTCAAGAAATGCGCAGGAATTATTTTAAATATATATATATATATGGAATGGCCCTAACGCACTTTCCCCTTATCACGGAGGATGTACGGCCACCTTGAAGAGGCCTTGAGGAGGCCTTCCTGTTGCCTCACTGTCCTTATGGAATAAAATTAACATCTATTTTCTTTATAGAGTGCTGTGAGGCACTCTCAAGGATCAGTGGGAGCGCCGCACAGCCTTAAAGATTGCCGTGCGTCAGACGCTAAGTCAACAAATGTCCGTAGGTAGGTCGTGGACCGTAGACTGATTTGCGAACATGTTTGCAAACCTCTCTACGGCCCACGACCACTGATATCCGACCGCACAACCTCTACGGTTGAGGCCAACTCCTTGAGGCACCCACAAGGTGATCCTGCGATCGCCTCGGTTTTCGGCCGTAAACTGCCCGCAAACAGCCCGCACGGCGGACGGATGCCTAATGTGACCAGGGCTTAAGAGAGTGGCGGGGAAATGGAAGTGCCAGCGGGGCAAGTCAACTTTAGGGGCAGCTTGCACCGCTCAAAAGAAAAAGTTTTGCAACCTATGTTGCACCCTGAAATGTGCAAAAAGCATGCCATAATATGCATCCATGCATCTAGGGAACTACCGGTAGTATTTTCAAAATGTTATCATCATATCAGTTATTTTCATATGCAAGAAAAGAACATGGCCAGTACAAAGTGAATGGTTGAAGCCTGCCAATAAAGCCAAGGGATGATCCCTAGTGGCCTTGTGGTTCCTATGCCCGGCTCAATAGTGTCAGGTCGCAGGTGTAGGCTTCTGCTGTATCCCCATTAGCAGGGTGGCCCAGTCGCTATGTAAAAGTTTGGCATTGTGGAGGCCGGGTTTCTTGTGGTGCTTCTGCAACTAAAAAAAGCCTTGGAACTATTTGTAAGGAAAAAGGGCTATCTTCCCAGTCCGGGTGTCTATCTCATTAGATTATGACCTTAGCTGTTGAAAGCAATTCCAATTAAGCAATACTTAGTGAGAGCTTTAGAAGTTGACTACCATATTCATCCAAATAAGCACATGAGCATTTAGCCAACTTAGCTATGTTAGATAAGTTAGATATCATGGACCTATGATTTTTCAGAGAAATATCTAAGAGTCAATTACCTACATTTGCAAAATGTGTGGAGGAACGTAATAAATTTGGTGTATTCTAAGAAGAATTTTAGAGGATGCGTGTAAACATCTGCAAAAGTTATTTGTATTTGGAGCAGTGTAATTTTCTTAGTAAAATTTTTCTATTAGATATTATCAAAAAGATGTTTTTGTTAGGTAGATATTGGTAAAAAAACAAACGCCTATTTTCAGACATTACAAGTTCATTAATTTCTTTTTTTGTATGTTTCAGATGCTAAGGAATATGCCCAGCAGATAGGTGCAGTATTTTGTGAAACAAGTGCAAAGTCTGCTGTAAATATAAAAGAACTCTTCCAAGAGATTTGTAAGTAAAATCTAATTATTAGATAATTTGATCATTTTAATTTGATGATTTCGCATAGGTTTGCTATTCATTGTTTTTATCGGGCGGGTTAATGATGTCAGGATTCTGCAATAACCAAATACCTCTGCTAGCTTGGTGGACCTAGAAACACCTTCACCATCCACATTGAATGAATTATCAATGAGCATTAGATAAAATAAAGTAATTCTTCATTTAATGTTGCTTGTTTACTGGATTGTTTGGAAGTTAATTGCTACATCCTATTTTTATATAACTTACAGGTAGGAAACTTCCCCAGGAAGAATATGGTTCAGGACACCAGGAAAGCATCAAATTGGTTCGACCGCAATTAAAGAAGAACAAAAAATGTTGTGGAAAAAGTTGATGGGCTTCAGTTAGAACAAAGGGTTTTATTTATAGTCATAGAATTGAATCAGCTCAAGATGGAACAATGTATGACTTAGTAAAGATGAAAAGGTGATTTATACAATTTAAGGAGAAGTAGTATTACAGTGTGGTAACCTCCATAGATAATTCGCATTCATTAATAATTGATAGTTGATGATGCACTCTATCCATCTGTAATATTTTAAAGCGTATAAAAAATCAATTTGCCGATGTGAGTGATCCAAATTGTTAAATAAGCTGTTTCTTGTGTAAACATGTTATTCATGCTTGTGAATTTCAAGCGCAAAATACTCAGTTTTTGAGATCAGTTTGCCGAGTAGAGCAAGTTTTTACTTACTCTGCAAAAACCTTTTCTGGCACATAGTTAAATTTTGGTGAAGTTTCTTGATGATTAGAATAATATCTAGGGTTCAATATTTTTCAACTTGTGTATGTCTGTGTGAGTGTCAATCAATTTAAATCAAGTTTTGATATTTCTTCTTGCCATGGGGGCAAATATGTAATGATACTCGGCAGTCAGCCATTTTTGCTCGCCATGGCAAATGGCTAAGTATTTATGTCAGTGCCTTATCTTCTTATGCAATCCTTTTCCTAATATATAGCAAGCTAATGTCTTCCATTACTGGTTTTATATCAGGTCATACACTTCTTTAAATTTTTTGCGATACAATATGATATTGGTATATCCTTAACAATGCATTTTTTTTACAATATTTTTCCGGCACTGCCTGCCTCTCAGGGACCTACTTATATGAAAGTTAGCACTGTGAGCATCAGAAATTTCCCTAATGAATAGCAAATAGCCTTGGTTGGGAGATGTTCAAGTCGCAATTAAGTCAATTTTATATATATTTTAAATATCGTATAATATATTTTAATATCTTAAATCATGATACAATATGATACTTCACTTTTTCGATATAATACAAATTCCAAGATTTGCAAATGTGACTTGGCAATTAACGCTCCTGCTTTCTAACAGATTAACATTTTGAATTTTATTTATTGTCACTGTTTGTGCCATATTGAGGCTAAATTGTGACTTATCAATTGTAAATGCTGAAGAAGTACCCTGAGTGTGTATGATTCCCGTACAGCCATTTCCAAGCCAAACCTGTACAACACGTAAATTGATGATGGTGCAATGATCGTATTTTGCTACAAGCCTGTATGATGATGCTGAATTATCACTATCATGACGCCCATACATACAAGCCTGTAAGCCTGTATAGATACATGCATACACCCCTGTAAGCCTGTATAGATGCATACACCCCTGTAAGCCTGTATAGATACATACAAGCCTGTAAGCCTGTATAGATACATACAAGCCTGTAAGCCTGTATAGATACATACAAGCCTGTAAGCCTGTATAGATACATACAAGCCTGTAAGCCTGTAAAGATGCATACACGCCTGTATAGATACATACACGCCTGTACGCCTGTATAGATACATACACGCCTGTAAGCCTGTATAGATACATACACGCCTGTAAGCCTGTATAGATACATACACTCCTGTAAGCCTGTATAGATACATACACTCCTGTAAGCCTGTATAGATACATACAAGCCTGTAAGCCTGTATAGATACATGCATACACCCCTGTAAGCCTGTACAGATGCATACACCCCTGTAAGCCTGTATAGATACATACAAGCCTGTAAGCCTGTATAGATACATACAAGCCTGTAAGCCTGTATAGATACATACAAGCCTGTAAGCCTGTATAGATACATACAAGCCTGTAAGCCTGTATAGATACATACACTCCTGTAAGCCTGTATAGATACATACACGCCTGTAAGCCTGTAAAGATGCATACACCCCTGTAAGCCTGTATAGATACATACAAGCCTGTAAGCCTGTATAGATACATACACTCCTGTAAGCCTGTATAGATACATACACGCCTGTACGCCTGTATAGATACATACACGCCTGTAAGCCTGTATAGATACATACAAGCCTGTAAGCCTGTATAGATACATACAAGCCTGTAAGCCTGTATAGATACATACACGCCTGTAAGCCTGTATAGATACATACACGCCTGTAAGCCTGTATAGATACATACACGCCTGTACGCCTGTATAGATACATACAAGCCTGTAAGCCTGTATAGATACATACAAGCCTGTAAGCCTGTATAGATACATACACGCCTGTAAGCCTGTATAGATACATACACGCCTGTAAGCCTGTATAGATACATACAAGCCTGTAAGCCTGTATAGATACATACACGCCTGTAAGCCTGTATAGATACATACACTCCTGTAAGCCTGTATAGATACATACACTCCTGTAAGCCTGTATAGATACATACAAGCCTGTAAGCCTGTATAGATACATGCATACACCCCTGTAAGCCTGTATAGATGCATACACCCCTGTAAGCCTGTATAGATACATACAAGCCTGTAAGCCTGTATAGATACATACAAGCCTGTAAGCCTGTATAGATACATACAAGCCTGTAAGCCTGTAAAGATGCATACACCCCTGTAAGCCTGTATAGATACATACAAGCCTGTAAGCCTGTATAGATACATACACGCCTGTAAGCCTGTATAGATACATACACGCCTGTAAGCCTGTATAGATACATACACGCCTGTAAGCCTGTATAGATACATACACGCCTGTATGCCTGTATAGATACATACAAGCCTGTAAGCCTGTATAGATACATACACGCCTGTAAGCCTGTATAGATACATACACGCCTGTAAGCCTGTATAGATACATACACGCCTGTAAGCCTGTATAGATACATACACGCCTGTAAGCCTGTATAGATACATACACGCCTGTAAGCCTGTATAGATACATACAAGCCTGTAAGCCTGTATAGATACATACACTCCTGTAAGCCTGTATAGATACATACACGCCTGTAAGCCTGTATAGATACATACACGCCTGTACGCCTGTATAGATACATACACGCCTGTAAGCCTGTATAGATACATACAAGCCTGTAAGCCTGTATAGATACATACACGCCTGTAAGCCTGTATAGATACATACACGCCTCTACGCCTGTATAGATACATACACGCCTGTAAGCCTGTATAGATACATACACGCCTGTAAGCCTGTATAGATACATACAAGCCTGTAAGCCTGTATAGATACATACAAGCCTGTAAGCCTGTAAAGATGCATACACCCCTGTAAGCCTGTATAGATACATACAAGCCTGTAAGCCTGTATAGATACATACAAGCCTGTAAGCCTGTATAGATACATACAAGCCTGTAAGCCTGTATAGATACATACAAGCCTGTAAGCCTGTATAGATACATACAAGCCTGTAAGCCTGTATAGATACATACAAGCCTGTAAGCCTGTATAGATACATACACGCCTGTAAGCCTGTATAGATACATACACGCCTGTAAGCCTGTATAGATACATACACGCCTGTAAGCCTGTATAGATACATACACGCCTCTACGCCTGTATAGATACATACACGCCTGTAAGCCTGTATAGATACATACACGCCTGTAAGCCTGTATAGATACATACACGCCTGTAAGCCTGTATAGATACATACAAGCCTGTAAGCCTGTATAGATACATACAAGCCTGTAAGCCTGTAAAGATGCATACACCCCTGTAAGCCTGTATAGATACATACAAGCCTGTAAGCCTGTATAGATACATACACTCCTGTAAGCCTGTATAGATACATACAAGCCTGTAAGCCTGTATAGATACATACAAGCCTGTAAGCCTGTATAGATACATACAAGCCTGTAAGCCTGTATAGATACATACAAGCCTGTAAGCCTGTATAGATACATACACGCCTGTACGCCTGTATAGATACATACAAGCCTGTAAGCCTGTATAGATACATACACGCCTGTAAGCCTGTATAGATACATACACGCCTGTAAGCCTGTATAGATACATACAAGCCTGTAAGCCTGTATAGATACATACACGCCTGTAAGCCTGTATAGATACATACACGCCTGTAAGCCTGTATAGATACATACACGCCTGTAAGCCTGTATAGATACATACACGCCTGTATGCCTGTATAGATACATACAAGCCTGTAAGCCTGTATAGATACATACAAGCCTGTAAGCCTGTATAGATACATACACGCCTGTAAGCCTGTATAGATACATACACGCCTGTAAGCCTGTATAGATACATACAAGCCTGTAAGCCTGTATAGATACATACAAGCCTGTAAGCCTGTATAGATACATACACGCCTGTAAGCCTGTATAGATACATACACGCCTGTAAGCCTGTATAGATACATACAAGCCTGTAAGCCTGTATAGATACATACACGCCTGTAAGCCTGTATAGATACATACACGCCTGTACCCCTGTATAGATACATACACGCCTGTAAGCCTGTATAGATACATACAAGCCTGTAAGCCTGTATAGATACATACAAGCCTGTAAGCCTGTATAGATACATACACGCCTGTAAGCCTGTATAGATACATACACGCCTGTAAGCCTGTATAGATACATACAAGCCTGTATGCCTGTATAGATACATACACGCCTGTAAGCCTGTATAGATACATACAAGCCTGTAAGCCTGTATAGATACATACACGCCTGTAAGCCTGTATAGATACATACACGCCTGTAAGCCTGTATAGATACATACAAGCCTGTAAGCCTGTATAGATACATACAAGCCTGTAAGCCTGTATAGATACATACAAGCCTGTAAGCCTGTATAGATACATACACGCCTGTAAGCCTGTATAGATACATACACGCCTGTAAGCCTGTATAGATACATACAAGCCTGTAAGCCTGTATAGATACATACACGCCTGTAAGCCTGTATAGATACATACAAGCCTGTAAGCCTGTATAGATACATACAAGCCTGTAAGCCTGTATAGATACATACACGCCTGTAAGCCTGTATAGATACATACACGCCTGTAAGCCTGTATAGATACATACAAGCCTGTAAGCCTGTATAGATACATACAAGCCTGTAAGCCTGTATAGATACATACAAGCCTGTAAGCCTGTATAGATACATACACGCCTGTAAGCCTGTATAGATACATACAAGCCTGTAAGCCTGTATAGATACATACACGCCTGTAAGCCTGTATAGATACATACACGCCTGTAAGCCTGTATAGATACATACACGCCTGTAAGCCTGTATAGATACATACACGCCTGTAAGCCTGTATAGATACATACACGCCTGTAAGCCTGTATAGATACATACACGCCTGTAAGCCTGTATAGATACATACACGCCTGTAAGCCTGTATAGATACATACACGCCTGTAAGCCTGTATAGATACATACACGCCTGTAAGCCTGTATAGATACATACACGCCTGTAAGCCTGTATAGATACATACAAGCCTGTAAGCCTGTATAGATACATACAAGCCTGTAAGCCTGTATAGATACATACAAGCCTGTAAGCCTGTATAGATACATACACGCCTGTAAGCCTGTATAGATACATACACGCCTGTATGCCTGTATAGATACATACACGCCTGTATGCCTGTATAGATACATACACGCCTGTATGCCTGTATAGATACATACAAGCCTGTACCCCTGTATAGATACATACAAGCCTGTAAGCCTGTATAGATACATACACGCCTGTAAGCCTGTATAGATACATACACGCCTGTAAGCCTGTATAGATACATACACGCCTGTAAGCCTGTATAGATACATACAAGCCTGTAAGCCTGTATAGATACATACAAGCCTGTAAGCCTGTATAGATACATACACGCCTGTACCCCTGTATAGATACATACAAGCCTGTAAGCCTGTATAGATACATACACGCCTGTAAGCCTGTATAGATACATACACGCCTGTAAGCCTGTATAGATACATACAAGCCTGTAAGCCTGTATAGATACATACACGCCTGTACCCCTGTATAGATACATACAAGCCTGTAAGCCTGTATAGATACATACACGCCTGTACCCCTGTATAGATACATACAAGCCTGTAAGCCTGTAAGCCTGTATAGATACATACAAGCCTGTAAGCCTGTATAGATACATACACGCCTGTACCCCTGTATAGATACATACAAGCCTGTAAGCCTGTATAGATACATACACGCCTGTAAGCCTGTATAGATACATACACGCCTGTAAGCCTGTATAGATACATACACTCCTGTAAGCCTGTATAGATACATACACGCCTCTACGCCTGTATAGATACATACAAGCCTGTAAGCCTGTATAGATACATACACGCCTGTATGCCTGTATAGATACATACACGCCTGTATGCCTGTATAGATACATACACGCCTGTAAGCCTGTATAGATACATACAAGCCTGTAAGCCTGTATAGATACATACAAGCCTGTAAGCCTGTATAGATACATACAAGCCTGTAAGCCTGTATAGATACATACACGCCTGTAAGCCTGTATAGATACATACACGCCTGTAAGCCTGTATAGATACATACAAGCCTGTAAGCCTGTATAGATACATACAAGCCTGTAAGCCTGTATAGATACATACAAGCCTGTAAGCCTGTATAGATACATACAAGCCTGTAAGCCTGTATAGATACATACACGCCTGTAAGCCTGTATAGATACATACACGCCTGTATGCCTGTATAGATACATACACGCCTGTATGCCTGTATAGATACATACACGCCTGTAAGCCTGTATAGATACATACAAGCCTGTAAGCCTGTATAGATACATACAAGCCTGTAAGCCTGTATAGATACATACACGCCTGTAAGCCTGTATAGATACATACACGCCTGTATGCCTGTATAGATACATACACGCCTGTATGCCTGTATAGATACATACACGCCTGTAAGCCTGTATAGATACATACAAGCCTGTAAGCCTGTATAGATACATACAAGCCTGTAAGCCTGTATAGATACATACAAGCCTGTAAGCCTGTATAGATACATACACGCCTGTAAGCCTGTATAGATACATACACGCCTGTAAGCCTGTATAGATACATACAAGCCTGTAAGCCTGTATAGATACATACAAGCCTGTAAGCCTGTATAGATACATACAAGCCTGTAAGCCTGTATAGATACATACAAGCCTGTAAGCCTGTATAGATACATACACGCCTGTAAGCCTGTATAGATACATACACGCCTGTAAGCCTGTATAGATACATACACGCCTGTACGCCTGTATAGATACATACAAGCCTGTACGCCTGTATAGATACATACAAGCCTGTAAGCCTGTATAGATACATACACGCCTGTATGCCTGTATAGATACATACAAGCCTGTACGCCTGTATAGATACATACACGCCTGTAAGCCTGTATAGATACATACACGCCTGTAAGCCTGTATAGATACATACAAGCCTGTAAGCCTGTATAGATACATACAAGCCTGTAAGCCTGTATAGATACATACAAGCCTGTAAGCCTGTATAGATACATACACGCCTGTACGCCTGTATAGATACATACAAGCCTGTAAGCCTGTATAGATACATACAAGCCTGTAAGCCTGTATAGATACATACACGCCTGTACGCCTGTATAGATACATACAAGCCTGTAAGCCTGTATAGATACATACACGCCTGTACCCCTGTATAGATGCATACAAACCTGTAAGCCTGTATAGATACATACACGCCTGTACGCCTGTATAGATACATACAAGCCTGTAAGCCTGTATAGATACATACACGCCTGTAAGCCTGTATAGATACATACAAGCCTGTACGCCTGTATAGATACATACAAGCCTGTAGGCCTGTATAGATACATACACGCCTGTACGCCTGTATAGATACATACACGCCTGTAAGCCTGTATAGATACATACACGCCTGTAAGCCTGTATAGATACATACAAGCCTCTACGCCTGTATAGATACATACAAGCCTCTAAGCCTGTATAGATACATACACGCCTGTAAGCCTGTATAGATGCATACACGCCTGTAAGCCTGTATAGAATTTTTAACTTATGTCACAAAATAACATTTCTACTCAAGGTGGCATCAGTTGAGTTAACATTTATTCCGCCTGGGTTAGTACACAATTTAAGTTACGAAGTATCCTACAGACAATCTTAATATGCATGTACTGTATACAGGTTTGTGGTGTTCTTGAATTTTTTTGAGGGTAAATTTCAGTTCTGTGGCCTTATTATCATGAGTCTCAGCTGCCTGAATTTAAGGAGAATTGTATGTATATGCCTGTTACATAAGGAAAAGCTCGCTTTTACGGGAGGCTTGTCTAACTCAAAGTTTCTTTGTTCATACTTCAGTGATGCATATTTTAACTCCTTGACCAGTTGTCACGGCATTCCACTTTGACAGATTATTCCAATTGTCATTGCTTGCCGAGTATGGATTATCAATTGCAGTCCAGTTGGAGGCGATTGATGATCTGTGTTCAGCATCTTAGCTGCCAGTTAAGATAATCACCACTAGGTGGTGTCCTTGGCTGGCCCCTAAGAATGAATATCAAAACAAAAGATTACACATGAGTAGTGATCAGTTGCCACGAACCTCGACCTAGCAACTCTCTATTGTTGTACGGCCACGACGGCCCACGAGGACAAAAGGTGTACCCCATTGGGCCTTCCGTGTTAAATTGGTCCCAAACGACATGGCTATCTGCTTCGACCATGCAGATTCCTTCGAGACCATTTTGACTAGAATTTTCATCTCATTTTTTGGCTGAAAGTGAATAACGATGTGGTCTTCCAAGCCATTGTTTTAGAATATGACAGATATGAACCCCCTCTAGGTGCAAGGTCATATCACAAGTACCTCGTATTATGACAGGTCCTGAAAATCAGCATTAACTACATCAACCACATGCTTTTAGTAACTTTGAGGCGTATGAGAACATTCAAAAATGTTTATAAAATACTCATCGTGCAGATTCGCGGTTGAGGTAGGACCTTGCACCTCACCAAAGACTTGAATGATCAAATGGTAGAGTATGATCTTGAAGTAAGGGGTGAGTCTTGACATTTTGCCAAAAAACTAAACCCAGCCAGATATGTTCGTAAAAGGTGCCACATCAAGTCAAAATAGCAGAGTCTATCATTATTCTGTAACTATGAGATGTAAGCTATACAATAGCATAAGTGCCGTTGTCTAAATTTAGCTCAGTTTTCAGATATTTAAGTTTTAAAAATGACGTGGGTATCGGGTAGGGTTCTACCTTAAATCAATACATTTAGCAGGTGCATGCTCTCATGAGTGTAGACGCTTATCCATCAACTCATGAAGCACTCCTATACCAGCATCTTACCTGCCGGTTAAATCAATATATTTAGCAGGTGAATGCTCTCATGAGTGTATATACGCTTATCCATCAACTCATGCAAGCACTCCTATAAGATTCTTCACCTCTATTATGCTGGGGGCTGATTTGACCAATAGAAAATGATGCGGAAAACCTGAAAAATGACTGAAACCCTGGCACATGGGTACTCATCTGAGAGTTCTCGGCATGAGCTATCTTATGAATACCAGCATGACAGGGTGTAGATGGTTTATGAAATCTGCGGGCCCTTGTGCTATGGGCAAAAGTAGCCTTTAAGCATTGGAGGGTTCAATAATTTGCCTGTTGCACACTGCTGCATTAAGTTTGCAGATTGCAATATTCATAACTTGTGGTGCAAAAAAAAGTATGACAATGCGACAGCTTGGACAGGCCTCCACTGATGTTTGCAATTGCTTTATAGTATAAAAGTACTCCAGTAGCAAACCAGTACATCCTAATTAATATTTGGGACTAGTGTGGGATTTTATATACCATAACAGCAGGTATATCTTGTAGTTTTGAACAATTGAAAGCCATTACCCACAGTGCACCATAGTCTCTCATCATCTTTGTGATAAAATCGCCATAAATAACAGGAAATGCAGGGAGGGATTCTAATGATTCAATTATCAATACACATGTAAAATGGATGAAATACAATTTACTTTTTTTGTTTTGTTAAAGATATGATGGTTAATATGATTTTTCATGTCATTTTTATTTATGAAAATATCATTTTATGTAATTGCACAGTAGAACATATTAAGAATAAACACAACGGTTATTATGAATGTTGGTTAAGTATTTCATTTTAGTATATGGTAATATCATAATATGTAATTGCAACTAATATTGAGCATAAATGTGATGGTTGTACGGGGGAACTTACATATGACTGACTGAATGCGATCAGGAAAATTGGTCCGTCATATACAAAGTCTGTCATATACATATGACACATACTTGATATGCTTGGGACTAGGACCAAACATTTCATCCGTCATAGCCATATAAGTCCAGCGTACAGTGGTCTGTCATATGCAAGTTCGCCTTTTCATTTTTATATATTGCAATATCTTTACAGGTTATTGCACCTAACAATATATTAAGGCAATCCTGCTAAATAAAAATGAAGATGTTAACAGTTCACTGGAAGAAATTTGTATTGTTTTTTTTTTGTTTTTTTTTTGTGACCTTTTGCTACCACAATCCCCTGCCCCCCCCCCCCCCACTCGCAAACCTAGTCTTGAATCCTGAGAATATATAGTCTACGTTTTGTGCCACAAATATGGCTGATACAGTCTTTAAGCACTGTGTCTGATAAGTGGCCTTAAGATGTGTTTTGTGAATAAGAGTGTTATACCATTGTTTAATTAAACCATCCCGCCTAGACATCTTCACAAGATTTGTCGCTATCTGTGGCACTTATGAAATAGCATTGAAAACGAGCATAAATTCACTAAACATTTGATGAGAGAGTAGGATAGTTGGATTCTGAACATTTTCTTTTTCAAAATACCAAAGATCTCACTAAATTGTCAGCGCACTATTTTTAGCCATAACAGGCATACCGTATTCGCCCGATTAAGCGCACAGTGTGAGTAGAGGTTGGGACAATTTTCTGTAGAAGGGATGTTGGCAATCATCCGTTTTACCGAAGCCCTCAATGATTGCCGGTCGGAGCGTATTAGCCGTTATTGCACCTTTGCGCTCTCGCTGTTCAGTTTGCTTAGATGTGAAAAGATCGCTAATTGGTCAATAGTACGATCATGCGGCGAATATGAACAGTGGGAGCGCGAAGGAACTACTGAAATGGAGGAATTGAGTGCTGGTTTGCAGACACAGCAAGAGGAAAGGTATGTGATTTTGCTTTTCTTACTTCTTCTTGGGGGAAGTTTTACAAGTTTTTCATGACAATTGCGCTAGCCATTCCCCCTCTAACTGTGAAAAATAGGGGGGGGGGTGCGCTTATTCGGGACTGTGCGCTTAATCGGGCAAATAAGGTAAAACGAGAAGATGGTCTGATTAGAAACATGACAGTAAATCATCTAGGTATCAAGCTCCAATCCGACATCACTAATCGACCACAGCTCTTTCTGAAGAGGTCAATCTAATATCGGTCAGACGTCCAACATAAGAATGACTTTTGACCTGTATTTTTTGCATAATACTGACAATGATTTGTCAAACGGTGGCTATCGAACGGCTGTCGCACTTCTTGTCACTTTAACTGTGTAACACATACCTAATAATATTCAAATACCTAATATCAAGATTTTTAAGCAATCAGTTGGTTTGAGGTAATATATATATATATATATATATATATATATATATATATATATATATATATATATATATAAATATATATATATATATATTATATATATATATATATATATATATATATATATATATATATATATATATATATATATATATATATATATATATATATGATGAAGTAGGGGTGTTCTGGGCCCGGAAATGCCCCCCCCCCCCACAAAGCGCTAAGAAACCCTGGAAAACAAAGAAAAAAGCAATCAGTGAAACCTAGCAGTCTCTATATTTAAATAAGGATTTATTTATATATAGTGACTGCTAGGTTTTACTGATTGCCTTTTTCTTTCTTTTCCATGGTTTCTTAGCGCTTTGTGGGGATTTCTGGGCCCAGAACACCCCTACTTCATCAGCAACATACTACTACTACTACATCAACACACTATACCTAAGGATTATACTCAATTCAGGCCAAGGCAAGTGTATTATAGACTACTTGTGCTCAGTCTCCTGGAGTAGATACCTGTGGTTCATTCCATAAAGGGTCCTGTGATGATGAATATATTGTGGCCTCACAGCAGGATATAGGATTTTTTGAGTGAAACACGTGACTTGGAGATACGCACCGTGTTTTGAAATAAGCCAACAGAGATAGCATATAGTAAATATCGGCCGGTGTCAATCTTAGAGTTGCTCGAACTACTAGATAAAATATGGCATGCCAAAATGATATTAATTCAACTCACAAAATATCAGGCAACTTTCAAAATATCTTTCAACTTTGTTAAATATATCATGCAACTTTCAAAATATGGTGCAACTTTTAGAAATATATCTTGCAACTCAGGAAGGGTGTATATTTTTTGGGAACATGTATAATGAACTCAGAAAAGTTATTGGTGTTGTGACCAGGGCATGCACTTGTAGTGGGGAAGGTCGCTGGTAAAGGGGAAAACCTACTGGTTAGAGGGAATCTAATAGCCATTTTGTGGACACTGAGTCATTGAGTTAACCATTATGCTGCTGGTTACTAATTTGGCCAATACAAACTAATTCAAAAAATCGGAAAAATTACTAAAATCCTAGCACATGGGTACTCATCTGCGAGTACTCTGTGAGAGCTATCCAATGAATACCAACATCACAGGATCTAGATATTTTTCAAAAATCTTTTCATCCTTGTGATTTAGACCTCAGCATTAGAAGGGTTAACCTGCCCCTCACTAGACCTTCCACCTTTAAATATATAGAGGCCTATTTAGTTGATCAGGTTGAGATGACATTCAGCCCTTCAAACCTTCATGAATGCAAATTACCATGACCAAGTGGGTAAGGCACTCAAGCTGGAGAGGTCATTTACATATATAGCTCTGTGATCAGCTTGACCGTAACCTATTAATTCCAGACAACAACCCTTCAAGTAATTATCACTGAATAATCCTGTGACAACAGACACAGTCAGTCTAAGCTAAGGGAATCATTAAATCCTAATTATGACAACTTGCGTACACAGGGGCTTTTTAAAATAGTAGATGTAGATGAAAAGCGTACTTTTCTCACATTACTCTCAGAGTTTGCTATATATATATATATATATATATATATATATATATATATATATATATATATATATATATATATATATATATATATATATAAATATATGCCAATGAGATATCCAATCCTGTAGGATTTAGAAAGTAGAGTATTAGTGAGTTTCATTGAATTTTAGCTTTTAAGGGGTAGATATAGGTGGCGCCACCATTAAAACGGTTACTTTTGGCCTACCCAGTGTACCATTTCTATCAATAATCTGTATTCAAAGCAGAAATATGTTAAACCAATAGACAATGCTCACTGACTACGTCTTTGCATGTAAAACATTTCCAGATATGGGGACGTGACAGTCATCGCCCTTGTGGTAGGTGGCACCACCTGCAGTTAAGCTACTAGGCCAACTGATATTTGCCTACTACAAAAGGTCATTTGTTTGTCAATCAATGAAGTATTCAATCTTGTATGAACCAGCAAGTAGAATGCTTATAAGCGTTTTTCTTGTTATGCTTTGAGGTTTGATATAGGTAGCGCCATCATGTTTGGCATAGCAGGAGAACTAGTTCGATCAACAAAATTTATCTAAGCAGGCACTTTTTCAAAAGATCTTATACTTCCAAAAGAATAAATATTGCCATGGGCATGGGTAACATTTCCCGTTTGTTACAGTCATGACCCTTGGTGGCAGTGGCCCCACCTATTGGTAAGTTAATAGGGTAACCTAACCTTGCATTAAGTGGAAAGGGCCATAGGCTGTCAGACAATGAGATATTGTAATTCTGTATGAACAAGGAAGTAAAGCTAAAGCTAATGGTATTTCGGGAGGAAGAGTACCGCGGTTTCTCCAATTTAGAGTTAAATCCTATATGCTATGAAACCTATAGGATTTTTTGAGTGAAAACCTTAAAGACATGCACTGTGTTTTGAAACGGAGCTCCTATGTATACTCCAATTTAGAGGTTTTTTTGAAGGTCCCCGACACCCATAATTGTGAGTATACATAGGAGCTCCGTTTCAAAACACAGTGCAGGTCTTTAAGGTTTTCACTCAAAAGATCCTATATGCTATGAAACCTAATTCCTGAAACCTAATTAATTAATCATACTTGTTCCTGAAACCTAATTAATTTATCATACTTGTTCCTCTTAAAACCACAAAGCTACCTCTGTCTTAAGGTGATAGTCTAGTACACCAAGATAATCACCACTAGGTGGTGTCCTTGGCTGGCCCCTATGAATGGATATCACAACAAAAGATGACACATGAGCAGTGTTCACTCGCCACGAATCTCGAGCTGGCAACAGTCTATTGTGGTCACCTCGAGAGTTACATTGCTCCCGAACGACATGGCTGACTGCTTTAACCATGCAGATTCCTTCGAGATAGACCATTTTGACCAAAAGTTTCATCTCAATTTTTGGCTGAAAGTGAATAACGATACAGTTTTCGAAGCCTGTATTTTAGAATATGACAGATACGAACCCCGTCTAGGTGCAAGGTCAAGTCACAGGTACCTTGAATTCTGACAGGACCTGAACATCAGCATTTACTATGTAAACCACGTGCTGTTAGTAATTTTGAGGCTTATGGGAACATTCAAAAATGTTTTTAAGATACTCATTGTGCAAATCCCCTGTTGAGGTAGGACCTTGCACCTCACCAAATACATGAATAATCATTTGGTAGACCCTCGTTTTCAAGTAAAGGGTAAGTCTTGACATTTTGCCAAAAAACGAAACACATCCAGATATGTTCTTTAAGGGTGCCGCATTACCTCAAAATAGTCATTTATTGATAAGTTTACCATTATTCTGTAACTTTGAGATGTAACCTTTACAATAGCATAAGTGTCGCTGTCTTCATTAAACTCAGTTTTCAGATATTCGAGTTTTAAAAAAGACCCGTGTTTCGAATAGGGTTCTACCTTAAAGGGGCCCTAAAGGCTCATATACATATCAGCTTATATGAAAGAAATACACTTCAAGAACAGGATGCTGCCCTTCTTTTTCTCTAAGTTATCCTATGAGGGGAGATTTTTGCGAAATGCCATCATCCTGAACAGACCCTGGTAGCCACTGGCTGCGGCCATGTTTTTCAAGTGCTATCAGTTGTCACTCATTGGGTGGCAGAGATCACATCCTGTCCCCTAGCTACCTCTGGGCAGTGTAGCAGTGCTCCTCACAAAAGCTCTCTGCACAAGTTGCATAAAAAAGTGTATCAAACAAGAAATTGGTAAAATCATGTGCAGCAATTGGCTGTAAAAAAAAGACACGGTAGTGGAGAAAGCTTTCCTAGTTTTCCTAGTAGTAAAGTCAGACAAAAACAATGGTTAGCATTCATGAAACTTGTCCTGAAGCGTGCAGTTGTATATAATATCAGGTAACCAATTGTTATAAATCTCTTATTTTAACCATAAGTGTTCTTGCAATTTATCAATTTCGGGATTTATTTACTTTATTGGTATAACTTTACTAGTCTCAACATGATTTACCTTCGGTCAGTTGCTTTACGAATACAAGCACAGGTATGTGCATTAAATGTTTAATATTAAGCCAGCATGAGAAGGGTAAATATCATTCCCTATCTTACAAAATAGAAACAGCTAAGGTTATAGTCAGTCATGACCCCATTTTCACTGAGAAGAAATACATTTTTAAACAATACTGCAATATAGAGGAAGGTTGAAATCAAAATATCTCAAATTGCAAGTGACCCTTTCTTTTATTTAAGAGAGAATCCATGAGACACAAGTTAGTAAACACAGGAAGTGTCTATCAGTACTGGGAACATTAATCATTTGCATTTCATTTATTATTGGTTCAAAGTCGTAGGGATTTGCATACCTAAACATCTTGAATGTGATTCAGAGCAGTGAAATATCTACCTTCTTGACAGAGCCACTGGAACCTAATACACCACTAAGCTGCTTGCCACCCCATGACACGGACCCCAGCAGCATGAGTTGTAGAATGATTCAAAATGGCGGCGGCCATGACTCAGATGCATGAGGTGCTATTCACTAATTGCAATTTTAGATTTCTCCTTGTGTGGAGCTCTAGGGCTTCCCTGTATATGACAGATGTTGAGCTATGTCCATGAACTTACATATAAACCTATGATTTGTTCTTCCCCAAGTTCCCCTTTAATACTAAAAGCGAACACGAAAATCTGTAGTTCATAAACTGTTAGAATAGATTTGAATTACAAATGAGGAATGATAATAATAATGATAATAATGATAATAATTTCTTATTTCATGAGGGTAATTCAATGAGGATTTGAATTTCGTTGTGGCCCTAACCTATCAGGCTAGAGGGGTGTTAATGTACTTTTTCTTCAAGGTATTACCATTTGAATGACTAGATAGAAGATGACTTTCTATTTTAGATAAATTCTTGTAAGAAATGTTATTATATTAATAATTAACTACACATATTCTTTACATTCAATACACTATGGCGTTGCCACTGACAGCTAGCTGTCTCTCACCACTGTTGGGGTTTGAATCCCACTCAGGGCATGAGAGAAAATTTCCAGTTACTTGGGGTTAGGCGGTGGTTTTCGCCAGGTACTACAGTTTCCTTCACCAGTTACAATAATATTTATACAAATAATAAGAACAATAACTCTTATTTTAATTTCCCTTTAATGTTCCTTATTTCATGCGGTAAATACAAAACATATGTATACTTGGAGACTGGGCACCAGTATAATGGACAACAGCGGCAAGTTGTACCAGCACATTTGACATTGGATGTCTTGTGGCCCAAGGGGTCAACATTGGCGATCCCATATATATATATAAATATGTATATATATATATATAATTATATATATATAAATATATATATATATATATATATATATATATATATATATATATATATATATATATACATATATATATATATATACATATATATATATATATACATATATATATATATATACATATATATATATATATATATATATATATATATATATATATATATATATAAAATTATATATATATATAAATATATATATATATATTTATATACATTTATATATATATATATATATATATATATATATATATATATATATATATATATATATATATATATATATATATATATATATATTAATCGACAAGTAGACGACCTCTATTTGTGGTGTAATAGAATATTTATTGTCCTCAAGTTACAACTATGTGTTGCTCTGCCTGTCTCTCTCTTGCTCTCTTCTCTTATCTTCTGTCCCTACCAGCCAGCAGGCCTGCTATTTAAAGGGAAAGGAGTTGGGGCCTACATGTGGACATCAGCCGACTCCCTTCCCCTTCTCCAGACTTCCTGGGGCCTACGTGTTTAGGCAAAGCCCTAATCATTATCTTTAGTATATTTTAGATGTTTTGAATTCATATTGTCATGTTATCATGACCAGGTACAACAGCAATATAGCTTAATTAATGATATCCAAACATTATGCTTTTAGTAAAACCAAGTCTGCTAATTGACAACACTTGCACCGAAACTGATTAAAACCAATTGGCTGAGGACTTAAATCTAACATTAACACAAGAGTACCATGCTACGTTACACACACACACATATATATATATATATATATATATATATATATATATATATATATATATATATATATATATATATATATGTATATATATATATATATATATATATATATATATATATATATATATATATATATATATATATATATATATATATATATATACGTATATATACATACATATATATATATATATATATATATATATATATATATATATATATACATATATATATACATATATATATATATGTGTATGTATATATATATATATATATATGTATATATATATATATATATATATATATATATATATATATATATATATATATATATATATATATATATATATATATATATATACATATATATATACACTACGGGGCCAAATAGCCCAAATTGTCAAGTGGCCCTGTATCTCTGGAGTGCATGACCGAAACTTTATAAAATTTGGCCACCAAATAGCTTGCAGAAGTACAAAACATTTGAAGAATTAAAATGACATTGATATGACCTCTAATGACCTTGAAATGACCTTTAACTATATATTTTCAACATATCTGATTTTTGGTCCAAGTTATTGCCCTCTAATAATACAAAAAATGGAAATTACTCCCCATTATTATCATAGACATCATACTCTGGTAATTTTTTTCAAGAAAATCTGGTCAGAAAAAGCAACTTTTGAATTTTTTTATGAAGTATGATATAAAAATATTTATTTGCTTTTCTTGTGCCATAACCAGCATCCCTACCAATACCAAACCCACATTATCAGGTTGGTCTCAAGGAGAAGATATCATTAAAAAAAAAGATCACCCCAATATCTGCTTTCATCGCAAAGTTATGTCCTATTTTTGAAATCTACGATGACTTTTGACATCAAAAATCCAAGATGGCCGCCCCTGGCGGCCATCTTGGATTTCAAAAATTGGACATATCTTTGCAGCGGAAGCAGATATCGGCATGGTCTTTTTTTAAAATGATATCTGTACTTTTAGCTCTAATCAGTTATGCGGTTGTCATCTTGGTAGGGCTTACATGTCTGGCAGTAGAAGAGAAAATGCATATGTTAATTTCGACCGTCACAAAAAAAAATCATTTTTGTACTTTTTGTACCGATTTCTTTGTAAATGTATTCTGGAGTGCCTTGCTCAAAGTCGTATGAGAGCAGATTTTTCATTTTCAGACAATTTTGGGCAGAAAAAGGGATTGAAAGAAGGATATGCTGAGAAAAATGTTTTCTTATGTCATTTCAAGGTCATCCAAGGTCAATCAAGGTCATTTGGGTTTATTAATTTTTTTGTATCCCCATTGGCTATCATGTGGTCAAAAATGATGAGAATATGAAAATGTCTTACAAAGATATGCCCACATATGCTCTCAACTTGGCAAATTCGGGCCCATTTGGCCCCACAGTGATATATATATATATATATATATATATATATATATATATATATATATATATATATATATATATATATATATATTATATATATATATATATATATATTTATATGGGAGGCGAAGTGGAACACTTTAACCAATGGAATCATAGAGCCGGGAGAATGGGCAAAATTTTACAAATACATAAATAAATCAAAATTAAGTGCGAACTTGCAGTATTTTCAGTATCAAATAGTCTCCAGGACTCTAGTCACAAACAAAAAACTCAAACAATTCAAAATCAAAGAAGATGACAAATGTTCTTTTTGTGAAACAGAAGTGGAGACTATTGAACACACTTTGTTTTTTTGCCCAAATATCCAGGCTCTATGGCTCAACATAATAGAGTGGTTGGAAAAAACAACTACTACAAACTTAAATTAGGAATCAAACCAATTTTATTGGGTCCTAGTATAAACAATCCATTATTGTACACTGTTACCACAATAATCAAACATTGTATATACAAAGGAAGACAGAAATGCAAAGCTCCTTCCCTTAAGATGATACAAAGAACTATAATGAATCACATGAAAATAGAAGAATACATTGCTATGTGTAACTATAAGTCAGACCAGTTCTTAGGGAAATGGTCCCCAATATACTATATCTTTGAGGAGTGAGAGGAGATGTAATGAAATTCATTATTTATTTTTGTACAAATTGTATTCACATGTCTATATTGGAATAAAAGTTATAAAAAATATATATACATTTATATATATACATTTATATTTATATATATATATATATATATATATATATATATATATATTATATATATATATATATATGTATATATATATATATAAATATACATATATCTATATATATCTATATCTATATATATACATTTATATATATATATATATATATATATATTTATATATCTTTATATATATATATATATATATATATATATATATATATATATATATATATTTATATATATATATATGTATACGTATATATGTATATACATATATTTATATATATACATATATATATATATAAAAAATATATATATATATATATACATATATATGTATATATATATATACTTATATATATATATATATATATATATATATAATATATATATATATATATATATATATATATATATATATATATATATATATATATATATATAGGTAGAATGGGTAAGTCGAGGACAGGTAGGATAACCTGGAGTTCACTTACCCCGTTCTACCTATTTCTATCTTTTCCTGGACGACAGGATTCAGTGACGATCATAGTACAGGTGAACTTGGTTATGACAGACTCAATGGGACCAGAAAGATTTGTCCGTCATATGCAAAATCCGTCGTATACATATGACGAATACTTGATATGCATCGGACTGGGACCAAGCATATTGTCCGTCATATGCAAAAATCCGTCGTACAGTGGTCCGTCATATCCAAGTTCACCTGTATACCCACATGTTGTTTATTCAACACATGCAATTTTCAATCAAAGGCAGAATATATGCAATTTACAACTACGTCAGCAACTCCGGATTGTATGAGAAGGAGACTAACTATTACCTATTATTAGTAAACCATTATGGGCATTACCGTTTCAAGGTGTACTCACGCACCACCCCTATACTTAGACCCGGTTTGTGTCTCTATCCAGGCCAGCTGTTCTTAATACTGACGTCTATATGGCCTTCAGAGACAAGGTACCAGTGCATTGTAAAAATCTGTCATCTGTCCGGT
>OZ012688.1:24077883-24080383 GCA_963942565.1 Maea johnstoni
TATATATTATATATATATATATATATGTGTGTGTATATATATATATATTTATATATATTTTTTCAAAGTTAGAGTATGGCGTAATATATCATTTCTCTCTCTCTCTCTCTCTCTCTCTCTCTCTCTCTATATATATATATATATTATATATATATATATATATATATACATATACATATACATATAATATATATATATAATATACATATATATATATATATATATATATATATATATATATATATATATATATATAATATATATATATATATTTACTTTATAGAAAAGTACCCGTCCTGCGGACGGGAACCCAATTGGGAAACATATCAGAGCACCCAGACATCCCCTATCTTCTCTGCCCTCTCTCTCTCTCTGCGCCAGTTTTCTTTCTCTCTCTTTGCCCCCATTCTCTCTATCTCTCACTCAGTCCCCCTCGTTCTGCTCCCTCTCTCTCTCTACCCTCTCTCTCTTTCTGCCCCGCTATTTCCCTCTCTCTGCCCCCTCTCCCTCTCTGCCCCTCCCTCTCTCGCATTGCCCCCTCTTTCCTTACCCCGCTCTCTCTCTGCCCCCTCCGTCTCTCTCTCTCTCTCTCTGCCCCTCTCTCTGTCCCCCTCTCTATCTCACCCTGCTCTCTCGGCCCCCTCTTTCTCTGCCCCCCGCCCTCTCTCTCTCTCTCTCTCTCTCTCTCTCTCTCTCTCTCTCTCTCTCTCTCAATATACCGGTATATATATATATATATATATATATATATATATATATATATATATATATAAGATATATATATATATATATATATATATATATATATATATATATATATATATATATACATAGATCTTTGTATTTGATCCATCGATTTTGATAAAAATGCTTATCGAAATTGCTATATAAAATGGGTTATAACTTTTTAGTGGCTGTATTTTAGAACTTTTTTCAAACTGACCTTTCATTTTCTGAAAAGTGCGGTAAAGGCATGAGGTAGTTCTAAGTTTATATAGACATTGAATTTCGTCAGAATCTGCAAGTTCTTTTGATATCGATAATTTTCAAATGCTGTCTATTTCAGCCTGCGTACGCTTTATACTGGTTGTCTGGAAAACATTTTTTTTGAACTATAGAAAAGCTCAGATTTTTTTAGCTCAAAATATGCATGTTACCCATGCGCCACCGTAGTATGCTGAACTGTCGGGGTTTGTTCAACTACTCTCTGTCCAAACATTCTGCCCTTGTTTGTATCCCCCCCCCCCATGGGATGTGTCCAGACGCTCTAAGCGCCCATGCGGGCAATGTCCAGGGTCTCCATGCCGCCTGCAACCCTTTCGGTACATGCCGTCGATTTCCTTTTGATCACCCGGGTAGGCTTAACGCTACTACAGTCAGCGCACTTCTGCCACCGTTAAAACCCAACATAGTTTGTGCAGTGTAACCCCACTGTGGAAGCAGACGTTTGATATCGGTAGTACCATCTATCGCCGGGTGGTCATACCAAACCCGGCCGCGCTCGAGATTGAGAAATCAGCATCAAAAGCACCTTTTTGTAAATCATTTTGAAATTTGTTTACGCTAAGAACCATATATATATTATATATATATATATATATATACTATATATATATATATATATATACTATATATATATATATATATATATATATATATATATATATACATATATATATATATACATATATATATATATACATATATATATATATACACATATATATATATACTGTAGAACACGAAAATTCACGCGTGTCCCAAGTATAGCGAATTGGGGAGTTTTGCATCATAGCGAATCTTTATATTAGCGTCTCTATACCGTAGCCGCCGCCGCTGACAGCACCCATCTGTCGCTAAAAAGACGAACTAATTTGAGCAGAGAATGCTTGACAGCAGCAGTTTGATTGAGCATTCTCTCAAAAGGGGGCGCCCGTATTTACAAAGGAAGTTAAACAAAGGAAATGGGGCTATGAACCCTATCCATGGTGGCACAACCAAAGGGGCCCTATCAGGTTGTATTAAGTGTAATTTTTGGAAAATAAACAATTAAAAGGGATCACAATGATTTTTTAGCATGTCTTTTGCTTCCTAAGGCCAGAAAAACACAAAAAAAAGAATGGTTCAAGAAGGGCTACGTATGCTTCATGTTTGTACTAGTGGCACCATCTAGCGGTCACCACGAAACCGAAAATGGCGTCTCCTGAAAGTGTGTCAAATGCCTGTGCTAAGGTGCCATTTTTTGTTGTCTTTTGGTTTTAAAATGGAATGTTTATTAATTCAATGGAATCATGAGCTAGTCCACAAGCCCAGAAACCGATTTTGAAAAAGGGTTTTAGCAGGGCTACGTATCTTCTATTATATTTACTAGTGGCACTATCTAGCGGCCACCACTTAAAACAAAAATTGACGTCAGCGCACAGTGGCTTAAAAAAGACAAAAGTACAGCGTTTTTATATATAGCGAAGCGGCACCAGACGCTATGTACGCTATATATAAA
>OZ012688.1:24085383-24105383 GCA_963942565.1 Maea johnstoni
GATCAGACTGAAATTGCCGCGAAACCACGTTGCGCATTCCTGGATTCCAGGCAACATCCGGCCAGCCTCTTTCTCAAAAAAATCACGTGACCCAATACTTCCCCAGGCTACACCGCGTAACCCGAGGCGCACATACCCTAGGTACTAGCATGCTGTGGCCTATGGGGTTGCGCTTAGTAGTTGCTGGGACTCGGCCTAGAAAATTAACTCGAGCGCTCGGCAAATCTAGCGACCAAAACTCGAGTCAATATCGAGTTTTTACGGCACAAGTGACAAGATCTCAAGGCGAATGATCTGAAACAATATTGCGCCTCGGCACACGCCGGCACATGCCAGGCACACATAAAAGTGTACTGCGGCAGTGGGAATCGGTGAACCAGAAAATGGCGTCGTACACATTTGACACGGCGACTTAAGAAAACACACATGTTATAACTGGAAATGTGGTGCAAATTTTGGAGTTTTGGCCATCTCTAGGCCACACATGCATCGGAAGCAAATGTCATCAGCTCGTACTTTCCGAGCGCTCTCGTGACCGAATGCTCGAGTTTCCGATTACTCGTCCCACCACTAACACTTAGGCGTGATTCTAGCCGGGGCTGACTCTGATTCTAATTTATATATTGACGTTATTTGGTATTAGAGTCGGGGTAAGCCTGTATGCCTCGTAATGGTAGTTATTAATTTTCCCAAATTAGAAATTACCCCCTCGATGTCAAATTTACGTCTTACCTGACTGAACTAGGATGACTAATGTTAGTGAGTAAAGTGTGCCGCTACTGTGATATCTTGACAAGCTCGCTTATAAGGGAGAGATAGTAGTGGTGGGAGTCAGTTGAATTTTCCCAACCGATCATCAGTCAGCTAGGCCAACCGACTATCACCGATTAATCGGTTCATCGCACTTTCATGAGAATGTTTGCTTGTCAATGCTTAAGTTTAGCATGTTAACACTTATTATAATATTGTACTATTTCAAATTATCTATTCTATCTTGGCATCAAACTTTCTCAAGTGTTTTTGATTTATGCTATGAAGGATTATACATGTAAACAGTGCAGGTTAGATATACTTGTATGTTTTCTTTCTTATTTTTATTCAGTAACTTAGAGACAAATTACCAGTATTTTAATAAATCAAAATACTTTTTACAATATGTATGAAGGCATTAAAAGATGTCTTTAGAAAAATAATGAAAGACACATCATAGAACACATTTCATCCAACTCATATTTCTACATTTAGAAGGAATCTGAAATATCTAGTTTGCTCAGTACCCCAGTTTTTATCAGAGTCAGTAGGTATACTTCTTGGTATGCTATTACTTATTACTTGCATGACCCATACTAGACCTATTACAGTGCTGGCTCTTACAAGGTATAAACAGGCCAGTAGGTCAGTACGTGAGACAAGCAACTTTCTCTGTAGGATATCTGGCAAGGAACCCTTTGACCTTAGAGGATGTGGGCTGGCTTAATGGGCTATTATACCGACTAACAATTAGGTGTAAAGTCTCCAGCCGATTAATTGGTTACTGTTAACTTGCTGACGACTTTCGACTACAGTCGATCATCGTCCCATCACTAAGAGATAGTCCAAAGATTTATTGACAGGTCTTGTTTACCATTCGTTGACCACCATCTTGAGATATCCAGTTATCCACGTGATGTTAAAGGGAGCGGTCAGCAAGTGCCGCCTGTGCCGATTTCAATCGGCACATGTTTGGTGGTTCTTTCACAATAAAAATTGTGTTAGCCGGGCGTGTCCCTAATTTGGAATCATACACCTTTTCAAAGATCTCGCGATAGTTCAATCCAAGATGGCAAGTTACGTTTTGGAAATGTTATCGACAATTAAATGTGTACATTTTTCAATGATCGGATACAGTTGTTGCAAAGGCTGAAGTTGCGGCACACATCCATGTACATCCAACCGGACCAAGTAAACGCCTATGCTACTATTTGAGCAATTGGGTAAGGAATGAAGTCGCTATGAAGAAAAGTTTGATACTACCATTGGAGCATATAGGGGCGTGTGTCGATGTTCATACCATATAGTCAATAGCAAAAAATTATAAATATCAGGGTATAGACATCGCTGTCGGTTAGCGAGATTCTAGACCCTTGCATAGCCAGGCCTTCACATACATATACTGATATAGTAATTTGTCCCTCAATCGCTACATATCCATTCTTTTATTCATCTAAGGTCAATGCTTCGATGAATATTGATAGCACTGCTATGGCAATAACAGGGCTGGGACTCCAGTGTCTGAAAAACAACGGAGTGGCTATTTACGGAGAGGTTCGGTAAATAACAACTTAAGTCTTGTTATTTACCGAATGGTTTATTTGAAATTTCTCAGTGATTACTGGGCCTAAAACTGTAAAACAACAACTTTTACAAATTTAGAAAGGCGGCGATACATGTATATTCTTTTAGAAAATATAAAATTGTAAATGCAGGCCAAATAATCGCAGAGAAATCCTCGAATGAAAGCACCTTGAACAGATGTTTTGATTTCCCTAAGACAACACATTTTATATATTTAGAGAGAAGGTAATATTTCATTTTAAGATATATTGAAATCGTAATTGTAGGAAATCATCAAGTGAAAATGTCTTAAATAGATGTTATGATGTTATGACATAATACATGTAATGTTGAATTCAGAGCTATTTTTTCGAACCTCTTGGTAAATAAGGTTGAATAATTGCCTACTTACCGAGATGTTCGGTAAATAGTCAAGTGTTGAATTCAGAGCTATTTACCGAACCTCTCGGTAAATAGCCTCAGCCAAAAAACAAAGGAAAAACAAAAAATATCATATTTTGTCTGGTGTCTTATGACACCCCCATCTATCCCTTATGTTTTTATATAAGGACATTCCAATGTAATTACTTGTCTTACAAGCTCCGGAGGCAGGAAATGAGCCATTTTGGAATGAAAAAAAAAAGTTGAAAAATGTTTTTCTTTTTATATATTTAATTTTTTTTAGAGTCTGCTGGCTAGGACTGGTAGGGATATGTTTCTAACAGTCTATTCTCAACTAAATAAAATCAATCAATCAATTAATCCCTGTAACCTCAGGGCTTGACATTAAGCACTGTCCCGTTGTCCGGGACAAGTGATATTGACCGCCGGACAAGTACTTCAGTTGAGTTACTGTTCCGGCTGACCAGTGGAATTATCAGACGCATAGTACCCCTAGTAGTGAGGCCGGGCAAGTAAAACTTAGCCCGGGCAAGTGAAAGACTCATGGCACTTGCCCGCGGGGCAAGTGTCTCAAAAAGTTAATGTCAAGGCCTGAACCTGATGGGTGGGAGATATACATCCTCAAATCTGAGGCTCTACTACAGCATTGAAAAATTTCTGTAGTTGATTGAATCACCCTTACAATGAATATTCTTTAAACTTGCACTTTTATTTATTTATTTTTTTTGGAGTCTGACAGAAAATTTCTAAACCAATTTCGTCCGTAAGACACCAAACTCGACTTTTATTTATTTTATTTTTTTGGAGTCTGACAATTTTTTTTCCAAAAAGAGCTTGTAAGACAAGTAATATTAAATTGGAGTGGCCTAAGGGATAGTAGAGGGTATGATAAGAACCCGCACAAAACACGATGGGTTTTTGGGGTGTTTTCCTCTATTTTTTCAGACTGGCAGACACCTATGGCTGGGACTATACATGATGTTCAGTGAGAAGCTTTAAAGTGGAAGTGTCCTGGTTCGGTGCCATAGCAACCAACTGAGCTCAGGGCACTGAGCCTGGACCAAACTCCAGCTCCACAACCATAAGAAAACATGATTTTTGTGTCATTTTTACAGAGTTGTAGGATATTTTTGTTTCACTCAAATCTAATATATATCCATTAAGACTGAGTATTGGTGCAGGTTTATAGCCTCGCTGAGGGTGTTTGTTGCAAAGCATTGGCCTGCCTTTGGCGGCCTCAGCTTCGGCAACAACCACCTACGTCTCGGCTATAAATTTGGATCAATGCTCAGCGGCAAATCTTAATCCCTATAAACATAAGTGGATCAAAATTTGTGGTCAGGAAGAACAACTGGATTTATGTCTGAGGCAGAGAATAGTAGGACGGAAAATGTGGGTAATAGGGCATCAAGTAATTGATATCTGGGGGGGGGGGGGGGGGCTTTTAAATGGCGCCTTTAGCAGCCCCCAGAAGCTTTAGGGGTGTTTAAAAAAAAATTTAATCCTGGCTAAGACCCTGTTCATGGGTAAATACTTGAAAGTTTGTTATTATTATTTTCATTGTCATCATCAACATCATCATCCCCGACCCCGTCATCATCAGTGTTATTATCATCATAAACCTTTTATCATTATTATTGTATTATTGTTATAATTCTTATTATTAGTGTTATCATTTTTATTATTATTATTTTCATTACTATCATTATTTATTATTATTGTTATTATCATTATTATTATTATTATTATTATTATTATCATTATTCTCATTATCATTATTCTCATTATTATTATTATTATTATCATTATTATTATTATTATTATTATTGTTATTATTATTATTTAATTATTATTATCATTATTATTACTATCATTATCAATATCATTATTATTAGTAGTAAATTAGTGGTGGGAGTCAGTTAAAATTTACCAACCAATCATCAGTCAGCTAGGCCAACCGACTATCGCTGATAAATCGGTTCATCGCACTTTCAGGCAAATGTTTTTCTTACACTTATTATTATATTGTACTAATTCAGAATATCTATTATATATGATATCAAACTTTCTCATGTGTTTTTGATGTATGCTTTGAAGGATTCTATATGTAAGCAGGTTAGATATACTTGTAATTTGTCAGTAAGTTACTGAATAAAACTAAGAAGAAAGAAGACATGCCAGTATTTCAATAATAAGTAATAGATAAAAGTACTTTATACCCCAGATTTTATCAAAGTTAGTAGGTATACTACTTGGTATACTAGTACTTGCATGATCCACTCCATAGCGATTACACTGCTGGCTCTTAGAAGATCTAAACAGGCTAGTAGGTCAGTACATGAGACAAGCAACTTTATCTGTGGGATATCTGCCAAGGAACCCTTTGTCCTTTTAAAGGTTGTGAGCTGGCTTAATGGGCTATTATACCAATTAACTATTTGGTGGAAAGTCTCCTGCCGATTCAGGCCTTGACATTAACTTTTTGAGGCACTTGCCCTGCGGGCAAGTGCCATGAGGTTTTCACTTGCCCAAGCTAAGTTTCACTTGTCCGCCGGGCAAGTAGCCGGAAGGTTTCACTTGCCCGGAGAAAATTTCACTTGCCCGGAGAAAATTGTTGTTGGGGGTAAAAGTAATTGTATAAACCATTTAGAAGAACATACTTCTCTATTCTAATTCCAGATGTTTTTTGTATAATTTGTCTGTCTAATAATACACTTGTGTAATCAAGGCCTCCAGAAGCTAGAGGGTATAAATGGTCTGAGATGCATTCTCAGGCCAATCCTGCAAGCAAAATTAGTGATTTGGGAGGTTCACTTGATGTATCTTATTGTTCTTATAATCAGCTGCATATAATAACAAAAAATTAGAACTTTTCATTTAATAGAATATATTATAGGAGGAAATTTCTAAGGATCAATACAGGCAACCCATTATATTTGCTCTAATATTAGAAGTGTTTAAATTAAGGGTATAGCATAATGCACGGCAGTGTTTATTCATGAATACAAATACTACAAATAACAGCAGAGATAGAATTGATTAAATCATTTAATATAAACATTGTGCAAGGGCCATTAAATCATTTATTAACCACTTCACTATATAGTTGAAATGGGATTCGAGGAAACACTTATTTTTTTCACAACAAATTTACTAACTGCATGTGGTGTGGTAGTTTTGTTTGTGATTTGTGCCCTAGACATGAAGACGGCTCTCAGTCTCCATGTCTCCTGGGAGTAGTAGACAGAGTAGAAGGGGATGTATTTCTCTGATGTCTCTGAATGTACTATAGAATGGTACTATAAGTACACTACTGTCTCTATGTAGTCTTTGATATGCTCATGCTGCACTCAGTGTATACAAAGCAGCTGTGAAGAAGTTGCCATCCAGCCGTGAAACATCTCATTTCACTCGCTGTACGCTGACGAAGCAATTAGCGCTCCTAGCGGCTCCTAGCGGCTTCTAGCGGCCATGTGGAGAGGCTTGTATTGTTGGGAGATTTCCGGTGGTCGGCAGAAGCGTGGTAATGGGCTGCAGAAGCAGCGGGAGGGAAGGGAGGGGTGGGAATGTATATACCCTGTGGAGCTGACGTGCTGCATGGGGAGTTGAAACCAATGGGTCACCACCGGCAGCAAGCGTGAATAGTGAGTAGTGCTGGCTCACTTCCAGTCACTTGCCCGAATTTACCAGACTCATTATGCCACTGTTCAGCCGGAACAGTGGCTGAACAAAAGCACTTGTCCGGAGGTCAAGTCCACTCGTCTCGGACGAGCGGACAGTGCTTAATGTCGAGCCCTGCGATTAATTGGTTACTGTTTTAACTTGCTGACGACTTTCGACTGCAGTCGATCATCGTCCCATCACTAATTAGTATTATTATTTTCATTGTTATAATCATCATTATTATCGTCATCATCATCATCATTATTGCATGATGTCTCATTATTTCTTTTAGCACCCTTGAGAGCAGCAATGGATGCAGCAGGTCTGAAGAGACTGAGGGAGGAGCAAGACTTGGCAATAAAACAGACCAATGAAAACATAGCAACTTGGTAAGTCTCCCAGGTTATCTAGACCATGGAGCCCTTATCAGGGCAGAAATATTATTTTTGAGACAGTTCTTGACTCTTGTCCGCGTCAGGGCAACGTATTTCAAAAAACCATTTAATGAAATCTTTTTGAATTGTCAGGGATTTTTTTTGACACTTTCATGGATTGATTATATTTTGGTAATTTTGGTATATTTTTTAAGGTTGTTATTGGGCGTTTTGAGATTAAAATTCCTATGCTACCGTAAATTCTCGGAAATCTAGGCCACCCTAGGAAACTCGGCCACTATAATTAATTTACAAAATAATTATTGGGGAAATTCGCCCACCCCCGATTCATCCAAGGATACATTTCACCAAAAGTCAGGTAGGTGGACAATAATGATTTTGTGGGGTAAAATTGTGTACGAAGTCACAATGTATCACCTGATAGCATAAGAAACAGTTTAGGGGTTCATATAGAATCTTGTTTATTCAATTCCTAACTTTTCATTATCCCAGAGAGGGAGCCATTTGCATTTGCGGGTAAATACTGGCATTCTAGTTCTGTTAGTTGTGAGCAAGAATAAACAAATACACCTTTCTAGACATTTGCTGAATGTCTAAATGGCCTTAAATACTGCAGAGACAAGTATGGTTGCCTCACAAGATCAAATTATACATTATGAATTAGTGACTCCACTGGTAAAAATTTAGCCATTAACATTAAATAGAAGAATCTTGATATTCTTTTTTATTATTGTAGATGTCACTTTTTCTAGCAATTGCGTTAAAGTCCTGATTAGCCAGTTATAGGTGGTGTAGGAAATCGGACTACCAGTTGAAAATCACTGACTAATCTCAAGTCACTGGCAACTTTCTTGCATACCTCCACTTTTACACTTATGGGGGTGTAGTTAAATTTGAAATTTCAAAATTATCTTTTTTAAGAATAACTATGACTCCTGTCACCAAAAGGGTGAGTGATAAATATCTAAACCTGAGGGCCACTGGAACAATTGTAGCATTTCAAATGTGAGCATTTCCATTGCAGGGAGAGGTTTCGAGGGGACTATGTTGCTCTCCAGAAGAGGCTGAAAACCTTGCCCGATAAGACCACTCATGAAGTAATGGTAAGTTATGACAGCTATAAGTACAATGTACCAATAGGAAGAAGCAGGGGCGCTGTGTCAGATTCAAAGAATAACTTATGAATAGGGAACTTTAACAGTACGTAAAATCCAGGGTTCACACTGTCAGTTTAAGGTATAACCTAGTTATTGGAACCAGTATTACTTAAAAATAAAATCCAGGGTGCACTCTGTCAATTTGAGGTATAACCTATGTATGGGGAATCAGTTATACTTAAAATCCAGGGTGCACTCTGTCAATTTGAGGTATAACCTATGTATGGGGAATCAGTATTACTTAAAATCCAGGGTGCACTCTGTCAATTTGAGGTATAACCTATGTATGGGGACCAGTATGATTTAAATTCCAGGGTGCCCTCTGTCAATTTGAGGTGTAACCTACGTACGGGTAATCAGTATCACCGTATTCTCTTGAATAAGCGCACCGTGTGGATAGAATTTGGGAAGATTTTCTGTAGAAGGGGTGTTGTCAAACATCTGTATAACCGCACCCCTCAATGATTGCCGACCGGAGTGTAATGAACGTTATTGCACCTTCGCACTCTCACTGTTCAGCATGCTTAAGACGTTTGCCGCAACAATCCGCACATGAAAAGGTTGTTAATTGGTCAATAGTCTGATCATGCGGCAAGTATGAACAGTGAGAGCGTGAAGGGACTGCTGAAATGGTGGAATTCAGCGCTGGTTGCAGATACGGCAAGAGGAAAAGTATGTGTTTTGGTTACTTCTGGCGGGAGATTTAACATAAGGAGACGATCTTTGGCGCTTGCTGGTCCCCCAATTTCCGCGAATAATAGGGGGGGGGTGCGCTTATTCAGGACTGTGCGCTAATTCAAGAGAATATGGTACTTAGAATCCAGGGTGCACTGTTTTAAGGAATAACCAGTATAACAAATGGTATATGACTAACCTAATATACTGCACTATTGATACATATTGTGATCCAGTGTGGAAAGTGGTTATATCCAAATCCACCAGAGGGTTAACCTACTTAGTATGCAAGTCTGTTTAAGGACTTCGATTTACCTGGATGCAATTAGAGAATCAGTGGAAAGATGGTGACAATTATTGAATTTGAACTGAGATATCTATTTGAAAATAATATGTAGTGTGAAGATATCTACGAAATAGATTAAATTTCAGAATTGGCTCCATCTTTCCATTATTCTTCGATTGCGTTCAGGTGAATTAAAGTCCTTAAACAGACTTACATATGATACTGGAATTGGAGAGGTAAAGCTGCCAGACTCTCTCCATAACAGCTCTTCATAATGGATTACATGACATATCAGCAGTACAGTCAGGTAAGTCATATATTGTTTCAACTTCTGATTTGTGTTTACTTTCTTTTAATTGATTTTGTGTTGAATTCAAATGCAGAAGATATAACAAACTTGTGCAAACTTGATATATAGGCAATGTAATAAAGATCCGGCCACCCTGTGATCATAGGTGGTGAATAATTTTCTCATAAACCGGCTAGCCCTTACCATTTGTAAAAATGATTATTTTTGACCTGGCCTATTACTGGCATGAATTATGGTAGTTATCAAGATATTGCTAATACTTCGCTTCTACTCTCTCACAATGTGTACACTTCAGATCACGTGTAAAGGTTACCGATCCTACTGCCATGTTGTAGCAATGACTGTCCATCTATTCTCTCACAATGTGTACACTTGAGAACACATGTAAAGGTAAACGATAGGGTGGCGTAACGTTAACACGAAACGATATGATACCGGTACTGGTGAAACGGTACCAGTGGTATCGGTATCGTTAACATTGAGAACACATGTAAAGGTAAACGATAGGGTGGCGTACCGTTAACACAAAACGATATGATACCGGTACCGGTACTGGCAAAACGGTACCAGTGGTATCGGTATTGTTAACATTGAAACGGTACCTCTGATCTCCATGGCCTGATCGGCTTTGTTACGATGTTTGGTTCTTTTCCTCAACTCTTTGACAAGAATGATTAGTATAATCGGAGAACAGAACCAATGATTGCGACAAACATTGACAAAGTTAACCGAACAATCTATCGTATTTCCTGCCGAATGCTATTCAAAACAGCGTGGGTTTTTCATGCTGTCTGGGACTTTTTTGGCGGGAATAGGACATGATTCGTCATCAGATTAGCCGTGCGTGTTGGCGCAAGTAAGTAACAACTTATTTTATTTGTTGAAACGAAACGGTGCCTTTTAGTACCGGTTTTCAATGAAAGGTAAAATACTGGTACTTTTCGAAATGAATCTCGTTTCCTATCGGTACCAGAGTACCGGTTTGCAACCCTAGTTACCGATCCAACTGCCATGCTTTACAAGTAATAGCTCTCTTATCTCCCACTCCCATTCTCTCACCAGGTCCCGATGGGCAAGAAGGCGTTCATGCCGGGTCAGCTGATCCATACTAACGAGATCCTCGTCTTGCTTGGAGATAACTGGTTTGCGGAGAGGTCTGCAAAACAGGCCTGTGAGATCATTAACAGAAGAATTTCAGGTGGGCAGATTTATTTTGTGGCCATAAAAGTTTTTTTTTCATTTTCGTTCTTGAATATCATGATTAGATATATATTTATAGACTTTTAGTAAGTTTTTACCTCTTTGTCTCAAAGTCTACATGCCCCAATATCTTTGTAAGGTAACAAAAAGCTTTTTTCTCATCTAAAAGATTAGTGACTTATAAGATGTCGCAAAGGTTTTTTCTCATCTAAAAAGTAAGTGACTTATAAGATAACAAAAAGCTTTTTTCTCATCTAAGAAGTAAGTGACTAGTAAGATAACACAAAGCTTTTTTCTCATCTAAGAAGTTCATGTATGTGACTTATAAGATAACACAAAGCTTTTTTCTCATATAAGAAGTAGGTGACTTATAAGATAACACAAAGCTTTTTTCTCATCTAAGAAGTAAGTGACTTATAAGATAACAAAAAGCTTTTTTCTCACATAAGAAGTAGGTGACTTATAAGATAACACAAAGCTTTTTTCTCATCTAAGAAGTAAGTGTCTTGTAAAATAACACAAAGCTTTTTTCTCATCTAAGAAGTAAGTGTCTTGTAAGATAACACAAAGCTTTTTTCTCATCTAAGAAGAAGGTGACTTATAAGATAACACAAAGCTTTTTTCTCATCTAAGAAGTAAGTGACTTGTAGAATAACACAAAGCTTTTTTCTCATCTAAGAAGTAAGTGTCTTGTAAGATAACACAAAGCTTTTTTCTCATCTAAGAAGAAGGTGACTTATAAGATAACACAAAGCTTTTTTCTCATCTAAGAAGTAAGTGACTTGTAGAATAACACAAAGCTTTTTTCTCATCTAAGAAGTAAGTGTCTTGTAAGATAACACAAAGCTTTTTTCTCATCTAAGAAGTAAGTGACTTGTAGAATAACAAAAAGCTTTTTTTCTCATATAAGAAGTAAGTGAGTAGTTCAAACAAAAATGTAGAATAATGCATAAACGTCGTCTTATGGCTGAGTATTTATTTGTTGCATCTGTCAGCCAGGTCATAAGACTTTCAAAAATACTATGCTCCTAAAGTTATTTGGAAGAAATGCTGATGGTTGCAGTTGAAAAAGGCCATAATTGTACCACACAACAACCTAATATAGGTCATGTATCATATGTGCCAAAATTCATTCTACTCTTTTTTTGTTTTCACTTATCTTCTAGCTGTAGACACTACTCTAGGTAATTACCATAAACAGAGAGAACTGTTAGAAGGGCGTCTCGACTTTACGCAGGATTTCCAAAATATATCTGAGGTAAATGGTAAAATACAGTGTATATGCATTACTGCCATTGAGTAAGTCTTCGCCCATCAGATGTATGTAATTTGTCAGTATATCCCTGTGCAGACCCAGGGGGTCAAAAAGTAAGGAAAAGTTGTGGCCATGCATCCTGGTAACCCTTCTAAGTTGAAAACCTCCTGTCAGGCCTGTGAGGCTTCCAGAATGGGCAGCTTGTGCTAGGGGCACAGACTTTAAGCCAGGACACTTTCTGCCTTTCTTTTGGACAGGCTGTGAGTTTCCTGAAAAGTTTTTTTTAGACAGGCAAATATTTCTATGAGGAATTTTCAATTATCACCTTTGTGGACTAATAACCAATCTTTTCCAAAGAAACCAAAGAAGACATGACTGAAGTGGAAATTTTGTGGATGATGTTTTGGAAAGGCATTTTAACAATCGTGGCTAAGACCTTGGCCAGGGCTTTCTGGGCATATTACCCTGGTGAATTGTGAATTCTGATTCTCTGGGATGTATTTCAAGGAACTTTCACAACATGAATTGTACCATCCTACCAAAGAGTCAATAGCTATTTTCAATTATTTAACAAAACATTTACCAAATCATTTGACACTAAAGCGGGAATATATTATCATATCATATTAAGAATGATCATATAATATAATGTTTCACAGACCAAATACACTCTTCTAGTAGCAAATGTGCCTTGGTGCTGCTAATTACAAACATGTAGTGACAACCTGACCAGCACCAAATCACTTAAGTTAAATCTGAGATGAGTAGACCGGGATCGGGCACTGTCCATGCATCATCAAATGTCGCTGCCTCCCATCTCCTTGGCAACTATCTGACCTAGAAAGGATGCTGCATGCTAATTGCACAGATCAGATCACGTGACCAAGGCTACACCGCGTTACCCGAGGCGCACATACCCTAGGTGCTAGCATGCCGTGCCTATGGCGTTGCGGTTCAAGGGGATGTATTTCTCTGGTTAAATGAATTAGAAATAGTCATGTCAAGAGATTAATATCTTTGTAATTAGTAAATGGTAAATGCAACATACTAGTAACTACAGAAAACTATAAGAGACAAAGACAATGAATAGAAAAAAGACAATTGAATATTAAACAAGAGCATGGATAACATATTGATTATCAATAGCATTAACCAATTTTAGCCAAAAAATTTAACTACGTAAGATAGCCCCTATTGTATCTATATTCTTTCCAGTCATTCACTTATTATATTTTCAACAGGGTAAAGATCTGATAGAAATTAAAGAAGACTTTGATGAGGAGAAGGAAAAAATATGGAAAGGTAAGTTTTTTGTCAAAAATGTGTTAGATATGTAGATGAGGTGTTGGGAACATTCCCTTCTTACATTTTAGTCGGAACTTCATATGGTACAGGCAAATATCATTTAGCCTACATTCATATGTGCAGGCATTTGAAAAGTGTATATGTGTAAATGATATAATGTTAATGCATTGTATCAACAAAATGCTTTTACCACAGAGCAACTGACACAGTTGTCTGTATGTCAGTTTTCTCAGAGAAATCTATAATTATCATATTAAAGATTTGTAACATATTGAAATTTATTTTTGATAAAATAGCATTAACAGTAGCATCTAAGTAAAAGACTGCTGGGGTACAGAAAATTAGTTTTGGAGCAGAGCACCATGCTATTATTGGTCCAAGACTTTCTCACCACTTGACACTGTCATATACGTCTTCATGTCACTAATAAAGATTTATATGAATCAACGCACGATAAAAATTGAGTCACTAGTTATTTGAAATCTTTATATTCCTATATATTTGCCAGTGACTTGGGGTTAGGCGGTTATTTTTGCCGGGTACTCTGGTTTCCACCACCACTTTCAATTGAATAGTCACTACTTAGCTGCACGGCTAAGCAGTAAAAGTGACAAACACAGAACTTGTGCAAGTTCTGTATTTGCCGTGCTGCATGTTTCAGATGAGCACCGTAAGAATATGCTGTCCTATCGCCAGCAGCAGAAGGCGGCGGAGACACGGAGAGGCAAGCAAGACACGAGCGGCGGGAGCACGGCCGAGCCAACAGATGAGGACCTCTGGCGGCGACTGGAGGAACTAGAGTTACAGGAACACCAACGCAGGGAATTACACCGGTACAAAGTTCAACTGAACAATTTCAAGCGTCATCTTAATCTATTTTATTTATGAAAATAACTTGGTAGTGATACTTGCATTCATAAGATATTTGAAGGAAAGTTGTAAGTAGCTGCAGATAAGCATTTCTTTTTGAAATTGTTTTCTAAATAAGATTTTGTCAGAGATACTGCGAAAATTAGCATGCATCTTTTTTGGTGTTATAGGCCTGAAAATAGGTTAAGGTGACCCATAATTGATGTTTTTGTTTTTCTGGACCTGGCTTGAAAAAAACCCCTAGAAAAACAAAATGTCAGGGATCAAGAATTAATAACCAAAATTTAAAGGGCCTGAAGGGAGTTTAAAGTCAAGTGTGAAGAGATCAGTTTCACACTTAATAAGGTCATTTGTTTTGAAAAACCTATAATGATGGTTGATTTTTACATCGGTTTCCTCACTTCATGTGATCCAAACATAAAGTAATCATGCCCAGTTTGTTAGTTTTTTTTTATATTTTCTGAAATAGGAGATTAAAGAAATATTGACAATGTGAGTTTAAGTAGATACATCTGATTATTTTCTTTTAATTAAAAGCAGTCAAATGCTTGTCTGCTTTTTAAGTATCACCAGGGGAAATATGAGATGGTTTTCACCGGTAAATTTTGAAAAGGTGTATAGTTCGGTATTAGTACCGAGTAGTGATGTCCATCCCTTATCAGTGAGATATCACTTCGGCGTGTGTTTTTTGCAGGGTACTCAGGTCTCCCCCAGCTTTTATAACTGGCTTTCAAGACCTAATCTCAATATAGCACAAAACAGACAAGTAATGAAATTCCAAAGTATCTCTTCACGGTCAAAACAAAATATTGACAAATATTACTCTCTTGCTTTTTCAGTTAGTGATATTTCATTCATTTAGTACAACTAATCCAAAATTGAATTCTTTTGATGTCAGCTATATTTCTTTAGGCATATACAGATGTAGCTTATACTCAACCAGCCGGGTGTCTGGGTGGCTCTTCAGCACAACTGAATTGGCTTGAGTTTGGTTGTGCTTTTTCATGGTCTTGGACTTGATTTGTTTTCCAGGCTGTCAGGGGAGGAGGATGATGGTGATGAGGATGAGGACGCCAAGGAAGATGAGGGCGCGACGAGGAAAGATCGTAAGATCAAGTGGGAGGATGAGGGGAGTGAGCTGTCCGACTCCGGCAGCCAGTCTGCTAGCACCTGTGAAACAGACTCAGAAGGATCGAGTTCTCCTGAGCCAGCAGCACAGAGACCCAGATCCATTCGCTTTCACCACTCCAAGGATATCAGTCCCGACAACGTGAGTACTGTAAATGCTTTAATTTGGAGTCCTTAAAATTTCACTTTACAGCCCTGCTAAAGAGTATTTTGCTACTTAAAATTCGCACATTCAAGCACTCAAACTATATATTTATTACTATATAGATATTTATTTAAAGGATGTTATTTTGGTGTTGTTATGGGGAAAATAGCGAAAATTAAATGCCTGTAAAAAATACCAGTTATACAGCATCTGGACAAGCACCGCTGAATGAACACCACTAGCCAGGAAATATCATGGCTTGACTTAAAAGATAGTCTGCATTCCTTTAGTCTACACTTCCCTATTTACAAAAATTCAAGTGTTAGACAAATTTATTGCATCTGCAACTTCTCTGGCATCAATGCCTTCACTTTTCAGAAGGTCTTATAAACTCAGTTCTGGAAAAACACATCCAATAGGAACTGTTCAACCTGCAAGTTATTTTCAATGTATTAGCAGCAGCATTTGATTTCAAATAGAAAGGCTAATATGAAATATTGAAATGGTGATGGCTGTAAAAATTATTTTGTGCCATATTGAGACAGGACAGCTCAATTGGTTAGGTGTTGGACCAGCGATCAGAGGGTCGCCGGGTTACTTTGGTCTGTTCTTGGGCAAGACTTCACATTGCCTCAGTTCACCCAGCTGTGAATAGGGGACCTGGCATTAAGGGCAGAATGGTTATGTGACTGCTTGAATCTAAGAGCGCCGAAATGGCTGCCAAGGTTGCATGCTCCCCAGGGAGTTGAAATGGTTCAAAAAGTGAACAGGCCTGCTGGGAAATAAATGTATAGTCCTGTGAACGTTGATAACAAATGGAACAAGACTATAAACCTAACATTTATTTATTTATTTATTCTCTTACCAACTACTTAGTTTCCTTGAGGACAGTCAAGCTCTGAACTAAAATCAATTATTTCTAACATGTAGCTGTATGACCCAACAAGGACTCTCTTTTAGTGTGTAGATTATGTTTCCCCCTTATCATGGAATTTTCCTGAAATGAAAAACTTCTCAGATTAATGAAAACATGATTTGTTGTTTATCAACTTACTTTCTGGTTAATCCAAACACCTCTTCAAGTAGAGGATAAAATATTTCATTTTTACAGGATGTTGTAGATGCAGGGTTAAGGTTAATGATAACATTTCATGTTATTTATAAAACCACCTTATGGTTAGTTCAAACTCTTTCTCTAGAAAATGAGGATGTATTTTAGTTTTACTGGATGCTGTAGGTGCAGGGTTAAGATTAATGAAAACATGTCTTGTTGTTTATAAAAACACTTTCTGGTTAATCCAAAATCTTTTTTTTTTTTAGAAAATGCTGAAATATTTTTTTCTTTTACAGGAAGCTGTAGATGCAGGGAAGAATGAAGGTCCACAGCCCAGTATACAAAGCCCTCGTGATATTTATAAGCTCTACTCTCCCAGGTCCATCCTGAAATCAGCCAGCTTCGAGGCCAGTGAAGTGGGAAACGGACCTTCTGGTACTGATGCCATGTTGCCTGGCCTAACTCAAGCATTCCCCGGTGCAGTCATAGAACAACCCATCCCAACACATCCACAATCTCAGACACAGGCTGGGCAAGCGAATCCAGGCTATAGTGATGATTCTCAGGGGGTAGCCAAGGATCCTCCAGCTATAGCTGTATCCCAGAGCGTTGTTGAACGTCCCACACCAGCAGTCATGACAGACACAGTAGAGCCGCCAAAGCGGGTTTCACGCTTCAAGGCACAGAGACAGCAAAGGCTTGACAAACAGTAGCAGTGCACCTAGTGGCAAATTTTTTGAACTACTTGTATAAGAAAATTTTTTTTTTTTTTTTGAGAAGTGCATTTTCTGCTATGATGGAAGCAATAGAGCGACCAAATGGTATTTCATGCTTCTTGGCACAGAAAGAACCAAAAGCTAGATAAACAATAGCAATGCACTTATTGGGAAATTTTGCAACTATCGGAATACAAAAAATATATTAGAGACTGGGATCTTCCTCTCTGACTGACTCTGTGGTGCTAACGTGTATTAAGCTTGAAGACAAAGGTACAGGAAAAACTTGAAGAACTGTAGGTATTCACTTGGTGGCTCATCGTAGTATTATTCAAGAAAATGAACTTAGATATTTACCTGTGTAGCTGCAGATTGAATTTTATCAATCCATTCAGGCCTGTAAGTAACTCCTTGACAGGTTTCGTCTGGACTTTTGAAATTAACGTTGGAATAATTAAATACAGTGAATGGAAAAATGTTAGGAGAGTTGTTAGTTTCTGACAATTTTTTCTCCTTCAAATATTTTCTGAACGTTATTTTTGTTGGAAAGATATCTCATAAGTAGTCTGGTGATTTTGTGCACTTAAGGCTTGAATGGGTTGAGCATTGCTCACACAGTGCTACTGATTGACCTTTTGAATCTAACTTTTTATGGATGAGTAAAAAGTGGCTTGGGTGATTTGCCTGAAGGGTAAGCTCATTGTCAAGCTCAGTATGCAATTGTGAATAAACATGAGAGAAATGTACCTTGGTGGTTACTGACTGTAGTAGTGTTCGGATGCGAAGAGATTTCCTGAATCGATTGATCGAAAAATATTTCGAACAATTAATCGATTCGGTTCGAGTTTTACGGCCACATTGCCGTAATTTTAAAGCAAACAATTTCACACATTATTGTGTCACGGCATGCGCCGGCACATGCCAGGCACACATGCGGTGTGCCGCGGCACTTGATGAATCGGTGCACCAAATATGGCACAACAGATTTGTTTACTCTTGAGTGTTGACACGGAGCCGTTCTGTGTCACTTAAAATAAAGTTCCATTGTTTTTGTATGTTTTGGCCGCGTAATTTCACAAAATTTATTCATGAATTAATTAAATTTCACATTTGATATAATCGATTATTTTAAATGCCGTTCGAACGGGTCGAGTCGGCCTCACCTCAACCAAATGCTCGAGTTTTCGCTTAATCGTACGACCACTAGATTGTAGCCTCTACTACAGAGGTTGATACTCTTAACCATTGTACAGGTGCACTTGGATATGACAGACTCAATGGGACCAGGAAAATTGGTCTGTCATATGCAAAATCCGTTGTATACATATGACAAATACTTGATATGCATCGGACTGGGACCAAGCATATCATCCGTCATATGCAAAAATCTGTCGTACAGTGGTCCATCATATCCAAGTTCACCTGTATTATAAAACATGATTCAACAACCCATTCACGCCTAGAGGTCACCATAAAATTTGGGTAAACTTGAATAGTTTGCTGACTAAAATTTTCAGTGTACCACCTTAAAAATGATGATCTTTGTAAAGTGAACAATAAATGCTGTCGGATAGGAAATTAATCCTAGCTGCAAATTATTGCCAATTTGTGATTTTGGATTTTTCTGAGATGTTGTATTCCGAAAAAACAACATTGAAGGTTGATATTGTAATGACAGGAAAAATACATCCAACTTTCATTATACCTCAACTGACCCCACTCGAAAAGTTTGGCAGAATAAACCACTATGATTAATTTCCTATTTCACTGTGTTCATTTCTATCTAGGAGTCATGTTCAAACCCATATTCACTTTCTATTGGATGGTTTAGTAATTGCCCAGGAATTAAGTGGTTCTCTTATCCAGGTGGTCTCGCTAAGACATGGGTCATGACTGGGCTTGTTAAAGTTATCCCCATTGCCATCATGTTCATCAAATAACTGTCCAAGTAGAGATGTAATGGTTATTGACTACCTACCTACCAACTGATGAAGCAAGCATTTTCATGGTGTGTCATTGTTTCTAACACTGGGTTAAAAGTGGAATCACCAAAGCTGGAACCAACACCTTCAGAAATTCTGTACCTGCCTCTAGTGTTTGTCATCCAACCTTAATTATGCTGAAAAAAGTCTGGTGAATTGTATTGTTAAACTTCTGTATGAAATTGTGACAATGACAATAACTATGATATCAATAGGCAGTTGCATAATACCAAATAAAGTGACTTATTTTACGAAACTATTTCAAATTCTTTTCTTTTCACACCCCAGGCAATTGCAACTGGGTTATCTGTTTGCCATATAGTACAAACTGATGGAAAATTCATGACTATTCCTGCATCATCCTTTGTCTTGAAATGACAGGTGCCAGGCTCTTATTTGTCTAGTTCATCAAGGATTACCTTTAAAGACTTTTAAATGAAGTGTAGTTGATACCTGTAAAGTAGTCATGCTACTCACCTTTCAGAAAGTTTCAGAAATGCTTAAAACAGGCCAGGGCTCTGAGTGCACTGTGCTGTAATAATCATCCCCAGGTTGATCATTAAGAAGAGCTGGTTGTTCAATTGTTTTTTGATCTTAGCAGAATTCCTAGTTTTGGAGAACTAACTCTGCCAAATAGTTATACACTCCAAACTCCTATCAATTGCTGTGCTGACAATATCCTAGAAATGAATATATATATATATATATATATATATATATATATATATATATATATATATATATATATATATATATATATATATATATATATATATATATATAAAAATATGTATATATATACATATATATATATATATATATATATATATATATATATATATATATATATATATATATATATATATATATTTGGTTGTAGTGGAGATGGACATTTGGAGATTTCACTCTATGACCTCTTTGCATGTATTTACCTAGTATGTATTTGGAACCTGTTTCTGAAATAAAACAATGAATAAATAAATGTCAGGTAACTTTGCTTACCTCAGGCAAATAGGGAACAAGCAAAGGTATCAGAGGTAATCAAATCAAAGTTACGTTATTAAAGGGGCCCTAAAGGCTCACATACATATCAGCTTATATGAAAGTAATACACTTCAAGAACAGGATGCTGCCCTTCTTTTTC
>OZ012688.1:24110383-24175982 GCA_963942565.1 Maea johnstoni
CGGTGCTCGGTCCTATACGTATCTAGCTGTCCTCTAACCTGCATTGCTCGGTCCTATATGTATCTAGCTGTCCTCTAACCTGCGGTGCTCGGTCCTATATGTATCTAGCTGCTCTCTAACCTGCGGTGCTCGGTCCTATATGTATCTAGCTGTCCTCTAACCTGCGGTGCTCGGTCCTATACGTATCTAGCTGTCCTCTAACCTGCGGTGCTCGGTCCTATACGTATCTAGCTGCTCTCTAACCTGCGGTGCTCGGTCCTATACGTATCTAGCTGCTCTCTAACCTGCGGTGCTCGGTCCTATACGTATCTAGCTGTCCTCTAGACTGCAGTGCTCGGTCCTATATGTATCTAGCTGTCCTCTAGACTGCGGTGCACGGTCCTATACGTATCTAGCTGTCCTCTAGACTGCGGTGCTCGGTCCTATATGTATCTAGCTGCTCTCTAACCTGCGGTGCTCGGTCCTATACGTATCTAGCTGCTCTCTAACCTGCGGTGCTCGGTCCTATACGTATCTAGCTGTCCTCTAGACTGCAGTGCTCGGTCCTATATGTATCTAGCTGTCCTCTAGACTGCGGTGCACGGTCCTATACGTATCTAGCTGTCCTCTAGACTGCGGTGCTCGGTCCTATACGTATCTAGCTGTCCTCTAACCTGCGGTGCTCGGTCCTATACGTATCTAGCTGCTCTCTAACCTGCGGTGCACGGTCCTATACGTATCTAGCTGTCCTCTAGACTGCGGTGCACGGTCCTATACGTATCTAGCTGTCCTCTAGACTGCGGTGCTCGGTCCTATACGTATCTAGCTGTCCTCTAACCTGCGGTGCTTGGTCCTATACGTATCTAGCTGCTCTCTAACCTGCGGTGCACGGTCCTATACGTATCTAGCTGCCCTCTAACCTGCGGTGCTCGGTCCTATATGTATCTAGCTGTCCTCTAACATGCGGTGCTCGGTCCTATACGTATCTAGCTGTCCTATAGACTGCGGTGCTCGGTCCTATACGTATCTAGCTGCTCTCTAACTTGCGGTGCTCGGTCCTATATGTATCTAGCTGGCCTCTAACCTGCGGTGCTCGGTCCTATACGTATCTAGCTGTCCTCTAACCTGCGGTGCTCGGTCCTATACGTATCTAGCTGTCCTCTAGGCTGCTGTGCTCGGTCCTATACGTATCTAGCTGTCCTCTAGACTGCGGTGCTCGGTCCTATATGTATCTAGCTGTCCTCTAGACTGCGGTGCTTGGTCCTATACGTATCTAGCTGTCTTCTAGACTGCGGTGCTCGGTCCTATATGTATCTAGCTGCTCTCTAACCTGCGGTGCTCGGTCCTATACGTATCTAGCTGTCCTCTAGACTGCGGTGCTCGGTCCTATACGTATCTAGCTGTCCTCTAACCTGCGGTGCTCGGTACTATATCTATCTACGTGTTCTATAATCTGCGGTGCTCGGTCCTATACGTATCTTGCTGTCCTCTAACCTGCGGTGCTCGGTCCTGTACCTATCTTCCTGTCCTCTAACTGGCGGTGCTCGGTCCTATACATATCTACCTGTCCTATAGCCTGCGGTGCTCGGTCCTATACATATTTCCCTGTCCTCTAACCTGCGGTGCTCATTCCAATACCTTTCTTCCTGCCGTCTAACCCGCAGTGCTCGGTCCTGTACCTATCTTCCTGTCCTCTAACCCGCGGTGCTCGGTCCTGTACCTATCTTCCTGTCCTCTAACCTGCAGTGCTCGGTCCTATACATATCTACCTGTCCTCTAACCTGCGGTGCTCGATCCTGTACCTATCTTCCAGTCCTCTAACCTGCGGTGCTCGGTCCTGTACCTATCTTCCAGTCCTCTAACCTGCGGTGCTCCGTCCTATACATATCTACCTGTCCTCTAACCTGCGGTGCTCATTCCATTACCTATCTTCCTGCCGTCAAACCCGCGGTGCTCGGTCCTGTACCTATCTTCCAGTCCTCTAACCTGCGGTGCTCGGTCCTGTACCTATCTTCCTGTCCTCTAACCTGCGGTGCTCGGTCCTGTACCTATCTTCCTGTCCTCTAACCTGCGGTGCTCGGTCCTATACATATCTACCTGTCCTCTTGCCTGCGGTGCTCCGTCCTATACATATCTACCTGTCCTCTAACCCGCGGTGCTCGGTCCTATACATATTTCCCTGTCCTCTAACCCGCGGTGCTCAATCCATTACCTATCTTCCTGCCGTCTAACCCGCGGTGCTCGGTCCTGTACCTATCTTCCTGCCCTCTAACCGGCGATGCTCGGTCCTGAACCTATCTTCCTGCCCTCAAACCTGCGGTGCTCGGTCCTATACATATTTATCTGTCCTCTAGCCTGCGTTGCTCGGTCCTCTACATATTTCCCTGCCCTCTAACCTGCGGTGCTCATTCCATTACCTATCTACCTGCCATCTAACCCGTGGTGCTCGGTCCTGTACCTATCTTCCAGTCCTCTAACCTGCGGTGCTCGGTCCTATACATATCTACCTGTCCTCTAACCCGCGGTGCTCGGTCCTATACATATTTCCCTGTCCTCTAACCTGCGGTGCTCATTCCATTACCTATCTACCTGCCGTCTAACCCGCGGTGCTCCGTCCTGTACCTATCTTCCTGTCCTCTAACCCGCGGTGCTAGGTCCTGTACCTATCTTCCTGTCCTCTTAACCGCGGTGCTCGGTCCTATACATATCTACCTGTCCCCTAACCCGCGGTGCTTTGTCCTATACATATTTCCCTGCCCTCTAACCCGCGGTGCTCGTTGCATTACCTATCTTCCTGCCGTCTAACCCGCGGTGCTCGGTCCTGTACCTATCTTCCTGTCCTCTAACCTGCGGTGCTCGGTCCTGTACCTATCTTCCTGTCCTCTAACCTGCGGTGCTCGGTCCTATACATATCTACCTGTCCTCTAGCCTGCGGTGCTCGGTCCTATACATATTTCCCTGTCCTCTAACCTGCGGTGCTCGGTCCTATACATATTTCCCTGTCCTCTAACCTGCGGTGCTCGGTCCTATACATATTTCCCTGTCCTCTAACCTGCGGTGCTCATTCCATTACCTATCTTCCTGCCGTCTAACCCGCGGTGCTCGGTCCTGTACCTATCTTCCAGTCCTCTAACCTGCGGTGCTCGGTCCTGTACCTATCTTCCAGTCCTCTAACCTGCGGTGCTCCGTCCTATACATATCTACCTGTCCTCTAACCTGCGGTGCTCATTCCATTACCTATCATCCTGCCGTCAAACCCGCGGTGCTCGGTCCTGTACCTATCTTCCAGTCCTCTAACCTGCGGTGCTCGGTCCTGTACCTATCTTCCTGTCCTCTAACCTGCGGTGCTCGGTCCTATACATATCTACCTGTCCTCTAGCCTGCGGTGCTCCGTCCTATACATATCTACCTGTCCTCTAACCCGCGGTGCTCGGTCCTATACATATTTCCCTGTCCTCTAACCCGCGGTGCTCAATCCATTACCTATCTTCCTGCCGTCTAACCCGCGGTGCTCGGTCCTGTACCTATCTTCCTGCCCTCTAACCGGACATGCTCGGTCCTGAACCTATCTTCCTGCCCTCAAACCTGCGGTGCTCGGTCCTATACATATTTATCTGTCCTCTAGCCTGCGTTGCTCGGTCCTCTACATATTTCCCTGCCCTCTAACCTGCGGTGCTCATTCCATTACCTATCTACCTGCCGTCTAACCCGTGGTGCTCGGTCCTGTACCTATCTTCCAGTCCTCTAACCTGCGGTGCTCGGTCCTATACATATCTACCTGTCCTCTAACCCGCGGTGCTCGGTCCTATACATATTTCCCTGTCCTCTAACCTGCGGTGCTCATTCCATTACCTATCTACCTGCCGTCTAACCCGCGGTGCTCGGTCCTGTACCTATCTTCCTGTCCTCTAACCCGCGGTGCTCGGTCCTGTACCTATCTTCCTGTCCTCTAACCCGCGGTGCTCGGTCCTATACATATCTACCTGTCCCCTAACCAGTGGTGCTTTGTCCTATACATATTTCCCTGCCCTCTAACCCGCGGTGCTCATTCCATTACCTATCTTCCTGCCGTCAAACCCGCGGTGCTCGGTCCTGTACCTATCTTCCAGTCCTCTAACCTGCGGTGCTCGGTCCTGTACCTATCTTCCTGTCCTCTAACCTGCGGTGCTCGGTCCTGTACCTATCTTCCTGTCCTCTAACCTGCGGTGCTCGGTCCTATACATATCTACCTGTCCTCTTGCCTGCGGTGCTCCGTCCTATACATATCTACCTGTCCTCTAACCCGCGGTGCTCGGTCCTATACATATTTCCCTGTCCTCTAACCCGCGGTGCTCAATCCATTACCTATCTTCCTGCCGTCTAACCCGCGGTGCTCGGTCCTGTACCTATCTTCCTGCCCTCTAACCGGCGATGCTCGGTCCTGAACCTATCTTCCTGCCCTCAAACCTGCGGTGCTCGGTCCTATACATATTTATCTGTCCTCTAGCCTGCGTTGCTCGGTCCTCTACATATTTCCCTGCCCTCTAACCTGCGGTGCTCATTCCATTACCTATCTACCTGCCATCTAACCCGTGGTGCTCGGTCCTGTACCTATCTTCCAGTCCTCTAACCTGCGGTGCTCGGTCCTATACATATCTACCTGTCCTCTAACCCGCGGTGCTCGGTCCTATACATATTTCCCTGTCCTCTAACCTGCGGTGCTCATTCCATTACCTATCTACCTGCCGTCTAACCCGCGGTGCTCCGTCCTGTACCTATCTTCCTGTCCTCTAACCCGCGGTGCTAGGTCCTGTACCTATCTTCCTGTCCTCTTAACCGCGGTGCTCGGTCCTATACATATCTACCTGTCCCCTAACCCGCGGTGCTTTGTCCTATACATATTTCCCTGCCCTCTAACCCGCGGTGCTCGTTGCATTACCTATCTTCCTGCCGTCTAACCCGCGGTGCTCGGTCCTGTACCTATCTTCCTGTCCTCTAACCTGCGGTGCTCGGTCCTGTACCTATCTTCCTGTCCTCTAACCTGCGGTGCTCGGTCCTATACATATCTACCTGTCCTCTAGCCTGCGGTGCTCGGTCCTATACATATTTCCCTGTCCTCTAACCTGCGGTGCTCGGTCCTATACATATTTCCCTGTCCTCTAACCTGCGGTGCTCGGTCCTATACATATTTCCCTGTCCTCTAACCTGCGGTGCTCATTCCATTACCTATCTTCCTGCCGTCTAACCCGCGGTGCTCGGTCCTGTACCTATCTTCCAGTCCTCTAACCTGCGGTGCTCGGTCCTGTACCTATCTTCCAGTCCTCTAACCTGCGGTGCTCCGTCCTATACATATCTACCTGTCCTCTAACCTGCGGTGCTCATTCCATTACCTATCATCCTGCCGTCAAACCCGCGGTGCTCGGTCCTGTACCTATCTTCCAGTCCTCTAACCTGCGGTGCTCGGTCCTGTACCTATCTTCCTGTCCTCTAACCTGCGGTGCTCGGTCCTATACATATCTACCTGTCCTCTAGCCTGCGGTGCTCCGTCCTATACATATCTACCTGTCCTCTAACCCGCGGTGCTCGGTCCTATACATATTTCCCTGTCCTCTAACCCGCGGTGCTCAATCCATTACCTATCTTCCTGCCGTCTAACCCGCGGTGCTCGGTCCTGTACCTATCTTCCTGCCCTCTAACCGGACATGCTCGGTCCTGAACCTATCTTCCTGCCCTCAAACCTGCGGTGCTCGGTCCTATACATATTTATCTGTCCTCTAGCCTGCGTTGCTCGGTCCTCTACATATTTCCCTGCCCTCTAACCTGCGGTGCTCATTCCATTACCTATCTACCTGCCGTCTAACCCGTGGTGCTCGGTCCTGTACCTATCTTCCAGTCCTCTAACCTGCGGTGCTCGGTCCTATACATATCTACCTGTCCTCTAACCCGCGGTGCTCGGTCCTATACATATTTCCCTGTCCTCTAACCTGCGGTGCTCATTCCATTACCTATCTACCTGCCGTCTAACCCGCGGTGCTCGGTCCTGTACCTATCTTCCTGTCCTCTAACCCGCGGTGCTCGGTCCTGTACCTATCTTCCTGTCCTCTAACCCGCGGTGCTCGGTCCTATACATATCTACCTGTCCCCTAACCAGTGGTGCTTTGTCCTATACATATTTCCCTGCCCTCTAACCCGCGGTGCTCATTGCATTACCTATCTTCCTGCCGTCTAACCCGCGGTGCTCGGTCCTGTACCTATCTTCCTGTCCTCTAACCTGCGGTGCTCGGTCCTGTACCTATCTTCCTGTCCTCTAACCTGTGGTGCTCGGTCCTATACATATCTACCTGTCCTCTAGCCTGCGGTGCTCGGTCCTATACATATTTCCCTGTCCTCTAACCTGCGGTGCTCGGTCCTATACATATTTCCCTGTCCTCTAACCTGCGGTGCTCGGTCTTATACATATTTCCCTGTCCTCTAACCTGCGGTGCTCATTCCATTACCTATCTTCCTGCCGTCTAACCCGCGGTGCTCGGTCCTGTACCTATCTTCCTGCCGTCTAACCTGATATTTTAAAGAAATTCATTATTTTTCATAGCCAAGAATTATTTATTGCAATTTTATATCATTCTTACTCTTAAGCTTGCAACATGCTGTGATCTGTGTTATGATTGTTTTGGATTCATTTCATTTAACTTAGAGGAACTTACAACTTGTGTAAAACCCAGCCTAAGCATAGTGCAACTTAAAGAGTTATTATTTGTAGATATGTGTGGGTATTTTTATAATAGTACATTGATTCATGAGGCAGTGTAACTTTTTATGTGCGGTTGTACATTATGCATTCTCACTATATCTTGTTTATATTGGTAACATGCTCTAACTGTAATACTGTAGAACACATATATCACGCGTGTCCCAAATATAGTGAATTGGGGAATTTTCGCATCATAGCGTATCTTTATGTTAGCGACGGTAGCCGCCGCTGACAGCGCCAGTACAGAAAGAAAAAAGTACAGCGTTTTTATATATAGCGAAGCGGAGCCACAGGCTATGTACGTTATATATAAACAGACGCTAACATTGTGTGTTCTACAGTAGACCTGTGATATACCTATTCATGTTTCATTACATTATATCAGCTTACAGCTTGATTATAAAGGATTCAATATGTTTTAGTATTTAGGTTTTGATTGATTTCTTGTTTTGTATTATGAGGTGACAAAAACCTTTCTATCCAGAAGAGATGGTCATCAGCATTAAGCTAATCATTTATTTGTCATGTCTTAATGTAGGCGTGACAATATAAATCAATTTCCATTCATTTATACGTTTCATTAGGAATAACATGAGCATTTGTTTAAATGGTTGAGACCACTTCCCTTGCGGACCTCCATTGACAACACATATTAAATCGATGTGTTTGAGATGACAGATATGAACATATAATAAATCACCTTCCTATGGAAAATTTGTCTTGTTTTATTTGCCTCCTTTGCTAGAACTGATAATCATAAGGTAGAAGGGAAGCTGGATAGATAGATATAGGACCAAGCACCGCGGGTGAGAGGGCAGTTAGATAGGTATCGGACCGAGCACCGCCGCCTAGAGGCCAGCTCGACAGATATAGGACCGAGCACCACAGGTTAGAGGGCAGCTAGATAGGTATTGGACTGAGCACCGCAGGTTGGAGGGCAGCTAGATAGATATAGGACCGAGCACCACAGGTTAGAGGGCAGCTAGATAGATAAAAGACCCAGCACCGCAGGTTGATGACCAGGTAGATAGATATAGGACCAAGCACCGCAGGTTAGAGGGCAGTTAGATAGGTAAAGGACCGAGCACCGCAGGTAAGAGGCCAGCTAGATAGATTTAGGACCGAGCACCACAGGTTAGAGGGCAGCTAGATAGATAAAAGACCCAGCACCGCAGGTTGATGACCAGGTAGATAGATATAGGACCGAGCACCGCAGGTTAGAGGGCAGTTAGATAGGTAAAGGACCGAGCACCGCAGGTAAGAGGCCAGCTAGATAGATATAGGACCGAGCACCACAGGTTAGAGGGCAGCTAGATAGATAAAAGACCCAGCACCGCAGGTTGATGACCAGGTAGATAGATATAGGACCAAGCATCGCAGGTTAGAGGGCAGATAGATAGGTATCGGACCGAGCACCGCCGCCTAGAGGCCAGCTAGATATATATAGGACCGAGCACCACAGGTTAGAGGGCAGCTTGATAGGTATCAGACCGAGCACCGCAAGCTGGAGGGCAGCTAGATAGGTATCGGACCAAGCACCGCAGATTGGAGGCCAGCTAGATAGATATAGGACTGAGCACCACAGGTTAGAGGAGGAAGAAAGGTATCGGACGGAGCACCACAGGTTAGAGGGCAGCTAGATAGGTATCGGACCGAGCACCGCAGGTTGGAGGGCAGCTAGATAGATATAGGACCAAGCACCGCAGGTAAGAGGCCAGCTAGATAGAAATAGGACCGAGCACCACAGGTTAGAGGGCAGCTAGACAGGTATCGGACCGAGCACCGCAGGTTGGAGGGCAGCTAGATAGGAATCGGACCAAGCACCGCAGATTGGAGGCCAGCTAGATAGATATAGGACCGAGCACCACTGATTAGAGGGCAGCTAGATAGGTATCGGACCGAGCACCGCAGGTTCAAGGGCAGCTAGATAGATATAGGACCAAGCACAGCAGGCCAGCTAGATAGAAATAGGACCGAGCACCACAGGTTAGAGGGCAGATAGATAGGTATCCGACCGAGCACCGCAGGTAAGAGGGCAGCTAGATAGGTAACGGACCAAGCACCGCAGGTTAAAGACCAGGTAGATATATATAGGACCGAGCACCGCGGGTTAGAGGGCAGCTAGATAGGTAATGGACTGAGCACCGCAGGTTAGAGGGCAGCTAGATAGGTAATGGACCGAGCACCGCAGGTTAGAGGGCAGCTAGATAGGTAACGGACCGAGCACCGCAGGTTAGAGACCAGGTAGATAGATATAGGAACGAGCACCGCAGGTTAGAGGGCAGCTAGATAGGTAATGGACTGAGCACCGCAGGTTAGAGGGCAGCTATATGGGTAACGGACCGAGCACCACAGGTTAAAGACCAGGTAGATAGATATAGGACCGAGCACCGTGGGTTAGAGGGCAGCTAGATAGGTATCGGACCGAGCACCGCAGGTTCAAGGGCAGCTAGATAGATATAGGACCAAGCACAGCAGGCCAGCTAGATAGAAATAGGACCGAGCACCACAGGTTAGAGGGCAGATAGATAGGTATCCGACAGAGCACCGCAGGTTGAAGGGCAGCTAGATAGATAAAGGACCGAGCACCGCAGGTTAAAGACCAGGTAGATAGATATAGGACCGAGCACCGCGGGTTAGAGGGCAGCTAGATAGGTAATGGACCGAGCACCGCAGGTTAGAGGGCAGTTAGGTAGGTAACGGACCGAGCACCGCAGGTTAAAGACCAGGTAGATAGATATAGGACCGAGCACCGATGGTTAGAGGGCAGCTAGATAGGTAACGGACCGAGCACCGCAGGTTAGAGACCAGGTAGATAGATATAGGAACGAGCACCACAGCCTTGAGGGCAGTTAGATACATATAGGACTGAGCACCGCAGCCTAAAGGTCAGCTAGATAGATATATGACCGAGCACCGCAGTCTAGAGCGCAGCTAGATACGCATAGGACTGAGTCCCACTGCCTAGAGCCTATAATTTTCAAATTGTTTAAGTGATTCTAGGCATTGTTACATTTTAAGGAAGGTCTCAGTGTTATTTACCTACTTCTAACATTTCTGAGAAAGCCATGCTTATTCAGAGCCACAGCAATGTCGCATTTGACTAAGATTGTATACTTAAATGAACAGGGCAGAAGTTTCCTATTTTTCTAAACACCTAAGGATGAAGCGGAGGTTTGACCACTTTCCAATGTCCGATTAAAATAAAACATATTTTTTGTGAGGGGGCCTAGATACAATTCATCTGCCTAGGAAAATTCACAAAGATCCATACTTGTTTACAGCTACAGCAACGAATTTAGAAAAGTAGCATTTGGCGAAAATTGTCGACTTAAATGAGCAGGACAGAAGTTTCCCAGTTTTCTGAACCCCTATGGAAGAAGTGGACGCTTGACCACTTTCCATAGTCTGATTTCAATAAAACTTATATTTCTGGAAAGGCCTGGACGTAATCTATTCCCCTAAAAAATCTCACAAAGATTCACATTTATTCTAAGCTATGGTGACGCATTTAAAGAAGTCGCATTTGACAAAAATTGTAGACTTAAATGAGCAGGGCAGAATTTTCTCATATTTCTGAACACCTATGGAAAAAGTGGACGCTTGACCACTTTCCTTTGTTGAATTTCAATAAAACATACATCTCTTGAAAGGCCAGGATGCAGTCTATCTGCCTAGGGAAATTCAAAAAGAGCCATGCTTATTCAGAGCTACGGCGACGAATTTAAAAGTTGCATTTGACGAAAACTGTGGACTTAAATAATCAGGGCAGAAGTTTCCCATTTTCCTGAACCCCTATGGAAAAGTGGACGCTTGACCACTTTCCATGGTCTGATTTCAATGAAACTTATATTTCTGGAACAGCCTGGATGCAATATATTTCCCTACAATATTACAGAAAGATTCATATTTATTCTAAGCTACAGCGACGGATTCAAAGGAGTTGCATTTGACAAAAAGTGTAGACTTAAACGAGCAGGGCAGAAGTTTCTCATTTTTCTGAACCCCTATGGAAGAAGTGGACGCTCGACTACTTCCCATGGTCTGATTTCAATAAAACTTATATTCCTGGAAAGGTCTAGATGCAGTCATCTTGCATAGAGAAAATCAATAAGATTCATACCTATTCAGAGCTACGGCGACGGATTCAAAAGTTGCATTTGACGAAAACTGTGGACTTGAATGAGCAGGGCAGAAGTTTCCAATTTCCCTGAACATCTATGGAAAAAGCGGACGCTTGACCACTTTCCATGGTCTGATTTAAATAACACTTATATTTCTGGAAAGGCCTGGATGCAATCTATTTCCCCCGAAAATTACAGAAAGATTCATATTTATGCTAAGCTACAGTGACGGATTTAAAGAAGTTGCATTTGACGAAAATTGTATAATTGAATGAGCAGGGCAGAAGTTTCCCATTTTCCTGAACCCCTGTGGAAAATGTGGACGCTTGACCACTTACCATAGTCACATTTCAATAAAACTTATATTTCCGGAAAGGTCTAGACGCAGTCCTTCTGCATAGAAAGATTCAATAAGATCGATCCCTGTTCAGAGCTACGGCGACGTATTTAAAAGTTGCATTTGACGAAAACTGTGGACTTGAATGAGCAGGGCAGAAGTTTCCAATTTCCCTGAACACCTATTGAAAAAGCGGACGCTTGACCACTTTCCGTAGTCCAATTTCCAAAATATATATACCTCTGGAAAGGCCAGGATGCAGTATATCTGCCTACAGAAATTCTAAAAGATCCATACTTATTCAGAGCTACAGCGACGAAATTAAAAGTTGTATTTTTGACGAAAACTGTAGACATAAATGAGCAGGGCAGAAGTTTCCCATTTTCCTGAACCCCTATGGAAGAAGTGGACGCTTGACCACTTTCCATGGTCTGATTTAAATAACACTTACATTCCTGGAATGGACAGGAGGCAGTCTATCTGCTTCAAAAAATCCACAAAGATCCATACTTATTCAGAGCCTCTGTGACGAATCAGAGAAGTCGCATTTTGGCAAAAATGTAACTTGGCGAGTAGATCAGAAGTTTCCTCTTTTTCTTAACCTCAATGGGAAAAGCGGATGCTTGACCACTTCCCATTGCTTGTTTCCAATAAAACTTATATTTTTAGGAAGGCCTGGATGGAATCTATTTGCCCATAAAATTCCACAAAGATCAATAATTATTCAGAGCCAAGGCAACAAATTTTAAAGAGGGCGCACTTGACGCAAATTGTGAACTTAAATAAGCAGATCAAAAGTTCCCTATATTTCTGAACCACTTTAAAAAAAAGCTTACACTAGGCCATTTAATTCTAAGTATTAATATATCAAAAAGTGATAACCAACTTATTTGTGTAGGATGAAAGGTAGTTGGTATACCTGTGATATGGAAACTGGTAGTGATATTTGATTGATCAATGCTGTACGCTGATGACATCTGGTGGGGAAATGAGGAACTAATTTTCAAACTACCCAACAAAATACATATGCATTTTTATTTCAAAACCAATGGAAAAAAGTTATAATTAAATGGCTATGTTTCAATAAGAAGAATGAAAGGAAGGTCTTCATTTAAGTATTACTATATTTAATAGTTATATAAAACTTATTTATTGTCGGATGAAAGGTATTTGGTATACCTATGCCATGGAAAATGGTGGTGATTTTTGTGTGATAGTACTGTATGGTGATGGCGCCTGGTGGGGAAATGATGAACTAAATAGTAGCTAAAATGCACATGTTGTTTATCCAAAGGTTCGAACTATAAAATACCTAACCCAATGAGCAGTTTAATTTTGAATGTAATGGCAAAAGTATGCCAATAAAAGGGAAGATGTTGGGTTGTGAATACCATCCACTTTGCTTGTGGTGCAAACTTCTTTCTGTGCTCTAAAAAAAACCTAATTTTGATACACTAACCAGTAAATTTGGACTTGTTGGAAGTTTCGTGGACCCATCTTCTACCCCCCCCCCCCCCCCCCCCCCCAGAGTTAAGATATGTTAAATTGGCCTTTATTTATTTTGTTTTACATTGCTTTTCATGCACAAACATTTCTAAATGTTAATATCTTTTTAACAGTTCAAAGAGAAACAACCAAGTTATGTGGCAGTTGGTACAAATGCTACCCTTCTTTAACGGGTTCTTTGCCTGTTGGGCAAAGTATGAACAAATGTATGTAAGGTCATGAGGGAATTTGGCAATATTAGGAATGACACTTTCTCTAAAGTTCACAAGTACATGTCTGATCATTAATAATCAAGGTCAACACAACACTGGCGGCAATACATGTTTTTCATATGTCATATTTATTCAGAGTAATTTCAGTACAAATAAAGAATGGCTCCACATAGCGGAGCAGATGGAAATTCATCGGAACCCGCACATGGTTGACCCCGTTTTGTTGACCAGGGGTCAACTATGTGCGGGTTTCGATGGTTTTTAGGGCTGGATGGTTATTAAAAGAAACTAGGTAGGCACCCCTTGACACATAAAGAAATGTCTTGAAAGGTCAATAACCAGGTTTATGGCATAATCAGAACGCAACAGAGTTTTTTATATATACAGCGAAAGATGAGTTGTTATGAAAGAAATGTGTATGCTTGGAAAGAAAGTTTTTCGTTGCTTTGGGATATTTCTATGGATAGTTAGCATTTTGTTTGTTCTGGTAGGTGTTTTTAATCGTATTAATAACTAGGTAGGCGCCCCTTGATACATAAAGAAATGTCTTGAAAGCATATTTTCGCTATAGTCGCGTACCAGTGTTTATCTATTTCTTCCAAAATATGATAGCAGACCTCGTCAAAGGGTTAGATGGATATTTTCTTTTGCGAACTCGCCATCCTTTTTACGATTAAAACACCTAATGGACCAAGCAAAATGCTAACTATAGTCTGTCTGACTTTAATTGAGTTGGGCTAACCGCTTTTTACTCTTTTTTCCCACAAAAAAATCGTTTTTGCCATGCAAACTTGGCAAACCTCTTAGTAGGGAAATAAGGAAAAAGTCAGACAGACTATATATCCAAAGAAATATCCCAAAGCATCGAAACCCTTTCTTTCCAAGCATACACATTTCTTTCATAACAACTCATCACATCTTTCGCTGTATATATGAAAAATAACTTGTTGCTTTTTGGTTATACCATAGATGAATTTAAAAAAATGTCAATCTAAGATTATGTGAAGTTCCTGACAGGACATCTAAATGACATCACTTAGATGACCGAGTAGGTCAACAAAACGGGGTCAACCATGTGCGGTACAGCCACTCTATAAAAGGGTGCGTTGGCACGACAGGTTATTTATAACGCATTCACTCCGTTTATTGAAACATTTGTTTGAGCCATGGCCACCTGTACAATGAGCAGCTATTCACATTTACAAATACTAGAAAATGATTTATAAATACTAGGAAATCATTTATAAGTACTAAAAAATGATTAATTAGTATTACAGAACCATGCACATTCCTAAATACAAATTAACCATTTCCTAGTATTTATAAATCCTGTTCTGGTATTTAGAAATCATTTTCGAGTATTTAGAAATCATTTTCTAATATTTGTAAATACTGCATTTACAAATTCAGGAAAAATGACTTATACATACTAGAAAATGTTTTATAAATACAAGGAAATCATTTATAAATACTAAGAATTATAATAGAATTGTAATTTAAGGGTTCAAGATAATCAGATTGGGCTGATGAACGGTACGAGTGAAATGGGTCTTTTGCAATCGTAATTTCTCAGAAACATACGGATTACTAGTATATGCGTTAAACTAGTACTGCCACGCGGCTGTTTATCAAACTCACGTGCCAATGAAGGTTCGTCCTGATTGGTAAAAATTGCAATAAAGAAACTCAGATACATTGTGATTTACGCACATCATTCAAATTTGGTTTTACACCATGCAACAGTTATATATCACAGCACGCATGTACGTGTGTCTATATGTATGTGCGTATGGTTATCAACTGACCATGTGTAATTGTGACTAGATACGCAATATGAATAGTAAAAAGAACAAATATTAACAGATCGTAATATCAGCGAAAAATGGGTTCATAATGAATCTTTTCAATAAAAAATACCTAAGGGAAAAACAATTAAAGGACAGTTCATCTAAGGTGTACATGTACATCATTATGATTTTCCCTTATGCTGAGGAAATTTGATAATCGGTGTCAGGCGAAAACGCCCGATATGCGAAAACGCCCTAATTGAAAACGCCCGACTTTTCAAGTGCTGCCGTGAGCCGTGAGCGGCGGCTTGCTGTGAAGTGCTCTCTCTGTCGGTGGCACATCAGGGGCCATATAATTCATGGATATATAATTCATGGATGTTGTCATTGACAGTTGTTGTCAATTTAATTTCAGTTATAATAATTACTGTCTCCATATAATTCATGGATATTGTCACAGTTGTTGTTATTGACTGTCTGTCAACTGTCAGTGCCAGCAGCAATTAAATACATATCTACGTATGTGCTGTATGTCCTAGTGTTTCCGCTTGTCGTTGATGGGTGAATCTATATATTTATCTATAATGGTGAAATAACTCATTTTCGAACTTTATTCCAATGTTTCAAAGTGACATACAATGTAGCATGTGCCGACATCTTTTCAATAAAAAAAAACACTTTTAAGGGTAAAAACAACTGAAGGACAGTTCACCTAAGGTGTACATTTACATCATTATAATTTTCCCTAATCTTGAGGGAATCTGATAATCTTTCCACTAATGAAAAATAGGTTTATAATGAATCTTTTCAATAAAAAAGACAAATCACCAAGTGGTCAAGATCTTAAAACATCTCAAATATAGAATTGGCTACTTGACAGTAAAATATATTTTCCCAGAATACCTGCCGTAGTATGTCAAAGAAACGTATGACCAAAAAAAAATGAAAAATAATAACGAAAACTACTGATAATAACTAATATACCCGAAGATTCCAAATGTTTTGATTTTGTGTTTATATTTTGTGACGTTAAGAACGATTTAGAGCCGGCTGAAAATCTGACTAAAAAGGGCCAATGTGATTGGATGGTTTTCCTGGCAATACGTTATGAATGAATGCGCCGGCTGGATAATCGGGTGAACAGAGCGCATCCTACATCCGGGTCTGTGGTGCTCACCGTGGTTCTCGGCCTCTTCTGACCCACATATTATTCCTCAGGACGTTCTAAACTACACCAATAATAAATGCATTCGATTGAAAATATTACCGGGTTACGCTAAGACGTTTTAATAAAATAAAAATACAATGCATCTTTATAATAATGCCATTTCATTCTAAGTATTATATGAAATAAATATTTACTTTACTGTGATTTGAATGTAGTCGCAATAAATCAGGTATCTACCAAGAATATAAATTTGCGCCTCCGCTGTGAATCTCCGGTGTTATCAATTGAGCCCTTCCAAAATGGAGACCGAAGGGAGCGGGAGGAGCATGAATGAAAATCGCCGTAGTTTAAGTTTAAGTTGTGTTGTCAATTAACGTCTAGAGATATCTAAGAGGATTTTCAGAGTGACACGTACGTTTCCTAGTGTCCATCTAAGCTCGGTGTACTTCAGTGGATTTAGATAATGAGGTAGAGACGTCTAAACTGACGTTCAGTGCACTGGTGAAACGTCTATCCAACGACACTGCTGTTCTCTAGTACTTACTGGTTGTATGGACTTGCTGTTGAAAAGTGAACGTTGATTAAGGAACCTCATCTGTAAGAGTTTTAAACCAAATTTGAGTTACATATTCAGATAGAATGTTTATATATCTTCTAAGCCCTATCTAACATCAATAAAAACATATTGAACATACCTACCATTGGCTACCAATAAATACTGGCCAACTGGGTCTTGGACTGTTGACTGATATTGTGTTTTCTTCTTCATGGTTAGGGCTTAGATGAGGTAACAGGTCCATGTTTTTTTTAATTGCCTGAATAAAAAGTAGTGGTGATGGCCAGTTTGGATCCTAATGACGATGCCTCGATCCACCGCTTGGAGGGGAGCAGCGGAGAGCAGAAAGGTGGCTTGGTCATCATGAAGAAGGGACCGTCATCGGGAGCCGAACAACATGTCTTCAAGGCACCAGAGATGAGAGGCTCCATGCTAGGTCTAGATCGCCTAGCAGCAGCAAAGCGTAAACTCAAAGAAGATGAAGGAGAAGAGACAAAAAAATCCAAGGTGACCTCTTACAAGAATGACTGGGAGGAAGATGCAGAGGACGAGGATGATAGCAGATACAGAAAGAATGACAGCAATCGCACAAAAGAAAGGTTTGTAAAACAGTTGACAGTTCAATCAGATAATTAATATATGCACCAGGTATCAGAGTTCCGAGTCTTGTGTGACCATCTTATAAATCAAAGAGACCGTCTAGGAGGCCTGGACAAAGCATGGGACACAGGCTCTGCTAATGCCATCTTTCAAAAATGTCTGTTTCAGATGAAGCAAAATTACAAAACTTCCCCTAGTCCAGATTTAATATCCACTCAAATATTTCAAATCCTTATACCAAATAAATGTAATATTTATCCTATTGTGTCAATTTACATTTTGGACATTTATGTCCTAAGTAGAAGATTGTTTGTTAGGAAAATATCTATAGGTATAACCCCACTAAAGATGCAACTGAGTTTTTTTGTCTGAAAATGTTTTCAGAAAACTGCCTGTTGTAAAAACAGGATGGCTGGGTCTGGGATGTCCCTGATGGGACATGATTAGTGCTCAGAGTATTGGTAAACACTTTATCTCAAGATGAAATCAGATTATCTACAATCCATAAGTGATATACAACTGGCTCTTCAATCGGCATGCCTACTTTAATAATATTTAATAGTAATGATGATAATAATAATATTTAATAATAATAATAATGATAATAGTAGTAATTACAACAACAATAATAATAATAAGGATTATAAAAGTAATCTTCATTTATAAAAAGAGGGTACCTCAGTCAAGATGTCATGTTTCTGAAATGCATGTATATAACATATCTAACCAATTTCAAGTAATTTGATGTGTTTCCTGATTAATCAAAAAATTGGTTGAATGACTTCATCTCTTTGCCAATAAGGATACAATTTGTTCCTTAAAGTATATTACATCAATTCATGAGATAGAATGTGGTATTCAAAGATGATAACACATACATGTATGTATTCCTTATAAATGTGATATTTTCTTATTCAAAGATGATAGTTAACACATTCCTCATAACTGTGCCTTGATAAGGCTGACGTACATATCTTTGTTTTATGAAATACAATTTACTAATCATACATGTATCTCTTTACAAGAAAAGGGGATTAAGAGTCGTAATTGGACAGGCAAAAGACAAATATATTTCAATCAAAAAACATTTACAAAGTTTATAAATGACAGTAGAATGATTGTTTAAAAAAGTGAACATTGACGTTTTCAGGTACTACCGGGGACAAAGAGTGGAGACTCCTTCCCATCCTGGTGGGGTGAGTCAAGAGGCTAAAGATCGACTGAACAAACACAGAGAGCGGGAGAGAGGGGTCTATGCCACATCTAGAGACAAAGACAAGTACAGAGATAGGGAAAATGACAGAGACAGGCACAGGAATAAGGAGAGAGGTATGACATATGCTTTGTTTCCTTGCAATAGCATTTAGAAATAGGTGCATGACAAACCTGTTGACACATCTTGATGGAGTCATCGTTTTCATTTCTAAATATCTTACATGTAGACTAAATGAAATCCATTCATCTTTTCAATAGCCTAGAAAAACCCAACATTTCCCGTGGTTGATGTATATTCTTGATCAAAGCATCATTTCAAAAATCTGATCAGAGTCAATCACTCATATTTGACTTGTTTGCTGAATTACTGCTTTCTTTCCAAGTTATTTTTTATTTAACTGTCATTTAGTAGAATAGGATGTCTGTTGTGGTATGCTGTGGACAGTGAGTTTTTTATCTTTTAAAAGGTGAAATTTTTACAGCTTGAAAGTTTCCAAGTCAATAACGTTTTCCGCTATAAAAAATAATGCTGAGTCCCCATCTCTAATTGACACATGGTTTTCTTCTGATACTGATTTTAACTTTCTCTGTGGTTATTTTAGAGCGGTACCGAGATGATAGGGATAACAGGGATAGAAGGAAGGACCGGGATCGTGGACGGTCAGACAGAAGCAGCAGAAGCTCGCGGAACTGGGACGAAACTCCCTCAAGAAGGCGTGACGAACCCGGAACACCACGGATAAGACCAAAAGGTAAATACTGTTCCTAGAAGAGGTATTGCTCATAATTCTAGGCTTATTTCCTGACAGCATTCCTCTTGTAAGAACTATATGTGTTAAAAAATCACAATAAATACCTTTACAATGGTTACGCTTGAAAATCTTGGAAGCTTTCCGAGGTTATATTGCAATTGGATACACGGCCCCAGAGTATTTTAGTTCTGGTGTCTACTTCCCAAGTAAGAAAAGTTGCATTCAATTCAATGGTTGCCTTCCAGTCTGTGGCTGGTAAATATGTCAGAGCTTGTAAAATTTTGGCTATCTGGCCCTACTTGGCTCATCAAAATTTGTTTTATTTTTGAGCAGTATATATTGTTATTGTTTTAGGGCTAGTAAGATGTTAGGGCTGGTAAATCTTTGAGCATCTAGCCCTGATAGACCATAGTTCGACCCTACTTGTGTAGAAGTAGGCTGAAGTCAAATCGTACCATACTGTGTAGTTTGACTTTTACTAAGTTAATAACTTAGTCAATAACTTAGGAAAGTATATATTCAACTGTCATAGGCCAGAGGATTTGAATGAAGGTGCTTTCTACCGCAAAGTTTCATGCTGTATATGAAGATACATATCAAATCCGAAATAAATATACATACATTTATTTTGGGGGGGGGCTTTGAGAAAAATAAAATTGATTTCCACTTGGCCTATAGGTCAGGCACAAGTTTAGGACAATCAGAATCCTTTTACGCTATTGGGCAGGTAGAGTAATATGTTTACTCTTTCACTTCTAAGGCATACACATGACCCAACACTTGTAGAAATATCTTAATATGTCCACACTGAGAGATGATATTAACAATCCCTAGTTAAATATTTGTCCAATATTACCCACTTTGGAGTGAACTATCTTAAGGTGTCAGACATGTGTGTCGTTCTGTTCAGCTGTGCAAGAGATGAGATTTTCTATGTTTTTTTCAGACACCCCATCCAAGGCCTCCTGGGATGATGATGAAGACATCACTCCTGCTAAAGGTTCCGCCTGGGACTTGCCGACACCCGCAAGCTCAAGCAGCCGAATTCGAGACTTTGATAGAAGTGAGAGGAGTGAGAGAAGTGAGAGGAGTCACCGCTCTTCCAGAGACCATGACCGATCAGAAAGAAAGTGAGTAAATAATAGGATTATTGCATCTTTTGGATTACCCAATCAGCAATCAGGGTCTGCACCATGTGACCAGTTGACAAGGTTTCATTTTACCCTTCAGCCTACAGCATTTAGTCTAGCAACATGATGCCTTGCTGCCCTATTTACATTTTCTGCACTGCATATGTGAACATCTTGGCTTTTCGGATCTCAAGAATTTTTTACGATTCTCTGCATCTCATTGGCTGATCACTCTTGTAGTCTCTGTTTCCACAGCTGTGGTCATGGGCAGTCTCTTTGACAACATTAGTGACACTCGCTTTCCAATCTCTGGAAGTATTGCATTTGTGATATAAGTTTAACTCCCAGTGCTCAACATTGATTTTTTTCATAAGCCGGGCAGGACAAGTTAGCTCAACTTTTACTAGCCCAGAGATATTTTTGATAGCCCTAAAAATTAATAACATAGAATGTGTAAAATTTGCCAGTAATTTTTTCCCACATTAATTGACAAACTTTTTGATCAGCGATATACTCCTGGCCATCATTGATAACATAAAAAAGAATGCAGTGTATTTAATCTTTATCATCATCCAGGTAAGCAGAGCCAGAAGAGGACTTCATACGTCTTTGCTTGCTCATATTTTAATTTCATCTAGGCCCTTTGTGCTACTGACAAGTAGAATTTACTAGCCTAGACCTTCTGTAACTAGCTCTGGGCTATCGTACTAGCTTTAATGCCGATCCCTGACTCCTGTATATACTGGGCTCGAAATAAGCTGGAGCCAGGCACCCTTGGCTCCATCAAATTTCCTGGGGGCATGGTCTTAGCCAGCAGGGCGTCTGGGTGCCTTTTTGGACACCCAAACCCTTAAAAAGCACCCCTCAGGACACCCAAATATTTTTGTGTGAAATTTCTAAAAATCTCTATCTCAAGCTTATAATTGAATTTTTTCATCTCCTTACTATTCCCATGATATTGTTTAATGATATCATGCATCATTTTGATGAACATGCTTATGGTAGAAATATGAGTATATTGTGATCCCCCTTAAAAATTTGGACGCCCAAAAATTTTACAACAGCCATTTTAGGCACCCAGTTTCAAAATCCTGGCTAAGACACTGCCTGGGGGTCACCAAATCTGACCCTGGGGCAGGTTCATCTCACAAATCAGAGATTATACAACTTCTGTCTAATGTGGATGTTCATAGATATTGGGGATGGGCGCCAGAAAATTGTTTTGGGCTTTCCCGAATTTCTGCCTTGCTCCCAAAAAGCTCCTGTGTTGTTTTATTGTATATTGTAAATTTCAATCCCTGTGTTTATCATTTTTGTGTTTTTTCACAGATCAAAGAGGCGACCGACAGATACTCCTTTACCCACACCAACCTATAAATACAATGAATGGATGGATAACAAAAAGAGCATCAAATACACACCTAGGGAAACTCCAGGAGGGAGAGGTAAACATACAGATATTCTCCACCACAGCTCTTTAACTCATTCATTCAAGTGTTCTGGCTGATATTAAAATCTGGATCTATGATAATTTTGAAGATAATCTAAACAATTGAGCAAAACTCTGGAAGCATCCAAAAGGAGATATGTAGGAAGTGTTCTTATTAGTATTTCTTCTTCAAATATTCTTTAAGTGTGCTCATAAGAAAGCTATTAACAAAAAAAATTCAGTCCATGTTTTAAAGCTATTGATTAATGATACCTTATCTCTGGCTATTGGACCATCTCATTAGCAGCTACCTTACTGCAAATGACATACTGTAGAACACACATATGACGCGTGTCCCAAATATTGCGAATCGGGGAGTTTTCGCATCATAGCATATCTTTATGTTAGCGACGGTAGCCGCCACTGACAGCGCCAGTACAGTAAGAAAAAAGTACAGCGTAGAAGTATTGAGTTAATTGTTTTCTGTGTTGTGATTTCAGAGCGTCGTGATTACCATGACGAGGATGAGCGAGTGGACTGGGAGGAGGGGCAGAAGTATTGAGTTGATTGTTTTCTGTGTTGTGATTTCAGAGCGTCGTGATTACCGTGACGAGGATGAGCGCGTAGACTGGGAGGAGGAGCAGAAGTATTGAGTTGATTGTTTTCTGTGTTGTGATTTCAGAGTGCCGTGATTACCGTGACGAGGATGAGTGAGTGGACTGGGAGGAGGAGCAGAAGTATTGAGTTGATTGTTTTCTGTGTTGTGATTTCAGAGCGTCGTGATTACCGTGACGAGGATGAGTGCGTGGACTGGGAGGAGGAGCAGAAGTATTGAGTTGATTGTTTTCTGTGTTGTGGTTTCAGAGCGCCGTGATTACCGTGACGAGGATGAGCGCGTAGACTGGGAGGAGGAGCGGAAGTATTGAGTTGATTGTTTTCCTTGTTGTGATTTCAGAGCGCCGTGATTACCATGACGAAGATGAGCGCGTGGACTGGGAGGAGGAGCAGAAGTATTGAGTTGATTGTTTTCCGTGTTGTGATTTCAGAGCGCCGTGATTACCGTGACGAGGATGAGCGCGTGGACTGGGAGGAGGAGCAGAAGTATTGAGTTGATTGTTTTCCGTGTTGTGATTTCAGAGCGCCGTGATTACCGTGACGAGGATGAGCGCGTGGACTGGGAGGAGGAGCAGAAGTATTGAGTTGATTGTTTTCTGTGTTGTGATTTCAGAGCGTCGTGATTACCGTGACGAGGATGAGCGCGTGGACTGGGAGGAGGAGCAGAAGCGCCTGGACCGGCAGTGGTATGGCATGGACGAGGGCTACGACGAGAACCAAAACCCATTCACCGGACACGAGGACTACATCAAGAAAAAAGAGGCTGAGCTTGAATTGAAAAAAAAGAAGAGGATATCCGCACAACAGCGGCAGATAAACAGGGTGCGTACAATGGGCGAAATAGGGAAATGATGTAGAAATATCAATTTGATTATAATAGATAAATGGTAAGTTTCTCCCAATGGGTCCTTAAACAATTAATGCCTGTAGCACCCAACAAACCACCTGTTTTTTGTCATTAAATTTCGCTAACAAAAGCAATTTTTAGAAAATATTTGTAGGAGAAATTGTGAAAAATTGAAAAAAAAAACTCTTAGAAATATATTTCCAATGTATGTTTAATTCTAAAATATTTGAAAGTATCGTACGTCCAGACAACAACTATCAAGTAAATGCTCTGTTTTAGTTCTCATCTGGTTCATGATACTTCTATAAATTATTTAAGAATACTAGTAACACATGTTCACAAAATATCTGAAGGAGGGTTGTAGGTTGAGTAAGGTTAAAACTTTTTCTCCAAAGATTTTCCAAAATATTTTTTTTTGCACCATTTAATATTGTCAGCCAATTTTGTAGGGTTTTAGGTTGAGTGAGGTTGAAAAGTTTTCTCTTAATATTTTCCAAAATTTGATTTTTTCAAGATATTGTCCGAAATTTAGCTATGGGAGCAAACAGGTTGGTGACTAGCAGCCATAGTATATCGAAAGTTTGTGAAATGATTTCTTTGTTTTGCGTGAGAGCGATCAATAATTGGAGACAAATAGAATGTGGACTGATGGACAGGATATTTGGAATATTTGCAACTAATTTCTTTGTGTTTCTTTCAGGACAATGAGCTGTGGGAGACGAACAGAATGCTGACGAGTGGTGTGGTGATGCGCGTGGACGTGAATGAGGATTTCGAGGAGGAGAACGTCGCAAGGGTACATCTTCTCGTCCACAATATAGTGCCCCCTTTCCTGGACGGCCGCATCGTCTTCACCAAGCAGCCAGAGCCTGTGGTACCAGTTAAGGTACGTAGAGTCTGCAGTTAAACCCAGTACTGCTCACAGCAGCCCAAAGGATTTTTGATTTCATCTTGCAGGAAAAAGCAAAGTAAAAAGAAAGTATTTAAGAAGCAATGTCATTCAGAATATTACCAGAAATCTCCTTCAAATATTTTGTTAAATCATTCATAATTCCATATTTTATTTGAAATTATTATCAAGAGTATGATAGATTCAGATTAAACTTTCTAATGGAACATTAATGGGTTAATGAACATTATATACTCATCTCCAAGTATTTGTTGGCCTACCTAGAAAATCTAGGAAATGGTAAACGTACCCATGATACTATATTATGTATGGTTCAGTCATAATTATCAGGTATTTAGACATTTATTTTCAGGAGTACTCTTTAAAGGACAATTACACCTTTAGGCTATTATATGCTGAGAACATACTTTGATATGTGTACTTTACTGTCCCTGTTCACCTGAATACTGTTTGACTTCCCTACCTGTGAAATTGCACTTAATTACCACCCCCAACCAGCCATCCCAGCAGAACACCATGGGCGCCATTGTATCCCACAATGCCCTGCCAGAATCCATCTGACAGCCAGTTCATGATGTCACAATAGCTCTACTTCCTGTATGCAGAGCTGCCAGAGCCTGTCTAGTGTACACATGAGACAAACAATGTTGTGAAAATGGTGCTGCTTATGGATGCTATAACAGATCTTACAAGGGAAAGGAAAGGGAATTTCCTTCTTCCCCATTCCTAACCCAAGGATTAAACCAGAAAAGAAGGATTTAGCAGCAAGATGGCTATTCAACATTAGGGCAGGATAGACAGTGAAGAACTACTATTTTGATAATGCCAAAAAAGGTTGTCATGAACATTTTGAGGAATCTTGTTTTGAGACTGAACTACAAGAAAGACTTGGATTAACACCTGAAACCTGATGCAGTGCCTACAATATTTAGTTTTAAACCCACACAGAGCCATGGTCAACAAGAGAGAAAAGAAAGGACCCAGAAGCGCACAAAAACAAATGTAAGATCTGTTACATCCAGATGTTGGATATGGAAGACATTTCTTTATTTAGAGGGTACAATAAAATGTCTAACAAAGGGAGAGAGATAAAAGTACACTTTACATTTGTTTTGGATTTGTTTGCTTCTGCTAGACCCCCAAATGTGTGTATTATTTATTCTATACCACCAACATCAGAGTCATAATACTCTTCATTTTGGTTGTTTGTATGACAGCTGAAAAAGGTCAGTATCAAATGACTCCTCTTGATAATTCCAAAATTCCATAACTAGACTTACAAACCTAAGGTGTTCCTTAGATTGACAGTACTGGCCAGGTCAATTGCATTACCTGACTGATTGATTGTTAGTTCCTCAGATTCACTTCCTGCAATGGTAATAGCAATCCACATAATGGTGTTGAAATGACTGTTTCCTGAGTACCTGAAGTCCCATGGGGTGTTTTCAATTCAGGGAAGTGCTTGAAATTGTTGATACCTACCCAACTTACCATTTCCTGCCAATTCACAACTAGCATGTATTTCAATACAATCAAACAATAATTCAAATCTAATCTAAATGTGATCGAGAGCGGTGGGAAGGGTAAGGATTTTACTCAAAGGTGACATCTAGTGTGTCTATGTAAACTCAATAATTTTGTCATTTGATCTCTGTCAAGTTTCATCTACCAGAGGAAACAGGACACAATGTATTTGGTCCATCTCACTAAACCATTTAACATAGGAATTTCACACTCATTTGAATATCAGTTAAACAAAATGCATCAAACCACTAAATTGCTAGGGACACAGAATGGCTGTGCATATTATAATCACATTTTAAATTATCATTATTATTGGTATTATCATCAAAAGTAGTAGGATAGATGAATTGCTATTTTCATTAACATTATTAACATGACACCTCAATGATAAAAAGAGGAAGTTAATTGTCTGCAATTGACAAGTGAATATAAACAGGTGGATGTCACACTTGGAGTGTAATTGTCATACTTTGCATGATTGCTACTCTAAATAGCAAATAAAATATTCTTATTTTTTTATACAGATTATCAACAATTTGCAATTACAAGTGAATGAGGTGTGAGCCTTGTATTGGACCATTATGTAGATGTTGAATCCACACACGTATACACACACATATAAGCTGTGAAGAAGCCACACTCCCAGCAGCTAGTACTGGCTGCTGATGACAGCTGCCTATCAAGTGCAACTATTCTCTTATCTTCTGGCTTCAAAATGGCCGCCCCCAGAGACCCACTTCCTGTTTGAAAATCATGACTTTAAACACCAATAAACTTCTTATATGAAGGTTGGTAGTTGTGGGGTCTTGGATTTGAGTAGAGTATACCCTAAGACATCATTTGAGCCCATGTTTTATTCATGGTGGAATTGTCCTTTAAGTTTTTTTGTCTTACCAATGAGGTATTCTGGCCTTTGTAGAGTTAGTGATCCTAGGAATCTAGGGCTAGTAATTCTAATAATGTACTAGTCCTGCTCCAATCTTTACTAGCCCTGCATCATATTACAAAGTCATAAATAGTCAAATAACTAAGCCAGTCAAGTATGTGACTGTTGAAATATCCAAGTGCTTATAATCTATGGGTAAATTAATATTGGTCTTTTATTAGCCATAGCCCATTTCTACTAATCTGATGTGGCTTCAAGGGCTGACAGTATACCAGTCAGTCATTCTCTTTTCTGCAGCTCTACTTGACTGGGCTAGTACTATTGTGAACCATGCTTTCCAGCAGATAGGCCTCGGTTTAAACTCTGAGAGACTGCAGGACTTTGGCTCCCAAATCGCCATAGTCCCACCCAAGATCTCATAGCCTTAGCTTTGCTAATCCAGTGGAACCTCTCATTGTGAATACTGCGGTCATATGAACACCCCACAAATGTGTACCTTTAACATGGAGAAAAGACCTCTGAGATATGAACATCTCCTAATGTGAGCACTGTTGCCACATTCCAATGGTGTACACATCTCTTACAGGTTTTACTGTAATTACTGTAATTGCAGTAATTTTGTACAATTGCACTTGTTTTCCTCACAGGACCCGACCTCAGACATGGCTATCGTGGCGCGGAAAGGCAGCGCTGTGGTGAAAACTCAGAGAGAGCAGAAAGAACGGCGGAAAGCTCAGGCAAAACACTGGGAGCTGGCCGGCACAAAGATGGGCAACATCATGGGCATAGAAAAGAAAGAGGAAAAAGTGAGTCCTCTTACTGTATTTCTATTACCGTAATTTTGCGTGTATAAGACGCACCTGTATATAAGACGCACCCCTTGTTCAGGCCTTTAAAACGGTGTATAGGAGCTAGCCCTGTGTAAAGTGCGCACCCCCTTTTCGGTCCATATCTCTAGCTATTTTGTAAAAAACTAACAAACTAGCAATGGATTCGGACAAACATTAAGTTGATTGTAATTTGAAGTCACTTATAATGCTGCTCTAAAGACAATAGGGGCTCAGACATTCATGCCGTGTATTGTAATTAGCGTGCCTAAAATAGAACCGGCTGGACGGGCCTGGTAACACACAATTCACTAAGTTGCCTACGGCTAGATAGGACTTTTAATAATGTTTTACCGTTACCACTGAAGTTGAGAGGTGCTAAACATGTTAGAACCGCAATTGAAATGAAAACATACCAGAGGCTTATTCTGATATGGGGTCTAGTTGCGGTAATGGCGGGTCATCAATTTCCGATCTCCACGTGGCCTGGGTACTCGATGTAAAACACCCTGGATTTCTAGCTCTGTGTATAAGACGCACCCCCGAATTATGGGTAAAAATTTGTGTAAAAAAGTGTGTCTTATACACGCAAAATTACGGTATTCCATATACAGTATGTGATTAACGTATTCATTATTATAATGGTGCAAATTGGAGTCCCCCTGTGTATGTACTGGATGTTTAGGAGGGCTAAGGGTTAGTTAGTCATTAACTCTAGTGAGTCCAAACTGTAATTTTGCCCACAATTTCTTGATGCCTTGAAAGTTATAATGTGGAAATTAACAAAATCGAGTACTAAATTATTTATGTTTAATTGTCTTACAATATGAATAATGCTTTGCATTTGAGCAATGTCTTATTCATAATGATAAGATAGTCGAGGAGGGAAGAGTGAATGTGTGATGATGAATGTCTGATGTTCCATTGTGTGTTTTAGGATGAGAAGGTGGATGCGGATGGAGGTGTGAATCACAGGTCGGAGCACACCTTCGCGGAGCACATGGGAGAGAGCGAGGCCGTCAGCGAGTTTGCCAAACAGAAAACACTCAAACAGCAGCGGGAGTTCCTACCTATATATGCTGTTAGACAAGAGGTTAGTGTCAACACTTTGATTTTTTATAAAAGTGTTTTTTGAAAAACTTCACAAATATCTTTAAAGAAAATAAGTGATTTTTTTCCCACAAAGGTTAAATTTAAAATCCGATAAATATCTTAAAAGAAAAAGATTAATTTCGCTTTTCAGTTCTCTCAGTTGTATTGATTGATAACTGAAAATAAACGTCTCAAAGGAAAATATGAATAAATGATCATAAATGTTTTTTACTTATAATTGATAAAGCTCTAAAATTAACATCTGAGATTATGTACTTTTGCTCAGTGGTGTAGGTTTATACCTATATTTCTGTTCTTGAAGGCTTGCTGGTGATTTTTTATTTTTTGGTTATTTTCAGCTTTTGAAAATCATCAGGGAGAACAGTATAGTTATTATTGTTGGAGAGACTGGCTCGGGTAAAACCACACAGCTAACACAGGTAAGTTAACGGGAACGTTTTGACTGTAACTCCTCCTCCAGACAAATGCCAAGACACACTACTTGCCGTAAACCCTGGTAGCCATGTTGAATGTGCTGGGCAGGGGCTTAGCCAGGACCTGTCCGGCCTGTCCTTTGAAAAGGCAGTTTCCTGATATCTCCTTTTTGGACAGGTAAAAATTCTATGAAGAATTACCCATTTTGACTTATGGGCGGTAATAGCCAAATATTTCCTAACAAACCATCTCATATGACATACATTAGAAATATAACATATTAGAACCATGTATTTCCTAACAAAACATCTATGACATGGCTGATGTGTAAATTGCCCTTTTTGACACAAGAGACTATTGAATGTAGTTGGTATGAGGATTTGAAGTAGGTGACTAGCTATATCTGGACTGGGAGAAATTTTTGGAATTGCTGTTTTGGACGGGCATTTTTGAAATCCTGGCTAAGGCCCTGCTGCTGTGTGCTGTACCTCCCGCCTCCAGCCTGGCTGAATGCCCCTGAACATGGATGCTATTCTACCAGCAGGGGCAGGAAATGACAATCATATTAAAGGTTACTCACCATAAACTACATACAACTATACTCTGAGTGAAACTCAAGGAAGGGTTATCGAATGGTATGGAAATAATCACAGTGAAAAATAACTTTGATGGCCGTCATACACTTGCAATCCAGTCTCTGCTATTTTAAGGTAAGCACATTCTTTGACACATTCCCGAAGGTTGAAAATGAGATTCATTGTATGGGAATACGCGTCCACTGGGTAAAAAGCTGATCGCAATGCTGATTTCAAAACAAGTGTTTGGTCAGAAATAACACAAAAACGTCAAGCCATATTTTGCTTCTTTAGGATTCAGCGTGTTAGATTTTACTGTATTTACATGAGGATGGCTACACTATATATAGTTAAGATAGGTTGTACACAGCTTACAATGGTGACTGCTGTGGGACTGAATGGTTTAACCTTTCTCTACTTTCAGTATTTACATGAGGACGGGTACACTACGTATGGTATGATAGGGTGTACCCAGCCCAGGAGGGTGGCTGCCATGTCTGTGGCTAAGCGTGTCTCGGAGGAGGTGGGCTGTCACCTCGGGGACGAGGTGGGATACGCCATGAGATTTGAAGATTGTACCTCAGAGGTGAGTGCAGGACTGGGTCCTAGCAATTATGTTATCTGGGTGCCATATGAAACCCCAATCATTGTCAGGATTTTTCAAAATTGAAATTTTGTTCAATTTCTCGTTAATATTGAAAAAGAGGAAGAAGTTCTCTGAATGACAAGAGAGGCCTTAAATGATAGCTGACAGTTTTCCATTTGATATGACACATTTTGATCAATACCACTGAAGTGCTGTATTTCAATAAACATTCCTTATAGAAGAGTTTTTCTTTGCATAGAATTTGTATATCTGTTAAAAAATAGTGGTCTGACTGTAAAATCATTTTATCCCAATGATGTGAGAAAGTTGCCAGTAACTTTGGGTCAAGCGATGATTTTGCTGGGCACTCTGCTTTCCTCCCCAACTTACAACTGGCCAGTCACGACTTGGTCCACTAGGGCAGAATAAGTGATGATAAACAAAGTTCCAAATTCCTTTGCAGAAAACCACCATCAAGTACATGACGGACGGTATTTTACTCCGAGAGTCGCTGCGTGAGGCCGATCTGGATAACTACAGTGCAATCATCATGGACGAAGCTCACGAGAGGTCACTCAGTACAGACGTTCTTTTTGGTCTCCTAAGAGAGGTCAGTTTTTCACGAGAGATTTTCTCAAATGTCAGACAAATCTTATGAATTGACGTCCCCTCTGTAGTCTTGGATATGTGTATGTATTGCCACAGGCTTTAGAGTATAGAAGAGTTGTCTACATTTTAAAGTGGGTGGCAAGAAATTTAGAGAAGGACAGAAGTTGTCTGCCTAGCTTGGCAAGTGTTTCTCATATTAGTTTTGACAGTATGTGATCCTTCAGACATGTGGTGGAAGGTACCCGCTTTGGCCACTGGTGTTTTTGTAAAAGCTTCCGGTTATGCTATGGTACCCCCAGATTTCACTCAACAGCAGTGGCCCTATCTAATACTACTTACCATTCAATATCTTCAGTGTAACTTTTGGACAGGCAGTGTCCTAAAAAACATCTGTCATAAATTGTAAACTGCCCTTATTGACATGGTGAGTCTTTAAATTTAGTTGCTTTAAGGATTTGAAGGAGCTGGGAAGCTAGATCTGGATGGGCAGAGTTTTTATGATAATCATTGCTGTATAAGATGCATTTTCATAATCCTGGCTTAGGCTGGGTGTGTTAGTGTCAGGGATCTACGTATGATGAATAATGAATGCTTTTGATTGCTGCAGGTTGTTGCGCGTAGACATGACCTGAAGCTGATCGTCACCTCGGCCACCATGGACTCCTCAAAGTTTGCCATGTTCTTTGGCAACGTTCCCATCTTCAACATTCCCGGCCGCACCTTCCCCGTGGATCTCTTCTTCAGCAAGAACCCTGTGGAGGACTACGTGGACAACGCCGTCAAGCAGGCGCTGCAGGTCCACCTAGGGGGCGTGGAGGGCGACATGCTGGTCTTCATGCCCGGACAGGAAGATATTGAGGTCACATGTGACTTACTGTCAGGTAAGGCTGTCATAGCTAGAGATGTTCTGATTCAGGGGGTGGCATATAGGGGGCGTGGAGGGCGACATGCTGGTCTTCATGCCCGGACAGGAAGATATTGAGGTCACCTGTGACTTACTGTCAGGTAAGGCTGTCATAGCTAGAGATGTTCTGATTCAGGGGGTGGCATATAGGGGGCGTGGAGGGCGACATGCTGGTCTTCATGCCCGGACAGGAAGATATTGAGGTCATATTGGGGACTAACATCCAATGAGGGGCTAAGAATTTTCCTGCTATGTATGCTAAATGATGTTGTTTATTTCAGAGCGCCTCGGTGAGCTGGATGAAGCGCCACCCCTGGCCATCCTGCCCATCTACTCCCAGCTCCCCAGCGACCTCCAAGCCAAGATCTTCCAGAAGAGTTTTCCTGCTATGTATGCTAAATGATGTTGTTTATTTCAGAGCGCCTGGGTGAGCTGGATGAAGCGCCGCCCCTGGCCATCCTGCCCATCTACTCCCAGCTCCCCAGCGACCTCCAAGCCAAGATCTTCCAGAAGAGTTTTCCTGCTATGTATGCTAAATGATGTTGTTTATTTCAGAGCGCCTCGGTGAGCTGGATGAAGCACCACCCCTGGCCATCCTGCCCATCTACTCCCAGCTCCCCAGCGACCTCCAAGCCAAGATCTTCCAGAAGAGTTTTCCTGCTATGTATGCTAAATGATGTTGTTTATTTCAGAGCGCCTGGGTGAGCTTGATGAAGCACCGCCCCTGGCCATCCTGCCCATCTACTCCCAGCTCCCCAGCGACCTCCAAGCCAAGATCTTCCAGAAGAGTTTTCCTGCTATGTATGCTAAATGATGTTGTTTATTTCAGAGCGCCTGGGTGAGCTCGATGAAGCACCGCCCCTGGCCATCCTGCCTATCTACTCCCAGCTCCCCAGCGACCTCCAAGCCAAGATCTTCCAGAAGAGTTTTCCTGCTATGTATGCTAAATGATGTTGTTTATTTCAGAGCGCCTGGGTGAGCTCGATGAAGCACCGCCCCTGGCCATCCTGCCTATCTACTCCCAGCTCCCCAGCGACCTCCAAGCCAAGATCTTCCAGAAGAGTTTTCCTGCTATGTATGCTAAATGATGTTGTTTATTTCAGAGCGCCTGGGTGAGCTCGATGAAGCACCGCCCCTGGCCATCCTGCCTATCTACTCCCAGCTCCCCAGCGACCTCCAAGCCAAGATCTTCCAGAAGAGTTTTCCTGCTATGTATGCTAAATGATGTTGTTTATTTCAGAGCGCCTGGGTGAGCTCGATGAAGCACCGCCCCTGGCCATCCTGCCTATCTACTCCCAGCTCCCCAGCGATCTCCAAGCCAAGATCTTCCAGAAGAGTTTTCCTGCTATGTATGCTAAATGATGTTGTTTATTTCAGAGCGCCTCGGTGAGCTGGATGAAGCGCCGCCCCTGGCCATCCTGCCCATCTACTCCCAGCTCCCCAGCGACCTCCAAGCCAAGATCTTCCAGAAGAGTTTTCCTGCTGTGTATGCTAAATGATGTTGTTTATTTCAGAGCGCCTGGGTGAGCTCGATGAAGCACCGCCCCTGGCCATCCTGCCTATCTACTCCCAGCTCCCCAGCGACCTCCAAGCCAAGATCTTCCAGAAGAGTTTTCCTGCTATGTATGCTAAATGATGTTGTTTATTTCAGAGCGCCTGGGTGAGCTCGATGAAGCACCGCCCCTGGCCATCCTGCCTATCTACTCCCAGCTCCCCAGCGACCTCCAAGCCAAGATCTTCCAGAAGAGTTTTCCTGCTATGTATGCTAAATGATGTTGTTTATTTCAGAGCGCCTCGGTGAGCTGGATGAAGCGCCGCCCCTGGCCATCCTGCCCATCTACTCCCAGCTCCCCAGCGACCTCCAAGCCAAGATCTTCCAGAAGAGTTTTCCTGCTGTGTATGCTAAATGATGTTGTTTATTTCAGAGCGCCTCGGTGAGCTGGATGAAGCGCCACCCCTGGCCATCCTGCCCATCTACTCCCAGCTCCCCAGCGACCTCCAAGCCAAGATCTTCCAGAAGAGTTTTCCTGCTATGTATGCTAAATGATGTTGTTTATTTCAGAGCGCCTGGGTGAGCTGGATGAAGCGCCACCCCTGGCCATCCTGCCCATCTACTCCCAGCTCCCCAGCGACCTCCAAGCCAAGATCTTCCAGAAGAGTTTTCCTGCTATGTATGCTAAATGATGTTGTTTATTTCAGAGCGCCTCGGTGAGCTCGATGAAGCGCCACCCCTGGCCATCCTGCCTATCTACTCCCAGCTCCCCAGCGACCTCCAAGCCAAGATCTTCCAGAAGAGTTTTCCTGCTATGTATGCTAAATGATGTTGTTTATTTCAGAGCGCCTGGGTGAGCTGGATGAAGCGCTGCCCCTGGCCATCCTGCCCATCTACTCCCAGCTCTCCAGCGACCTCCAAGCCAAGATCTTCCAGAAGAGTTTTCCTGCTATGTATGCTAAATGATGTTGTTTATTTCAGAGCGCCTCGGTGAGCTGGATGAAGCGCCGCCCCTGGCCATCCTGCCTATCTACTCCCAGCTCCCCAGCGACCTCCAAGCCAAGATCTTCCAGAAGAGTTTTCCTGCTATGTATGCTAAATGATGTTGTTTATTTCAGAGCGCCTCGGTGAGCTGGATGAAGCGCCGCCCCTGGCCATCCTGCCTATCTACTCCCAGCTCCCCAGCGACCTCCAAGCCAAGATCTTGCAGAAGAGTTTTCCTGCTATGTATGCTAAATGATGTTGTTTATTTCAGAGCGCCTCGGTGAGCTGGATGAAGCGCCGCCCCTGGCCATCCTGCCTATCTACTCCCTGCTCCCCAGCGACCTCCAAGCCAAGATCTTGCAGAAGAGTTTTCCTGCTATGTATGCTAAATGATGTTGTTTATTTCAGAGCGCCTCGGTGAGCTGGATGAAGCGCCAGCCCTGGCCATCCTGCCCATCTACTCCCAGCTCCCCAGCGACCTCCAAGCCAAGATCTTCCAGAAGAGTTTTCCTGCTATGTATGCTAAATGATGTTGTTTATTTCAGAGCGCCTCGGTGAGCTGGATGAAGCGCCAGCCCTGGCCATCCTGCCCATCTACTCCCAGCTCCCCAGCGACCTCCAAGCCAAGATCTTCCAGAAGAGTTTTCCTGCTATGTATGCTAAATGATGTTGTTTATTTCAGAGCGCCTGGGTGAGCTGGATGAAGCGCCGCCCCTGGCCATCCTGCCCATCTACTCCCAGCTCCCCAGTGACCTCCAAGCCAAGATCTTCCAGAAGAGTTTTCCTGCTATGTATGCTAAATGATGTTGTTTATTTCAGAGCGCCTCGGTGAGCTGGATGAAGCGCCAGCCCTGGCCATCCTGCCCATCTACTCCCAGCTCCCCAGCGACCTCCAAGCCAAGATCTTCCAGAAGAGATTTCCTGCTATGTATGCTAAATGATGTTGTTAATTTCAGAGCGCCTCGGTTAGCTGGATGAAGCACCACCCCTGGCCATCCTGCCCATCTACTCCCAGCTCCCCAGCGACCTCCAAGCCAAGATCTTCCAGAAGAGATTTCCTGCTATGTATGCTAAATGATGTTGTTTATTTCAGAGCGCCTGGGTGAGCTGGATGAAGCGCCGCCCCTGGCCATCCTGCCCATCTACTCCCAGCTCCCCAGCGACCTCCAAGCCAAGATCTTCCAGAAGAGTTTTCCTGCTATGTATGCTAAATGATGTTGTTTATTTCAGAGCGCCTGGGTGAGCTGGATGAAGCGCCACCCCTGGCCATCCTGCCCATCTACTCCCAGCTCCCCAGCGACCTCCAAGCCAAGATCTTCCAGAAGAGTTTTCCTGCTATGTATGCTAAATGATGTTGTTTATTTCAGAGCGCCTGGGTGAGCTGGATGAAGCGCCACCCCTGGCCATCCTGCCCATCTACTCCCAGCTCCCCAGCGACCTCCAAGCCAAGATCTTCCAGAAGAGTTTTCCTGCTATGTATGCTAAATGATGTTGTTTATTTCAGAGCGCCTGGGTGAGCTGGATGAAGCGCCACCCCTGGCCATCCTGCCCATCTACCCCCAGCTCCCCAGCGACCTCCAAGCCAAGATCTTCCAGAAGAGTTTTCCTGCTATGTATGCTAAATGATGTTGTTTATTTCAGAGCGCCTGGGTGAGCTGGATGAAGCGCCACCCCTGGCCATCCTGCCCATCTACTCCCAGCTCCCCAGCGACCTCCAAGCCAAGATCTTCCAGAAGGCGCCCGGCGGAGTGCGCAAATGCGTGGTCGCCACAAACATCGCTGAGACATCACTCACAGGTAAGAATAGACTCGCTACAAGTCTGTTAACTGGCTCTTTCCAGTGTCTCATTGATCTACACTGAAAAGATTTCAGCCTTAGTTTAGTTCTGTATTAATCCTCACGGGGGACACACTAGAGCTCTTTTTGATAGTTTCAAACTGCAACTCATGAAAACATGGCTGCCATTTATAGGTTGAGAGAGATATCACACTTACTTAACACCCAGTAGTGATGGTGGCATGTACAAGGTGTTTCTTTCTTGAACTAATCCTTACATTGTTTGAATCTCTAGCACTCTCATAAAACTCATTCAAGTTGCTCATTTCATTAGAATAGCAACATTTTTTGGAACTATATATTTTTAAGTTGTTTTAAAATTCTGAAGTCAAAATGACAAAAGCCTAATTGCAATTATATTCCAAGACTTCAACTATGACTTTTTTTCCTTTTTCTAGTGGATGGAATTCAGGTTGTTGTTGATGCTGGTTACTGTAAACTCAAAGTGTTCAACCCCAAGATTGGTATGGACGCTCTTCAGATATTCCCCATCAGTCAGGTAAGATATTTCTTTATGTTTTTTTTTTAATTAATCAGATAAGAAATTTCTTTAGGGATCTTCCCAGTAAGTCAAGTACAAAAATCTCTGAATATCTTCCTACTTAGCCAGGTAAGACATTTCTCTATAGGTCTTCCCAATTAGTCAGGTAAGATATTTCTCTAAAGATTTTACCAATTATTCATGTGAAAATCTGTAGATCATCCTCATTATTCAAATAAGATATTTCTCAGCAGATTGTCCTAATTGTTCAATTAAGATATTTCTTAACCATCATTTGAATTATTCAGCCAAGATATATCAATTCATTTCTTGAAATTAGTTAGGTAAGACATTTGTCTACAGATCTTTCATTTAAGTAGTAAGGTAACACATTTCTCTGCAGATCTTCCAAATTTGTCAAGTAAGATATTTTCCAACAGATATTCCAACAATAATTCCAGTAAGATATTAGTCAGAAAAGGTAATTCTCATTCAACATTTATAGAATGTCATTTCTCCATGCAGAGGGTTTGGGGAGAATTGTTTATTCATGGGTTAACTCAGATCTCTACAGATCTTCCCTATTGTAAGACATTTCTCTTCATAGCTAGGTATTACAGGTGATACTTTCTATGTACTGAGTATTTCACTTAATTCTGCAGGTTTCATGTAATTTATTATGTTAATGCCTTTTTCAGGCTAACGCCAACCAGCGCTCGGGTCGTGCAGGTAGAACAGGACCAGGAATGTGCTATAGGTTATACACAGAGAGACAGTACAGAACAGAGCTCCTCACCACCACAGTACCCGAGATACAGAGAACCAACCTTGCCAATACGGTACTCTTGCTCAAATCTCTAGGCGTACAGGATCTCCTCCAGTTCCATTTTATGGACCCCCCTCCTCAGGTAAGCCAGTCCGATCTTGAGGATACCTGTGTCAAGTTACAAATTTCTTACGAGAAGCAAGATGGCCGCCGTCATGGGACAATAGATGCTATCACAAAAGGGAGACGGCTATTGCGATGGATTTAATTGATCAATTATCAACATACATATATGTGCATGTTGATAATTATCAGAATAAGATATATATTTCAAAAATAATGAAATTGTTTTTGCCGTGAATTGAATGTTTGCCAATTTACAGAAAGGATGAATTTGCACTTGAGGAGTACATACTGTCATACAGCTATAGCGTGAAATTCACCCCTAGCTGGCCTGAGGCTGAAACGTAGAGAAATGCATGCAATAACTTTACAAAATCAGTATAATATGATACATTGGTAACTTATGAATAAGTCACCAAGGTATCATATTATAATTCACATATTTATACTTTATCAATATTGGGGGAACTTGTGCTAAGTTATGGCCGTAAGATGGCCACCAAATCTTTACATTTGTTGATTACTGTTAGGTTCAACAGATGGCGCTGTAGAACTCGCTCGCCCGCGAAATAAAGTACATGCGAAAAAACGAAAAAATCGGCTTTTCGTGAATTTTTTGTAGTGCGATATATACCTATTCTACAGTATCTTTACCTAGTCAGACTTTCTGACAAAGGTCGGATATTTAGATCTTCCTGAGATAATGTAGGATTTTTGCTAAATTTGGACTAATTTTAGCATATTTTTGTGGATAATTGGCAATTTAATAATTTTATTTGGCTAGAGAATTGATGAAAGATCAAGTTTGTATATCACAGTGACGTTGTTAGACCTCTCCCTCTGATTATGTGTAATGGCTCTATAATAGGGGTATTTATCACTGCAATTCTGCATGTGTCAGAGTAAGGTTTGCTCGTAGAATATGAATGACTTCTAGGTGAGTAAGCCAATTCTACCCCGGAGATCGCATTATTTGAAAGTAGAACTTTTTAGGGCTATTAAAAACACTGTAACGTAGTACTTTTCAACTTTACAGTAATCTCTCCACGCCATTGTTTTGTTTTAGGATAACATCATGAACTCTATGTATCAGTTGTGGATCCTGGGAGCCCTGGACAACACAGGTTCACTGACCCCGCTGGGCCGACAGATGGTGGAGTTCCCCCTCGACCCCGCCCTCTCCAAAATGCTCATAGTCTCAATAGACATGGGCTGCAGCGAGGATGTACTGGTAGGTACTGACCCCACCCCAACCCTTGTAAAACACTCTCAAGAACACTAACTTTTTTATTGTGGAATTCCTTGATTTCTGAAGGTCTTTTTTCCTCCTCCTGCCCATGTTCATGGTAGCTAGAGATAAGAGACCCTTCTCTCTCTCTCACTCACGTTCTCTCTCTCTCTCTCTCTCACTCATGCTCTCTCTTTCTAACGCTCTCTCTCTCTCTCTCTCTCTCTCTCTCTCTCTCTCTCTCTCTCTCTCTCTCTCTCTCTCTCTCTCTCTCTCTCTCTCTCTCTCTCTCTCTCTCTCTCTCTCTCTCTCTCTCTCTCTCTCTCTCTCTCTCTCTCGTTCTCTCTCTCATTGCTCTGTCTGATGTTATCTTTCAGATAGTGGTGTCCATGTTATCGGTGCCCTCCATCTTTTTCCGTCCGAAGGGCCGTGAGGAGGAGTCGGACGCTGCCCGTGAGAAGTTCCAGGTTCCCGAGAGTGATCACCTCACATATCTGAATGTTTACCAGCAATGGAAGAAAAACAAGTAAGGCAGCCCCAAAAAACTACCACTACCAAGATGACTTCTCCATTTTGTGCAATGAAATACAGCCATATTGTCAGTAAAAGAAAAAAAATATATTCCTGGGCCCTACAATACTTCTTTAGATACCTGAGTTTCCCGAGTTAGGTTTTCTAGCCTCTGATTAAAATAGTTACATTCAACCTGTAAGTCTGCTAGAAATTTTCAGTGTTTATCTGTAGGTATTCTTTCTTGTACTGAGGACTGGGAGGATCCACATGGTGTAGTCTGTTAGTAATTCATATTGTGTTTGTGTGTAGGTACTCGTCGTCGTGGTGTCAGGAACATTTCATCCACAACAAGGCGATGCGTAAGGTGCGTGAGGTGCGCTCGCAGCTCAAGGAGATCATGGACCACCAGAAGATGGATATCATCTCCTGCGGCACGGAGTGGGACATCATCAGGAAATGCATCTGCTCGGCCTACTTCCACCAGGCAGCCAGGCTCAAGGTATAAACACCTACTTTATACCACATGCATATCCATACTCTCCATATAGAATTGGGTTATGGGATTTGGATTTGATTTTGGAATTTGATTTGGATTTGGATTTATAATTTTGACTTATGACATAGAATTAGGCATTTGAATTGAAACTTCGATTTGGAATCAGGTTTTGAACTTAAAATTTAGAATGTATAGATACTCTATAAGTTGAACAACTCTATAAGTTGAACACATCCTCAAGTTGAATTAGGAATTAGAATCTGGATTTGGAATTTGGATTTAAGATATGGACTTGTACTTTTGATTTAGAACTTAGATTTGGAATTTGAAAATGTACATTAAGTTTAGAATTTGGACTTGAATGTATGGATAAGTCTTAAGTTGATGAAACTATATTATATAAACAAATCCTACTTGCTGGTAAATATTGACAATTTAAAATAGCAAATATCATGGCTTAACTTAGCAAAAAAAATTGATTTCGGGTTAATAACTTTTTAAATTTCATGATGTCACTTGATTATATTTTTGATGATGTTGATGATTAGGATGATGATGATGATGTTGATGAGGATGATGACAACATCAACTATGACAACTACAATAATGATGGTGATGATGATAATTTTTATGACAAAGATGAAAACACTGATGGTTATGATGATGATATTAATGATGGTGACAACGGCAATGATTATGACAGTGACGATGATTATGATGATGATGATGATGAATTGTGTGTTTCAGGGTCTAGGAGAGTATGTGAATGCTAGAACTGGTATGCCCTGCCATCTTCATCCCACTAGCGCCCTCTTTGGGATGGGATTCACACCAGACTACATAGTTTACCATGAACTGATCATGACATCCAAGGTAAGTTCATATTCTCACTATACATTCTTATCATAATTTGTTAACAAATTAGGATTTGGATTTTAAATTTCATTTATTATCACTTATTTTTCTGCATTAAAGCTAAATTGTGATTGCCCAATTGTTAATGGTGGAGTACCCGGGGAAAAGCACCAACCTACTCCAAATCACAGACAACAAGTATTATGCCCAGGCTGCCTGGATTTAGCTTTCATGTTCTGAATCAAGATAGTTCTTGAAGGGCGTTATAACTTATTAAGACCAACTTATCATGTAAGGTTAGTTTATAATCACAATTTTTATCTATCAGGGAAAAAATCTACATCTATGTTAACGACAACTAAAAATATTGAACAGTTTTCTGGAGTTATATCTGTTTTCATCATGTTTTCACAATGAGTTTTGTATACAGTGATCAATTTAGCCTCTGAAGAAATATGAAATACCAAACATAAATGTTTTGTGTGTGCTTGCAGGAGTATATGCAGTGTGTAACGTCTGTGGATGGCCGGTGGCTGGCTGAGCTGGGACCTATGTTTTATGGTGTCAAGGACGCATCCAAGTCTAGAGGGGTACGTACAATAGCTGCATTATCTAGCAAGCTGACCCATTCAATTTGGAGCGTACATATGGTCTGACTTATATGGAAATGGCTCAATAACAATTCAATATTTTCATGTAATATTTTAGTGGGTCATGCTGATGGGTTAAACAATTTCCCTTCAAATACTTTTCAAATATTTCTCTATTTAATGAGTTATTTTAAAAAGATGTCAGACCATGTGTGCACTTCAGATGTAAATTGGTGAGCCCATTCAGACCTGTAGGGGCCAAAAACAACCTGACCATTTTGGTGAAATGTTTTGACACTATGCTAGGGAGAAATGTTAATCAGAACCCAACCTATTTCCTCCCTTCAAGTATTCTGACACTTTGTGCTTCACTTCCAAGTTAATTTCAACAGAACCATAGCTCCAGATGACCATTTTCGAGGAGCATGGTTAAATCCATGTCTTGCTTATTCCATGCATGCCTATAGCACTCAAAAAGTGCCCTACTATTTTTGTTGTATTTTGTTGACAGGAACACCTATCAGAAAATATGTATTATCAACTTGCAATTCCTCATCAATTATTTTGGGAATTTATACTTCAGGAGCGTAAGAAGATGGCAGAGGACGAGATGACGGCCATGGAGGACGAGATGAAGCGAGCGGAGGAGCAGCTACGGCGCCGCAAGGAGGACCAGGAGAGAGCCATACAGACACCTAGGAGGTACACTAACAACAAATGCTGCAATTACAATACGCATTTAGAATTGGACTTTGGATTTAGAATTAGAATGTGGATTAGGGATTAGAATTTTGAGATTTGGACAAGGAAATTTTACATTAAATTGGACATTGAATTTTGATGCAGAATTTGTTTAGATTTGGATATGAACTGGAATTTGTATTTGAAACTTGGCTTTGGGATTTGGAATAACAGTTTGAATTCAAAATTGGATTTTGGATTTGGAATTAAGATAAATTTAGATTAAGAACTTTGAGAAATTGAAATAGGATGGTTTTGGATATTTGATTTGGGATTAGGATGTTGAATGTTGTATTCACAATTAGTAAATGAACCCAGAACAAAGTAAATGCATAAGTATTTCATCTGTTTTTTCTTTCCAGCTCTGAGATCATAACACCAGGTTTAAGGCCCAACACCCATACCCCTGCAACACCTAAGAGGACTCCATCCAGATTTGGACTATGAAAAGACTATACGGATACTGGGAAGAGATACCCAGAAACTAATTGGTTGAACAATTCCTTCAATATCTGGACTAAAAAAACATAGAACCTGAATATTTGTATGGAAGAGCATTCTTCAAGACAAGAGAATTCCTCAAGATTAATCAAAGTTGTGCACAGGAATACCCAAAACTTCAGAACTCTATGATTTGAAAAATATATTTGAGGATTTGGACCATGAAATTCTGTACCTATAGCTTAACAAATGGCTCTAAAATTAGTAACTGACTGAACATTGCTAATACCACACCAGAAACTTACAGTATAGACATTTAATTCCTGCACCAGTCGACCGAATGTCTGCCAGTGCATGGTTGTACAAATACCCATGGATAACATGTCAAAAAACAAGCCAAGCACATCAGTTACCCACATAGCTTGCGAGTTTTGAGGTCATCCATGCATCCATACCCAGGAAACTGTGGCAATCGGGTGTGCGGTCGTGTGTTATGCCCAGGCTGCCCACGCATTTAGTGCAGGAATTAAATGTTGGCACTGAGAAAACATTTGATCAGAGACTTTTCTTTAAAATGAATATAACATCTGTCTATGTTAGATAAATGTTTTGGTGAAACAAAATAAAACAAAAATTTGACGCCTAACAGTACAGAGTCTTCTCTGCTCAGACCACCATCATGCTCTTGGATATCAAGAATAAAGAGAAAGATTTGATGCAAAGTGAACTATTTTTCACCCATATCTGTAAATCAACTCAATGCAATCTTACCTTACCCAGTCACTATTTTTACGATTGTTTAACGTATATAGGAACAGATGAAAAGCTGGTCTTTAGATGTATGATGCATGTAGGTATTTTCAATAAAATAAAATTAAATGTGCAATTAATGAATTTTTGTGTTATGCAATATTGCCTTAAGATTTTAATAGATAACATGCAACAGTGGTAGGTAACCATGGACATCTAATACCGTAATTTAGTGTGTGTATAAGATGCTCCCGTATATAAGACGCAACCCTGTTCAGGCCTTTGAAAAGATGTATAGACCTTAGATGTGTATATAGTGCGCACCCCCTTTTCGAAAATATTGTGAAAAATCAACTCCTCTTGAATAACGCTAAAATAAACAGTAAAACACATTTCAAAATGTGTGAAATGTGACACCAATGCTTATCGCTCTGTGTCAGTGCCTGATACCCATTGTCCTAGGCGTGATATTGATTGTAATCAAAAAATTCTAACCGAGGATGGTACTGTAATTATAATTTGTAATTGCCATGGCATACATTGATAGGCATTGTCTATAATTATAATTGTAATTAGGCGAAATAACCCACCTGTTTGGAGGAATCAATGTAATCCACCGTGAACGATATAGACTGACCAGACCACTTACTGTCAAATACCTCCAATTAATTTCAGGATAACACCTGTAGGGTTGTATGAATAAAGGTTGAGATTTGTCTAGAAAGTAATCTAAGGTCTTAACTAGGATTTTATTATAATGGAAATACAAATATGTCGTCGGACCTGAAAATATAAATCATAGTTACATCATCTCGTAGTAGGTGACGCCCCAGGTCATTGATTTTGGACCTCCATTTGGCCTGGGGACTTGGTGTAAAACACCTAGATTTCTAGCTTATTGCATAAGACACACTCCAATTTGAGTGTAAAAATTTGTGTAAAAAGTGTGTCTTATACAAGCAAAATTACGGTAGTTATTGGATGAAAGAAGCCATTGGTTGACTTTAACTATGTGCTCCTAGCATAAACACTAGGAGTTATTGATCATCACTGTCAACGACTGTCACTGGTCTGTGCACGTGTCAAATTACTAATTGAAATTAGTAGAGAAAATCCCTTAATGTTAGAAGTATATAATTTTTTCTGTGAAAAATGAGTGTTAGCGAAGGCAATTCGAGATAAGTTCTATCCTTTCAAGCTCCAATCATGATTATCACAGTATTTCGACTACATAATTAGATGATCATTGCTTAGATTTCATTTCTGTCAACCTTTCCAGCAAGCTGAGTGAAAATAGAATGTTTATTTATGTTGGCCTCGTTCTGCTGAGCTGGGAAACAAACTCAAACATCCAATCTTGCAGTAGCTTAGAACATATGTCTGCTAGGTGGTGCTAGTATTTATTGATACCATAAGGCCTCTTTCAATATGAAAATTGTATCAGGCAAACTGTCGGTTTATGGATTTCACTGGCATGGCAAATTGGCAATAGAAGAACTAAAGAGGCGGCACTCCGGGAGAGTGGAAATTCCCATTCTTTCATATACTACTAAAAAAATAAGCTGGTGGTGCCATCCGGCCACAGAGCAGGCAACATCTCCTGCTCCTTATAATCAGCTTAGATAAAAGTAATCAGCAAATATCTATATATGTAGTACGTCAGAGACATGGAAACTTAAGAATAAAAAAAAAAGAGAAATAAAGATATTCATAAACAAAGCAGACAGTATAGTTTTACTTGTATAAAATATTTGAATCGATCGCATTCTCAGCTGTTTCAATCTTTCCAATGTAAGCATACACTCCCCTCATGAAAAGCATGCAGTCCAATGACACTTACTGTGGTGGCGCCATCTATTGGCAGCAGGTGCGTGGCTGTAGATGTCAGTCGTTAGCGTCATTGACAACATACAAGATGGCGGACAAGCTCCTGTTTCGCCAACTACAGGCGCAACCAAAAGTTTTGAATTTGAACAATCAGAAGCTGTCTAAAGTTCCAAAACTAATAGGAAAGTTTGACAATGTCCTTCACATCAATTTGAAATCAAATAATATCAGTGACTTACCTCCTGAATTCGGCAACTTAGTCCAGGTAGTGTATGGATCCATGGACCATGGCAGTGTCAGTGAGGGAAATCAGAGACAGAGTGACAGAGAGTTATCACAAGGCCTCTGTGGAAATCATTTATGTATAATCAGTAGAAGGTTGGGAGGGGCGGTATGTTAAACTGGTAGGACGGTGTTATAATAGTTGAAGCATGCTATATACAAATACACTTTGCAAACACGTTTAAACATGCGACACTATGGCCCGGTGCGGCTGGAGCATGTGAGAAAGTTGCACGTGACTTGGGTTTAGGCTGATTTCACTCGACCAATAATAACTGGCTATAGTCTGTCTGATTCGAGTTTGGCAATCACTTTTCCCACTTTTTTGTGACAAAACGTTCGAGTTTGCCATCCAAACTTGGCAAACCTCTTGCAGAGATCGAAATAAGGGCTCGCCCGGTCGTGATTCACACCCTGTTTTGCCTCCGGGCGAGCTACATTCATGAGCAACTCGCCCAATTTTATAACTACTTATATAGGCAAACAGGTTAATCATGCACTTTCGGGCGAGCTGTCAAAATTCCTTATTTCGATCCCTGGGGCCGGTTGCAAGAAAATACTTACGTAAGTGCAAGTCCACTGGCAGACTTAAATATCAGGGGAAGTGCACTTACGGGTTGCAAGAAAATACTTGCACTTGAAGTGCACTTGACTTGCACTTAATTTTTGGCCTATTTAAGTGCAACTCGTAAGATACCTCTAGAGGTATCTTACGAGGTGGACTTGCACTTAAAAATGGCCGCCGCTAATGAATAAAAGTTGCGTTTTATGTATTTTAACTCCTTAAAAACTGTAAAACTAACAAATCCGACCGATAATGGTCGCCATTTAATCCTCAGGCTGTGTGTGTATCAAATCATTTATATCCGCGTCATGCCAATAGCAGAACACATCCATCAGACCATTGTATTGCCGCATATTTGAACTTACTTTTTGTGAATTGTTTTGATACATAGAGTTAAAAGAAGGCAATACCACTTATGCTATTAAATATGTTACATCCTATATTTACCGAATAATGGGAAAATTATCTTGGCTGACCGTTTTTCCTCTTTTTTTTATAGAAAAAACAATTAAACTTTTGAGACATTTTTCTTTTTAATGATTTTTTTATAATTGATATTAAGATTGATTTCAAAGTTTGGAAAATTGCAAACAGTGCTCTGTAATCTTTTGTTTTGTGATCCGTACTTAAGGGTCTACTGTGTATATCCGACAGTGCCCCTGCCTAGGTTTCCACCATTAAATGAACGGCCTATTGCATGCATACGTCATACATAAGTTTTTGATTTCTATTAGCATGCTGAAACAGGATAAAAAAAATTAATAAACTGTTTTTGTTATCAAATATAAAACCTTTTGGATATATTTTTTAACGATGAATGTATAAATTTTCATACATGTAATTGTGTGTAGATTAATTCCAAAATTGGGTAGGATCAGACAGATTAAGCTCTGTATAAAAAAACTCATTTATAAAGCTGATTAGCACAGTATAAATTAAAAAAAAAAATCAGCCCAATTTTATTCCCATAATCCATTACAGTGTGATGTTTTTTTTCTCTCATTTGCTCTCTTCATAAAGATAAAAAAAAAAGAATTAAAAAGAATAAAAATAACAAAACAAATATTCAATTCAGCAACACAATCTCGCTTCCAAAATTGGCAATTTTGGAGAAGGAAATAAATGGTGCTGAGCAAAAGCAAAATTCTGAAACATCCAATTCTTTAGATATGTTTTTCTTAAATTTTACCTCTAACGAGAAACATCTAAACAAAAAGAAATACCTCAGGAAATAAATGTGTATAGGCATCCAAAAATGATAGGGAGGTGACAGAAAAAGGAGACAAAACTGACATTCAAACTTTTTTTTTATGATAACTGTAATATTTTATTTTATCAGATCTTTAAGTCATCAATTATGTGAGAATTATGCATAGAAAGGGGGAAATGTAAGAGACACGTAAATAAACAAACAGCCGCCCACAGGATACATTTCATTGAAAATAATACTATGTATTGTTGGAAGACAGTAGAACAAACTAACCTTATCCCCAACAATGCCTGTCTGTTGTCAGTAGTAACAACAATGCCTTTGGAATGAAACGCAAGGCAACAGAGAAGGGGCATGCTCAACTGAATTGTTTTTTTCATTGTTGGCGTTCAGGGCCCCCTACCACAATGAGACTAAGTGCACTTGAAGTGCACTTAGTTTAAGTCCAAGTGCAAGTACTTTCTTGCAACCCAATAGGACCAACTCCTCGAAGTGCACTTAAACTAAGTGCACTTCACTTGGACTTTGACTTAAAATTTAAGTATTTTCTTGCAACCGGCCCCTGCTCTTGGGAGCACTACTACGTGTATGTACAAACATACTTTTTGTCTCAGCTCCGCAAAATGTTGATTTTGCTCATTAGTTCCTATTGTAAAATGTGCACATTGCCGACACTACGATCTCGCGTGTTTGTCTGTTGCGAACAATACAAACACACAAGATCGTATTGTTGGCAATGGACACATTTTACAATGGGACCTATATTGAGCAAAATCAACATTTTGCGGAGCTGAGACAAAAAATATGTTTATACATACACGTAGTAGTGCTCCTAACATGTTTGCCAAGTTTGGATGGAAAACTCGAACGTTTTGTCACAAAAAAGTGGCAAAAGTGATTGCCAAACTCGAGTCAGACAGACTATAGTCGCAATATGGCAGAAAGTGACGAAAAACGAAATTCTAAATGACAATAGTGTCTGGAGTAAGATTACTTCAAGTCAATCAGATCTGAAATATCTTACTTATAGAATAATTTCAATTTTTATTTTACTCATCTAAATGAGTGCAGAGATTTCTGATTCATCTGGAGAGTAATGCATCTGGAAGAATTCACTAGGAGTAGGATTTGCCATTTTCAATATTTGGACATAACAATAAGTTTTCTCTGACAAATTGAGTTCTAAGCATTTGAACATGTAGTTTTTGTGGATGATCTGATTTAGGGAGGCAGTGCTCAGCATTTACTTATAAATTTCTCTTTCTTCTATGCTCAAACACTTTTCACCAGGTCTTAGGGCGTTATATATATGCACCAACCTCACTCTCACTTTACCCCCACTTTCACAAGTTCTCCCTTTCAAAAGTGTACTTCAACGAGAGTAACCTCATGGCCAACAAAATGCAGTGTCCCTCTCTCTGAGTCTGAGCAGGAGCAACTGCCGTCTTTAGTTGACTCTCGATGAAGTACAATTTTGAAAGGTAAATCTCGTGAAAGTGTGAGTAAAGTGAGAGTGAGGTTGGTGCATACCGCCTATATTGTAATAGGAAAGTACACACTGACCACCACAAATCACTTTCTTATTGTGTTATTCACAGTGAGCGAGAGTAACTGAGGACACCAGCAAACATACAGATAGGAACCAAAATACATTCTCAGGTTTCCAACTGCCGCATTTGAGTGTGGTGGAGGCTTCAAAATATGCCATGGGCCTAACCCAACTACCATTGTAAAACTCAGACAGCATGGCAGGCCAAGTCTTTCATGCAGATACCTTTTGAAAAAGTTGTTTTAATAATTAAGATTTCATTGTCTTTTCACTGATCTAGACATTCATTATCGATTACAATGTTTATACGCCAGTGTCACCTAGTAAAAGAGTCTTCAGTTGTCACATGTTGGCACTGAATAAAAAAAACTACACTCAAAGACCAACTGCCTGTGCTCCAGTGTTTATATATTTGGACCAGGGTCTTAGCCAGAATTTTGGAAATTGAAAGTTCCACACAGTATTCACAATATTTCTGCCCGTCCAGATTCAGCTACTCAGCTTTTTCAAATGCTTATACAAACTACATTGAGGAGCCATCAGTCATGTCTTAGAAGAAATGGTATGGTTATTTGTCCAAAAAAAGTAACAGTTGGAAATTCATCATAGAAATTTATTCCTGTCTAAAAAGGATTTTTCCAGGAGACTGTCTGTCCAAAAGACAGGCTGGACAGTCTTAGACTGACCTCCCTAAACATTTTATGCATCACATAATTATATATAATGAGGCAATAAATTAATTGGTCCTCATCCCTATCACCATATTTCTTTTTGTAAAAGAACCTATAATTGTTAATCCATTGTCAGTTGTTTTTACTGCCTGAAGGGTTTTGTACTACACAAACACTTTTCAACATTAGTATGTACATTTTGTTTTTGTCTTTTTCAGCTTGAAATTTTAAATATTGGTAATAATCAACTAGAATCATTACCAGAAGTCCTGCAGCATATTTTAGGTTTGCTAAAATTGCATGTCTTCAGTAACAAGATACGAATACTACCAGCTTGTGTATTAGGCAAGTGGACTTTATGCAATAATTTTGATGAATCTTTGGAAATTTAACTGAGCAAGTACCTATTCTCTGTACTATTATTTCTCTTAATAATGTCAGCACATTTTGTGAGTAATTTGGCTCGAGGAATATGAAGGGAGACACATATGATTACATGCAAAAGGAATTTGTACTGCATTATATGCCACTTTTATCTCTCTATATATACTCACTATATGCTGCATGAAATGCACAAATATATATCACAAGTCACAAGCATATACTGAATGTATAGAAATGGGTACTGTCTCTGCATACTTTCAGTAAGTGTATCACATTCTTGGTGCATTTTTTTCAATTTTCTTTAATCACTTTATTTATCAATCTCTATGATACTACAAGTAAATTTGAATTTGAATAATTTAGTAAATTATTGGTACTAGATAATGGAAAAGTGGTACAATCATTGCTGCATTATCCCATCAAGTTTGTCTAATTTGCCTCAAAATATTCATTTAAAAATATATAACATACTTTTGTATTAAACAGTATCACCTGATAATTATTATTTACTAGAAGTGTGATTAACTTATTTTAAAATGCTCTTTTTTTTAAGGTGGCCTTGGAAATTTAAAGTTACTTAATCTAAACAACAACAAATTAACATCTATTCCCTCAGAAATTCATAGGTAGGTATTATATTAATTGTTTGCTTATTTTACATGTGTATTTCAAAATAGTGTTTCAGACATATGTCAGACATGTATTAGATCTGTTTGCCAATTTATATTGCAAATGTGAAATATGCAATAGATTCAGCCAGCAGTGGAAGTAATTCCATTGTTTTTGAAGTAGATCAATTAGAAATAGCTAGAAAATGGTCTGGTCCTAAGATAGATTCGAAAAATACTAGTAAGCGCTTTGTTAATGTTAGGCCTAAAAAAAGTTGTTTGTTTCCTGTACCCCTACCCTAACAAGTTTTTATTCAAAAAAATCCCTACCCTAAAGTTATTTCAGCCCTTCCGACTCCCAATCATCAAAAAACATGCATAAAACACACATTTTTGAACAAAAAAATAATCAAAAAAAAAAAGAAATTCCGACCTACCTACCCTGTTTTTTTCAGACCGTTACAGGAAACAAACATTTTTTTCTAGGCCTTATTGAATGATTATATCATACTCTCAACAACGTTTTTGAATATTAAAAGTGAAAATCTACCTTACATAATTCATTGTTCAACTTTAAAGGTACTTGTACCAGATTCTATTTTTCTGCTGTACAAGTTCACATTGTTGGGCTAAAAAACATTATCTTCTTGCCCAACCTAGGAAGTCAATCCTAAAAGGTATCTCAATCCCTGAGGGCTAATATAGGCTTTTTGTAGAGCTAATAGATTTTATGGGCTAGCACTTTTAACAACATATATTTTCTCTTTTCCAGGTTGAAAAGCTTAGAGCATTTGAGTTTGGACCATAATTATCTGGTGGAGCTACCATTTGAAATGTGTGCCCTCACTAAACTCAAAGAATTCCATGCAGCCAACAATCAGCTACAATCATTACCTTTAGAATTTGGCTACTTGACAGATTTAGAAAAATTACATCTCCAAAAAAATAGAATAAAAGAGCTTCCAGAGGTAGGTGTATCTTAATTCACTTATGATGCAACCCTCACATTTTAAAAATCAATAAACTTCAATCACTACCTTTGTAATTTGGCTAATTGACAGAATTAGAAAGTTAAATCTTAAAAAGAATAAAAAAGCTGTCAGAAGTAAGTGTATCCCAATTTACCCATAAAACCCTCATGATTTAAAAAAAACCCAGATCAATTCAACGCCCAAATAATTTGGCTACTTGACACATTCAGAGATTTACATCTTCAAAAGAATAGAATGAAAAAGCCTCTGGAGGTTGGTGCCATCTAGTTTACCTATAAAGCCCACATGGTTTATCATTTATTAAAGCATCTAAAGTGAACTGTATGAGTAAATCCAATAAAAAGAATAATTGCACTGCAGTCAATTGCATCTATAATCGAATGCTTATTGAAGAAAGATAAATCAATACCAACAGTAATTGGCACCTGCAATTATGACTTTACAGAGCCTTTCTTCATCTTGCTGCGTTCTTATACAACTTACAAGTACTCTAAATATGTGATGATATAATTCATGTAATCTGCTATTAATTATGGCTGGAATTATTATCATTTGTTTTTACCATTATTATTTTCTTTAACCTCATGATTGACATACTGCTCTAGTGTGGGCTTATATCATTAGATCTATTATTTTCAGAGTTTAGGAAAACTTTACCAACTGAGACTTTTAGATATTGCTGCCAATGAGTTGAGGATTTTTCCCACAGAGGTATGGAAATAGAGATCCTATGATCAACAGCTATAGAACAAAGGTCTTGGTTAAGAGATAGACATACGTATTATTAAGTAAAATTTACAGAATAACTGATAATAAAAATGATGATAATAATAAATAATATTAATAATAAATAATATTAATAATAATGATAATGATAATGATGATAGTAATGATAATAATAATAATGATAATAATGATAATAATAATAACAATAAAAATGATAATGATAGAAATGATATAACTGTTAATTATAAATGATAATAATAAGAAGAACAACAACAACAACAGTAACAACAAAGAATTTTATGTGGAGACAAACCAATTGCCCCATGACTTATGGTCATCAACTTCTGTAGTATTGTTTTCCTATTATATCTGCAGACTGCTGAATTGCCACTGAAGGAACTCTATGTTGAGGAGAACCCCCTGCTGCAGAACCTACCAGTCCACTCTGTGCAGGAGGAGGAGGTCTTATCGTTGAAGGAAATCGCTGCCAGATACGTAATGAAGGAACTAAAAGACAGGTAGGATTATAAATGGCCAAACCCATGCATCTAAATTCATAGCACTTAACTATGTAGGAAACTTGGTTGTGAAACAAAGATTGCCTTTCTGATTAGGGCTGATTTTTATTGTAATTTTTCAATTATTTAATCCATTTAACCCAAGTCTATGCCTACAGGTAACTTATTCATATATTTTTGAAATATTAATTGTTAGGACACAATAGTTGACTTGCTGACTGAAATAATATGTTACTTATTTTTTTAAAATAAAATCTATTCCATACCCTTTGTTAAACATATCGTGATAGGAGGTCAAATAAGCGGTACATGAGTCCATCCTGGTAGTTAAAGAGTTAACCCGATTTGATCTCAGGGTGTCTATATTATGATTTACTCCAGGTGGTCTTACCTTCGGCGCTCCATACGTCATTTTCCTGAGGTGCGCGAGATGCTGACGCAATCAAGTAAATGTTCAGTTTGTGGCGAATCTTTCCTGAATACCTGGTTAGAATGTGTACATTTCTTAGATCCTAAAAAGGTGAGTTCATCTTAAAGATAGCCCAAAAAATGAAAATAGATAGCCCTTTACAGGGTCCTAAAAGTATAGTTAAAACAATAAGTGATAATAATAATAGTTCTGATAGAAAAAATGACACTACTACTGCTGCTGCTGCTACTAATGATAATAATAATGATAATATTAACAATAACAATAATAACGTTGATAATAATAATACTAATAATAATAAAAATAATGTTAATAATGTTAGTTAATAATGATAATGTTAATAGTAATAATAGTAATAATAGTAATATTAATAGTAATAATAATGATAATGTTGATAATGGTAATAGTAATATTAATAATAATAATAATGATAACAATGATAATGATAATAATGATGATGATAATATTAATAATGATGATGTTGATGATGATAATAGTAGTTTTAGTAGTTCAGGTGACCTTCAAATACAGTTTTACAAGTGAAGTCTTAAACTATTACTAATCCAACTTTATATTACAAGAAAATAAAACTTGCCACCGTGAATCTAATCAATTCATGCACAGAGTGCCCAAAAACGTACTAGTTTTGGTGATGTCTTTCTAAATGAGCATCTTTTGGAAAAGATTTGAAGGAAAAATGTTAATCAGAATACTTCAAACAACTCTCGTTCAAATATTTTGTGAATTTAATATTTTATGCTTCTAAAGGCGAACTCTAAGCAATATGAAAGGCTTAGTGAAAAATGAAAGGATATTAAATGAAAAGAAAATCCTTTTCAGTATACTCACAGGATATCCTATATTCCATTTAAACTGCAACAAGTCTAAACTTGTATTAATCATTTCTTTTTATTATTTTTCAGGATATGTCAGCAAAGAATTTTCCTGGTGTCATTCCTGTTAGAGCTCTACTTTGCTCCTACAAGTGCTTCAACTCAAAAGGACATGGTTATTTTGGCGTGGCTTTCCCATAGAACCAACGCAGAGAAAAATTGACAATCTCTTACAGACATCATATCATGACGATGCCGTTCAATTTATATAGCAAGCTTTTACGATCATCATATAAGGCTTGTAGAAAATGCTGCTCAAGAAACTTAAGGAAAATGCTTGCACTGGCATCATAGGAATGACATGCTCATACAGTGCCCATAATGATGACAGGCTTGTGATAGTGTTTATTTAGCATCATCGCACGGGCTCGTAGCAAAGGATGATCATCGCACGATCATCAATGTTTGGTCCTACAAGGCCAGTAAACATTTGGGGACATTCTTGTTAACAATTTAGCCCTCATGGTTGTCCCAAAATGTTTCTGAAATAAATGAAGATAAAATGAATAAAAATCAATGTTGTTGGCGAATTTTATCCAATGTCTTTTCTTATGTTCAAGGAAAAATTTGTAGGACCAGTAAAGATTTTGCAGGAGCAGTAGAACCTAGGTGTTACTGGTCCTGTGAGGCCAGTAACATTTTGAGTTAGCGTTAAGGCCTGATGTAAGATGGGTATACCTAATGAAAGGGAGGCTTAAGGCAGGGAAATAATTCTCTTATCATTTATAAATATGGCTATGATTCATCAAGCTGAATGGGCTTATTTATACTGACCTGCCAATCTAAATGGAGGGGGGGGGGGTTGGTTCTAAGAATTGCCAAGTGCTCCCCCTACCTGGCAGCCATATTAGTCCTAATTAATTTAAGCTACAGGAGAGGTGCTCAAAGGACCACCACAAAAGAGACCTGCCTGTCCTTTCATTCGGAGTGTGGCCACAGAGCAGGCAGCATCGGCTCATGGATCATTGAACTGTTCAAACGGTGTTGCCTGAATGGGACGACATGTAGAAGTTTAGTTGCCTCAAATGCTACTAGTACTAGGCAGCTGTATTTGAAGGTCAACAGAGATACTAGAATAACTATTACTGTTAATGATATTATCAGTATTGTTATCATTATCATTATAATTATTGCATTACCTTTTTTCAATTCCTAGTGATGCCATTGGTGACTATACTGAAATATTCTTATACTCCAATCCAACTACCCTTTAAAGTGGTGTACGGGGTTCATTTGTGAACATAGGGTTCCTTTGACATGTTTACATATGTTAAAACCCACAACATTTCCCTCATAATCAGATCGACTGTAAATCTATGCCATCACTAATAGCATAGAGGCCAACCATTACAGATTAAGCTTCCACAGGTTTGCACATTGTAAGCAGAAAAGGTTTTTGGCCTTCACCTCTGCATTGACAAATCAAAATTATGATTATAAGCACTTATCTGAGGGGTTTGTTACGTTTCCTTTGGTTCCATTTGATTCATCTACTATAACCTAAAAACACTGGTAAAAAATTGTGAAGTCACCTTCATTATGATTTCATCAGGATTAGGTACATTTTATTTAAAACTGAATGAAATAAATTCCTACTAATGATAATAAATGAAGAAATATATTGATTGGCTCTTTTAGTGCATGTAAATATTACCAGCGGCCAAAATTGAAATTGCATGGTGACAAAGTCTCTTTGTGATGAAATGTCCGCTTCCCGTAATAAAGACTGGTTTACGACTTTATTGTGTAGCTTGCCGTCTCTGTTAAGTAGCATTCTCCCAGGACTTGCCAGCTCTATCGAGAAATATTAAATTATATTAATATACTATTTATTAATATTAATAAATCAATTATTAATATTAATAAATCATTTATTAATATTAATAAATGATTTATTAACATTAGAAAATGCTCTTTTTGTCCACTTTGGCCTTCCATACATATTGATATATCTAACACGTTTTAAAATCAGAATTATCTATACATTATTTATAAATAAATCTAAATGATTTATATTTTTTTATAAGATCTGATGAGTATTCATAAATCATTCAATTTATTATATTTTAACAATTATCCATAGATAAATGATTACTATTAATGCATTGGTATGTATCTCATACATAATTTTTTATAAATCATGGACCTGCTCTGATGGCCGTGTGGTCAATTGCCCTATGCAGATTGCCCCACGTTGCCATGCAACGAGGGTCCAAGGAAGTCATTCCTAAATTTACGATGACCTCTGAGGTTACCGTAAATGTTACGCAACTTTCGTAAATATTTAAGAAAGTTGCAGCTTCGAGAAACAGAAAAACTGTAAAGTACTATTTTCAACAATGAAATTCGTACTTTACGATACGAAAAATGGCCCCTGAACCGCCTAGAAAGAGCACCTTCTATATGCACACAACTTCTGATCTCTGGTATCATCGGACAAGCTGACGGGATTTAATCCTGGTTTCCTTTGAAGTACCCCAGCACCACCGACGGTTAATCTGACGAGATATGGATTAAAGGCAACCTCGACAATGTTGCAATTGAAAGCACTTCTGAGATAGAAAACAAGTTATCAAGTTTATCGTGTTTTATCAAAAAAGGTATCAGAGAGTTCACATAATTTTCACGTTAGGTGAGAGATTATAACTACCCTTTCAGGCTATATTTTCATTGCGATTATCAGATTATTCTCGTTTGTTTGTCATAACGCCACATCAAAGAGTTTTATGCACGTATGTATCTATCTTCTGACTACATCAAAAGGTATAAGCACAGGGTTATCCCTCATCCAAAGTGCCGATTTGATACAAAACGTCGCGAGGTGTATAGAATGGGATTACCGGCAGTTTCCGAGATGGTATAAGTAAGACTAGGAGTTTTTGAGTTAGCCACATTACCAAGTGACTGGCGAGTGAACGGAGGTTGATCTACGGGTTCATTGCTAATAACTATAGCTTAATCGTAACAGCATCATGCCGCAAGCCGCGCTACCAGTCGAAAACCCGTACGGAGCAGACGACACCCGGCGGCAATCTTACGCTGCTGAAAGACGTAAGTGGGAGAGGAGGGGGGGGGGGGATATTTCACCCATCCACATCTGAAGCGTTAGATGATCTGACTCATTTAGAATTTCGGTAATCATCGATTAACTCGGACAAATAAGGACCGAGCAAAAGCGAACGATGTAAAAACGTTTTACGTTATTAACATTTATCATCAGTGCCTTGGATGAAGAAAAGTTGTGTTTGGTCATCTAAATCAGTACATAGGAATGATTTGGGACCAGTGATGTTGTCCGGCGTACGTGAAAACCCCAGGTAGGCGAGGGCGAGGTTAGCGATGTTTATTGTACATTTATAGCAAAGCAATATTTAATTTCGAGAAAAAGACTGAAAGTTGCAGGGTTCCATTTCAAATATGCTTAAGTCATTCCAGCTTAGGAGTTATGCTCACAGTCGTCACACAGCTGGTGCACCTAAGATGGATATAAAGTCTAGGATGGTGCACGCGGGCTCGCAGTATAAAACATATGCGTAGTGCTTGCGATGTGCTTATGGTTAGGAATACAAAGGGAGAGCAATAGCCTTTTTAATACCTTACCGCTGCGTGCACACTGCGCAGAGCTTTGGTTATAATGAGGATAGTAGACAAAAAATGCATTTAAAATGTTATCGCAATTATAATGTTGATCTTGTACAGAAAGATTTGCTTGCTCCTGCTATGCCCGCTAACGTCATGAAATGAACTACAATTAGTGAAAATACACACTTTCATGTTTCTGTCTACGATGAACATAGATGTTGCAGTCGACATGTTTGATTAATGGCCCCATCGTAAGAATTTCTCATACTTAAGTATATCACTACGGGTTTCTATCTCAATGCCCGGTTACATAGGGAAGTAATGCCTTTTACCAGTTTACTGAACTCGAATACTTTCTGACTATCGGAAGGTTAATTTTACAGAGGTGCAAGGCTGGACTTTTTTAACTCATTAGGGTTAAGAATGAAGCTCAAATATGCGCTTAAACGGTTATACATGTACTTCTATTTAAGGATTCATGGGGTATTCTCCTCCCCTTTTCGAGGGAAGGGTCGCAGAACATTGATGAAACTTGTTTTTCTACTTTCAAGTTTTGACCAAATTAGCTTCCCTTTCAAAGTATATTAATTATTAAATGATTTAGGGTTTTCATTTCAATTATTAGCAAGAAATATCCCTCAGACATTCCAAAAGGTACTTCTTAGATGGTTGCCACCGAAAAAGGTAAACCTTTTTTGGTTAGGGAGGTCGGAGGTACGGCAAAATCAAAGAAACGTACGAAGTGAGTTAATAACATAAGATGTGAAACCAGCCGGTCAACGCGCAACCTGAACAAGCTGGCTGCGTCGAACAGCCCAAAAGTCGTGTTCGGCGCATGTTGTTGTGCAAGTTTCTCTGGAATGTTAACGATACAACAGCCCTCATTCATTAGTTGTTTTATTTCTCCTGGTGGCGTCACACATAGGCCAGATTCGAGACCTTATGGATAGCCAAGTCTTGACTATAGCACATATAGTAATAGGTCTCTCGATACATATCCATTATTTTATTCATCTAATGCTTTTCCATCCAGATATTGACGAACGGCAGACGCTGGAGACGGCGGTCAGTCTTCGCGGCCCGCCCCGAAACCGGAGACGCCGCAGCCGAACTCTCTTCACGGACGAGACCCTGGAACGCTTGGAGGATGTGTTTTGCAGCGACCCCTATCCAGACATAGATAAACGAGAATCGCTGGCACAGGACCTCGGCGTCACAGAGGCCAGAATTCAGGTAGATTATCTATCCAATATTGTTTTTTGGGAACGACGTCCATAAAATGAATACATGTACATAAAGATAATTTTCCATCTCCAGAAAGTGAGACGGGCGATGCAACGACCATTAATAGATAAACAAATAAACAAATAATGGAAACAAAATAAAAGCCTAGAAAATATGAAACAACCTGTATGTTCAATATCATATTGAATATGATTGAGAATTTGCATCTGCGATCATCATGCATGCACATACATGTGTACTTTGATTTTTAAAAAGAACTAATGAACAGCCTGAGCTCAGGCGACAGGATAGCGAAATGTAATTTGAGGCACCCCTACTAGAGATTGGTATAGGTTTAAACATCAATCATCCTTGATAGTCTCTCGATGAAAAATTGATTTTTTTAACCCACTCACACTCAGAGTTCCTTTAGAAAGAGTACCGTCTGCTACTCTCGTACTTTTGAAAATAACATGGAAATGAAGCGAACGTTCGCAAAATATTTCATCGAGATTTGTCTGGCTTATAATAAACAATTATCCTTCACCTGTTTACCAAAACATGCTTGTGTAAGTAAGATATTTCCAAAATCGTCAGGCTTGTTTTGGCCGCTCTGGGTGTAACTCCCGGGGGGGTCACTTAGGTATGTGGGGGGGGGGGGGGTGCCTACGGTCGTTATCAAAAATTAAAAATACCCCTACAGCACTGATTTCTGGCCAAAAAAGCACCCTTATTTTAAAAAAACGCTGACTTTTTCCACTAAAAAAATACCCCTTCTTTTATCAAAACACTGACATTGGATGAACGGGAACACGTATTTCAACTTTAGATTTTATAATCCTCTGCCTGTTTAGCGGCAGCAGACTCGGTAGTTCAGACCTAAACATCGACACTAACAACATCAGATGCATAAGTAAGGTTCAATTTTGTTGAACTACAGACTCGGAAGCCCAGTGACTTCGGGAGCCACTAGGCGTCAGAGCGGCGTATATTTCGTAAGGTTTTTTTTTCAACCCCCATTCTTTGTATCTGGGTACAAAAAAGTACCCTTCTTTTACAAAATCGCGGACATGCGGAATTTCTAAAAAAGACCCCTTCCTTCGCGAAATATGTAACGCGCGTGCGGCCCTCCTCTATCCCTGAGTGCCCCCGCCGGGGTGTAACTGTGACAGCGACATAACTGCTATCTCGGTAATCCTTTATTACAGGTGTGGTTTCAAAACAGAAGATCACGAGAAAGACGAAGTCAAAACATAGACGACCACATCCACGATGATGGTGTATTCTTACCTGCACTGAATCCGTTACTAGGCGACGCATCCAGTCACATCTCTAGGCAACCTGTCTACCTCAGCCAAGTTTCCATCTCTCCGTCAGTGGCGTCAGAGGTGGATTTACTCCAGCCTTTCAATTGCAGTGGAAATGGAAAACTCAAACAATCTTACATCAACCTGGCAACAGCAGAACTCTATAATGGTTTCTCACATTACCAATCTACACTGTCATCATTATACGCCATGCACGCATTAAGTTCACACTATCCATTTCTCACAAACCCTACCACTGCACCACCTCACCAGCATGTCCAGCATGCCTGATATCACCTTAGTACACGAGGCTACCACCGGGTGGAGCCACCATACGTTAAACTTTCAAGGAGTTTAGATTTTCAAGCTGCAATTTCAGTAGTTGATCTGTTTATTTGGTTTACTTACCCTGACATCAGATATATCTCATTTCATTAAGCTATGTTCAAAGTGGTAAAACCATGTGTGCACTCCAGATGCAAATGCTATGATATCAGAGAGGTTAGGTATACCATGAATATCGAACAAGGGTAAACTTATATTCATATATCCGTGTACAAAGCTCTATGGGTATATAACTAGCAGGAATGGTCCTTGATTTAAGGACTGCATTGAGACAGTAGTGCAGTCTAGATACTATGCTAGATTTTGTAATAACCTAAACATATAGAATTATTTCACAATATTTGAAGAAGAGTTATCGGTTGGCTTCTGATAAAAGAAATCTCCTTCCATTAGTTTCCATAAGATACATAGCTTGCAAAATATCTCCAGAAATTTCCTGGTGAGTTGAAGTAAAATTTGCCTCCTGCAGTTTAGTCCTCAAAGCACTCAATAGGTGGGGCAAGTAACAGCAGGGATTGAGTTAATGACGTTGTGATTGTGGTTATGATCTGAACATATGACTTGTGCCATCAAGCATATTGTGTTTTAAGCATAAAAATAAAGTAAGATTATGGCACATTATTTTTTGTGTCTGTCTGCAGATTTACTTTAAATGAACAATCATGCAGAGAGATAGATATGTAAGAGATTAAGGATGGGGATAACATTGGCATGAACCTGTCCAAAAAAGCAGGTATAAATAATAAGTAACATTTGTATATGTTATTGAGATGTGTCTCTAGGCATAGCCATTTTCACATTAGGAATTTATTGTTAGTTTTAATTCAAACTTTCCTGATATCTAATGTCCTGCCCAAATACTGTATACTATATATGCAAGCCGGACAGTAGAATTTTGTTTTTTACATTGGAAATGAAATCTTCCTAACAAAATGACCTTGAGTCAATCATATGTGGATTCTGTGAAAATGTAAAATCTTTTATATGGTTACCTTAAGCCCAGATGAATAAAACAATCGACTGGATCAGCATTCATGCTTTAAGCTAACTCACACTTGTGTTCTACCTCTGAAAAAATATTTGAAAGTCTCTTTAAGTTGTAAACTGTCACTCTAGTCAATGTAAAAATGAACAATCATGAAACATTTATTATTATGAAACCTTAAATAAATATTATTTTTGGCCAGCAGAATGTTTTCCAATCATATTAAGACCATACTCTCTCTTTCCTGTCACATCGTAAATTTGTGCTATTCTAGGAGTAAGATGCTTATTTACTTTTATACATGTAAATAAAAACAAAAGAATAAAAGCACATTGTTTAATAAAAACAAGATGACTTTTTATTGTTTATCCAACCAGCAGGATGTTTTGATAGCATAAATTGATAGAAAATCAACGACCATAGCCATTACAACATAAGGTACAGAGTGTCCAAATCTCATAGGCTGTGTTTTTGGATAACAGGGAGTCTAATCCAAGAGCCCACTAGCATTTGGTTCTCTGTAAGGACCAGTGTCCAGACTCAGCCAATGGCTTGCTTATGGCATAGACATACTGTATGTACAATTCTAGGGGTGCTATCCAAACTGAAGATGCAGCGTTTTCAACCTCAAAATTATGTGTAATACGATTTCTACTAATGTGAAAACACAACATGTCAAAAGTGCATCCTGTTCACCCATTCATGCTTGGAGATCTACTTGACAAGTGCCGCCTAGAACTTGCATACTTTTGAGGAGTTTGGAATGAAGAATATATTTGAAAAATGTTTGAAGTGAGTTGTAGATAAGAGGTCCGATAAACGACTCCCCATCAAATATTACCTAAATATTGCTTTTGTTAGAGAGAAACCACCAAATTCTAGTCAGGCTGTTTTGGCTGCTACAGGCATGAATGTGTTAAGCCAGAAGTTTGGATAACTCCAGTACCACCTTACGCATTAATGCTTGAGAGTGAAAAAATATTGTCTGCATCTATGATACTTTTTACAATAACTTTGGAATTTCGAAAGATTGTACAAAATAGTTGAAGAAGAATTGTTGGTAATGTTCTTAATAACATTTCTCCTTCAAATATCTTCCTAGCTATGCTTTGGCTTGAAAAATCACATCAAAATTGTCAGTCTTATTTTGGGCCGCTGTGAGCATTCATGGATTAACTTGGGTTACTTGTCTCTCTTTAGCTACTGTCAGACCCTACAGTTCATTAGAAACATGGGAAGACCAAGGAAGTCTTAAAGGGAACAGGAAGGGGTTGCACCAAGAATAGTTGTATTTACTGAGTCATATGACATCCGGTATGCATTACAGCTGAACCCAGATCCACCCCTCAGCGCAACAATACATTAACCCATTAATGACCGCAGCACCCAAAAAAGGCCTGCCTATTTAGTTGATATCCTTTTGGCCTAAGCATTCTTAGGGAAAATAGTTGTAGACATTTCCATCAAAAGCCCCTAAACAACTACCTTTTCCAATTACTAGTAGTTGTAAATTCAATGTTTCATTACTATTATGTATTCATACAAATCTAAGCATGAATAAGTTAAGAAATGAGTTTCTGAGATGTGCTCATCCCTTCAAATCTCCTGTTACCCTGTCGATTTTATGGTCTAATTTCATGGTTGCTTGAGTTTGAATAGCTTGAAAGATACAACTTCCGACAGTCTAAATGTGGGGCTTTTCAGCTCCTGCGATTCATTTCAATTCAACTCTTATTCTACCAGACATAAAGCATTAGATTGTTGTGCAAGAGTGACCCACTTCCATAGTGTTGAGATATTCTTCATTCACCTAGTGTATTATACGATGGGTCAGCTTTTCACATGCCAATACCAAAAAATTCAATTTCCTATTACATGTACTGTCTTAATATCACCTTTAATTTCTCAGCCATGCACACCAAACACTCTTCATTTATTCAATATGGCCTGGCTTGAATATTTTTGTCTATAAGGACACAGTCTGTCATACAAAAGAATCAACAATATTAACATCCCTTTACTACACAATTTTTGAAAAAAATTATACATATCATAATAAGAATTTCATCATACCAGAAAACATTTTTTATTGTTATTTGCAAAACACTTCATGTAGTTGAATAAAAGTTAATCATATCACTTATATGTAAAAAAAAATGTTCTTTTGATTATCTTGGACAATTTTTTTTAGTTGAATCTGAATTATTCTAGGTGGTCTCAATCTCGGCTCCCCGTGCCGTAATTTGCTCCTCCGGCTTTCATTATGGCTTCTCTCACTTTCTCCTCATCGATCTCCTCCATTTCTTCAGCTTGGATGTCCACAGTCACACTCTGAAATGAGAACAAAATTCATTAAGCAAAAACTTTGGAAGTGGCTGCGTAGCGCTACGCAGCCCCCGGGCCGGCTAGCCGGCTACGCAGCCTATCCTTCAGCATTTGGCTGCGTAGCCGGAATATGTTCCTGCCTTTACATATGGTAGGTAGTAGTTAATACATGACATTAGTTTATCCAGGTATTACCTTGGATCTAGTAAATACATGCCAACGCAGTAAGTTACTACTTCAAACCCATTGCATCAGACAAATAGTTTATTAAATGTTTGTTATTTTGTTATTAAGGTTTTAGCTGTTAGGGTGACAGCCTGAAGGACAACCATAATCAAGGGTGTCCTACCCCAAATGATTATCAGTGTTAAATACCTGTTATTGCAATCAGCCGCTCCTATGTATGTACCATGTACTGACCATCCCAATTAAAGGGGTATCACCCTTTGTGAATACCTGTTAATTACAACTGACCAATCCTTTGCTGGGTTGTATATGAATACCTGTACATGGAATTAGTAGACAGACAGGGAGAGAGAGAGACAGAGAGGAAGACTGAGATTAGACAGAAAGAGAGCTACATGTAACTTGGATGCCGGTGACCACAGACCCTTTTTCTGGGTCCCTATTTGTCTGAGATAAGCGAGTTTCCCTGAAAATTGGTACTTATAAAGGTTAAAAGTAGCCTCTAGATGAACTTCTAAGTACCGTCAGCAGCTTTGAATTTAAGCATGTTATGTTATGTTATTGCAATCAGCCGCTCCTATGTATGTACCATGTATTGACCATCCAAATTGAAGGGGTATCACCCTTAGTGAATACCTGTTAATTATAACTGACCAATCCTTTACTGGGTTGTATATGAATACCTGTACATGGAATTAGTAGACAGACAGGGAGAGAGAGAGACAGAGAGGAAGACAGAGATTAGACAGAGAGAGAGCTACATGTAACTTGGATGCCCGTGACCTCAGACCCTTTTTCTGGGTCCCTATTTGTCTGAGATAAGCGAGTTTCCCTGTAAATTGGTATTTATAAAGGTTAAAAGTAGCCTCTAGATGAACTTCTAAGTACTGTCAGCAGCTTTGAATTTAAGCATGTAAACTTTTGCACATTCTTTCCATCAGAAGAGAGTTGACGTACTCTCTGTGCTACATAATAAGATAAAGAGATATAACTATAATAGCCGGGCAGTTTTGGGCACTGCAGACATAAATGGGTTAAGCTGAGAGGTTGATTACCTGTCTGATATATAACTTTCCTGTGTCAACACTACCCTGCCAGATTAAGATAAGGAACCAATTAACAGCTAATCAAGGGCTTCTTTCCTATCACGATTGGAGGGGGAGGGGGAGATGGGTAAAAGGTCAGTTTTATCATTCATCAAATATCAAAATCATGACGTGTGAAGCTTCGAAGAAGACTTTCATTCACACTAATCTATGCATAAACAGGATCCTTGAAGCAATTTAATAAGTTGAATATATATATAAATATATATATATATATATATATATATATATATACATATACATATATATATATATATACATATATATATATATATATATATATATATATATATACGTATATATATATATATTATATACATATATATATATATATATATATATATATATATATATATATATATATATATATATATATATATATATACGTATATATATATATATATATATATATATATATATATATATATATATATATATATATATATATATATATATATATATATATATGTATATGTATATATATATATATATATATATATATATATATATATATATATATATATATATATATATATATATATACATAAATGTATATCTGTATATATATATATATATATATATATATATATATATATATATATATATATATATATACAATTTATATATATATACATATATATATATATGTATATAAATAAATGTATATCTGTATATATATATATATATATATATATATATATATATATATATATTATATATATATATATATATATATATATATATATATATATATATATATATACAGTGCTGAAAACAGTTTGCTAAGCCTTGGTGGTCAAACGGTCCATCAAGATGAATAGTCCAGTGGTCCACCAGAAAAATTAGCGGTCCATATCACTTTGGTAACCAAAATGGTAGCCAACAGCCATTTAAAAACTGAACACTCTTGGTTAATTGTGCGAAATTTATTAATTGTGACAGTTATAATCAAATGTAGAATAAATGTGAAACTGGATGTGTGCTTACTTAAATTAATGTGGTCAGGATATTTAGCAGACTTTCTGGGCAAGTAAACATAGACTTTTACTAGCCCATTCAAATTTTTGGTAGGTACGGACCGGTGGGCTACTGTCTATTTTCACCACTGTATATATATATATATATACAATTTATATATATATATATATATATATATATATATATATATATATATATATATATATATATATATATATATATATATATATATATATATATATATATATATATAATATATATATATATATATATA
>OZ012688.1:24176182-24191182 GCA_963942565.1 Maea johnstoni
TATTGATTTGTAAATAGCATTATATGAACTAAATTCTCCAAAATAATGTACAACTCACTCTCTGCCATTTTGAAGCAATTGCCATGTGCTAGGGAGCATTCATTATTTCACAAAGAATTAAATAGTTGAAGGTTTCTCCAATAGATGTCACTTATTTATTAATATTAATAAATTATTTCTTAATATTAATAAATGATTTTCTAATATTAATAAATCAGAGCATTTATTAATATTAGAGAATGATTTAGTATTATTAAGAAATGATCTCTTGATATTAAGAAATACAGAGCATTTATTAATATTAGAAAATGATTTCTTGATACTAATAAATGATTTCTTAGTATTAATAAATCATTTTCTAATATTAATAAATTAATTATTAATATTAATAAATGCCATGATTTCTTGATATTAATAAATGATTTCTTAATATTAATAAATGATTTCTTAATATTAAATGATTTCTTAATATTAATAAATCATTTTCTAATATTAATAAATGCTCTGTTTTTATTAATATTAATATATGATTTCTTAATATTAATAAATGATTTATTAATATTAATAAATGATTTATTAATATTAATAAATGATTTATTAATATTACGTATTTTAACTTTAGATTTTATAATCCTCTGCGTGTCTAGCGGCAATAAGTGGCGGCAGCAAACTCGGCAGCCCAGATACTTTGGGATTCACTCGGCGTCAGAGCCACGTATATTTCGTGGATTGTAAGGGGATTTTGACCCCCATACTTCGTACCTGGGTACAAAAAAGTACCCTTCTTTTACAAAATCGCGGACATGCGGAGGTCTTCAAAAAAGACCCCTTCTTCCGCGAAATACGTAACTAAGGTGCGGCCCCCCCTCTGTACCTGAGTGCCCCCCCCCCCCCCCCCCCCCCCCCGGGCCGGATTTTACCTACAGTCCCTGTCTTGTACTCTACTACACTATGAATTGGGCTGTCAATAATCTGTCTTTGCTCAGCTAAATGATTGACAAACCCTCCCCCTTGACCAATCATAATAAAGGGGAGGTACTAAAGCTCTTTTTGACAGGTGAGGCAAGCCAGACACATGTGGCAGCCAAAAATAAAAGCAAATTCATCAGATAAATACTAGTTTTTTGTAAAATAAGCAAGATTTTCAAAATAATTAGAAATTGACTCATTATATTACATATCTTAAACCTTGGAAACGAGGTTAAGCCTTAGTAGGGAGGTTAGGCAAAAAATAACAACACAAATATTCATAATTTCAAGAGTATATTCCCATCTTAAAGCTGTCCATCTTAGTAATGCTTGCACATACTTTACTGGAAGTTTCTCCTTGTAGTTCTTCCTGTTTTTGATATTTTTATGCACTGTAGGCCTAAGGGCTAGGCTCAGGCCAGGCTGACCTTGATTATACAAGGCCAAATGTCTAATTCTAAAGCAGAATTTCACTTTCCCATAATTTTATTCTTGTTTGTTGTTCATATCTGATGTTAAATTCTCAAGAAATTACTTTTCTGGACTGAGTCCTTTGACCTTGTGTCATGGAGGTCAGAGGGTCAAAGTCTACGTCAAAATGAGTTTGTAGGAAATCTTTTGGAGAACCAACATAATATGGAAGGCCAAAGTGGACAAAAAGAGCATTTTCTAATATTAATAAATGATTTATTAATATTAATACATGATTTATTAATATTAATAAATGATTTATTAATATTAATAAATATTTATTAATATTAATAAATATTTATTAATATTAATAAATATTTATTAATATTAAGAAGTATTTATTAATATTAATAAATCATTTATTAATATTAATAAATCATTTATTAATATTAATAAATGATTTATTAATATTAATAAATCATTTATTAATATTAGAAAATCATTTCCTTTTATTAATATTAATAAATCATTTATTAATATTAATAAATGATTTATTAATATTAATAAATCATTTATTAATATTAATAAATCATGGCATTTCTTAATATTAATAATTGATTCATTAATATTAGAAAATGATTTATAAATATCAAGAAATCATTTACTAATATTAATAAATGATTTTCTAATATTAATAAATGTTTTGTATTTCTTAATAATAAATCATTTCTTAATATTAATAAACCATTTCTTAATATTAATAAATTATTTTCTAATATTAATAAATGCTATGATTTATTAATATTAGAAAATCATTTATTAATATTAATAAATCATTTATTAATATTAATAAATAAGTGACATCTATTGGAGGAACCTTGAACTATTCAATTCTTTATGAAATAATGAATGCTCCCTAGCACATGGCAGTGGCATGAAAATGGCAGAGGGAGTTGTACGCGGTCATTTTTAAGACCTCCGTATGTCCGTGATTTCGTAAAGGAAGGCTACCTTTTTGCACCCTGGTACGAAATATGGGGGTGAAAATCCCCATTACAATCCACGAAATATACTCGGCTCTGACGCCGAGTGACTCCCGAAGTGACTGGGCTTCCGTCAGTCTGCTGGCAGTGCTTTATTAATATTAAGAAATACAGAGCATTTATTAATATTAGAAAATCATTTATTAATATTAATAAATGATTTCTTAATATTAATAAATCATTTTCTAATATTAATAAATCATTTATTAATATTAATAAATCATTTATTAATATTAATAAATGGAAATGATTTTCTAATATTAATAAATGATTCATTAATATCAATAAATGATTTATTAATATTAATAAATGATTTATTAATATTAATAAATGATTTATTGATATTAATAAATGATTTATTAATATTAATATTTACTTCTTAATATTAATAAATATTTATTAATATTGATAAATATTAATTAATATTAATAACTATTTATTAATATTAATAAATCAATTATTAATATTAATAAATCATTTATTAATATTAATAAATGATTAATTAACATTAGAAAATGCTCTTTTTGTCCACTTTGGCCTTCCATACATATTGATATATCTAACACGTTTTAAAATCAGAATTATCTATACATTATTTATAAATAAATCAAAATGATTTATAATTTTTCATAAGATCTGATGAGTATTCATAAATCATTCAATTTATTATATTTAAACAATTATCCATAGATAAATGATTACTATTAATGCATTGGTATGTATCTTATACATATTTTTTTTTATAAATCATGGACCTGCTCTGATGGCCGTGTGGTCATGCCCGACGCAGATTGCCCCACGTTGCCATGCAACGAGGGTCCAAGGAAGTCATTCCTAAATTTACGATGACCTCTGAGGTTACCGTAAATGTTACGCAACTTTCGTAAATATTTAAGAAAGTTGCAGCTTCGAGAAACAGAAAAACTGTAAAGTACTATTTTCAACAATGAAATTCGTACTTTACGATACGAAAAATGGCCCCTGAACCGCCTAGAAAGAGCACCTTCTATATGCACACAACTTCTGATCTCTTGTATCATCGGACAAGCTGACGGGATTTAATCCTGGTTTCCTTTGAAGTACCCCAGCACCACCGACGGTTAATCTGACGAGATATGGATTAAAGGCAACCTCGACAATGTTGCAATTGAAAGCACTTCTGAGATAGAAAACAAGTTATCAAGTTTATCGTGTTTTATCAAAAAAGGTATCAGAGAGTTCACAGAATTGTCACGTTAGGTGAGAGATTATAACTACCCTTTCAGGCTATATTTTCATTGCGATTATCAGATTCTTCTCGTTTGTTTGTCATAACGCCACATCAGAGAGTTTTATGCACGTATGTATCTTTCTTCTGACTACATCAAAAGGTATAAGCACAGGGTTATCCCTCATCCAAAGTGCCGATTTGATACAAAACGTCGCGAGGTGTATAGAATGGGATTACCGGCAGTTTCCGAGATGGTATAAGTAAGACTAGGAGTTTTTGAGTTAGCCACATTACCAAGTGAACTGGTGAGTGAACGGAGGTTGATCTACGGGTTCATTGCTAATAACTATAGCTTAATCGTAACAGCATCATGCCGCAAGACGCGCTACCAGTCGAAATCACGTACGGAGCAGACGACACCCGGCGGCAATCTTACGCTGCTGAAAGACGTAAGTGGGAGAGGGGGGGGGGGGGGGGGTGGGATACTTCACCCATCCACATCTGAAGCGTTAGATGATCTGACTCATTAAGAATTTCGGTAATCCTCGATTAACTCGGACAAATAAGGACCGAGCAAAAGCGAACGATGTAAAAACGTTTTACGTTATTAACATTTATCATCAGTACCTTGGATGAAGAAAAGTTGTGTTTGGTCATCTAAGTCAGTACATAGGAATGATTTGGGACCAGTGATGTTGTCCGGCGTACGTGAAAACCCCAGGTAGGCGAGGGCGAGGTTAGCGATGTTTATTGTACATTAATAGCAAAGCAATATTTAATTTCGAGAAAAAGACTGAAAGTTGCACGGTTCCATTTCAAATATGCTTAAGTCATTGCAGCTTAGGAGTTATGCTCACAGTCGTCACACAGCTGGTGCACTTAAGATGGATATAAAGTCTAGGATGGTGCACGCGGGCTCGCAGTATAAAACATATGCGTAGTGCTTGCGATGTGCTTATGGTTAGGAATACAAAGGGAGAGCAATAGCCTTTTTAATACCTTACCGCTGCGTGCACACTGCGCAGAGCTTTGGTTATAATGAGGATAGTAGACAAAAAATGCATTTAAAATGTTATCGCAATTATAATGTTGATCTTGTACAGAAAGATTTGCCTGCTCCTGCTATGCCCGCTAACGTCATGAAATGAACTACAATTAGTGAAAATAAACACTTTCATGTTTCTGTCTACGATGAACATAGATTTTGCAGTCGACATGTTTGATTAATGGCCCCATCGTAAGAATTTCTCATACTTAAGTATATCACTACGGTTTTCTATCTCAATGCCCGGTTACATAGGGAAGTAATGCCTTTTACCAGTTTACTGAACTCGAATACTTTTTGACTATCGGAAGGTTAATTTTACAGAGGTGCAAGGCTGGACTTGTTTAACTCATTAGGGTTAAGAATGAAGCTCAAATATGCGCTTAAACGGTTATACATGTACTTCTATTTAAGGATTCATGGGGTATTCTCCTCCCCTTTTCGAGGGAAGGGTCGCAGAACATTGATGAAACTTGTTTTTCTACTTTCAAGTTTTGACCAAATTAGCTTCCCTTTCAAAGTATATTAATTATTAAATGATTTAGGGGTTTCATTTCAATTATTAGCAAGAAATATCCCTCAGACATTCCAAAAGGTACTTCTTAGATGGTTGCCACCGAAAAAGGTAAACCTTTTTTGGTTAGGGAGGTCCGAGGTACGGCAAAATCAAAGAAACGTACGAAGAGAGTTAATAACATAAGATGTGAAACCAGCCGGTCAACGCGCAACCTGAACAAGCTGGCTGCGTCGAACAGCCCAAAAGTCGTGTTCGGCGTATGTTGTTGTGCAAGTTTCTCTGGAATGTTAACGATACAACAGCCCTCATCCATTAGTTGTTTTATTTCTCCTGGTGGCGTCACACATAGGCCAGATTCGAGACCTTATGGATAGCCAAGTCCTGACTATAGCACATATAGTAATAGGTCTCTCGATACATATCCATTATTTTAATCATCTAATGCTTTTCCATCCAGATATTGACGAACGGCAGACGCTGGAGACAGCGGTCAGTCTTCGCGGCCCGCCCCGAAACCGGAGACGCCGCAGCCGAACTCTCTTCACGGACGAGACCCTGGAACGCTTGGAGGAGGTGTTTTGCAGCGACCCCTATCCAGACATAGATAAACGAGAATCGCTGGCACAGGACCTCGGCGTCACAGAGGCCAGAATTCAGGTAGATTATCTATCCAATATTGTTTCTTGGGAACGACGTCCATAAAATGAATACATAAACATAATTTTTCATCTCCAGAAAGTGAGACGGGCGATGCAACGACCATTAATAGATAAACAAATAAACAAATAATGGAAACAAAATAAAAGCCTAGAAAATATGAAACAACCTGTATGTTCAATATCATATTGAATATGATTGAGAATTTGCATCTGCGATCATCATGCATGCACATACATGTGTACTTTGATTTTTAAAAAGAACTAATGAACAGCCTGAGCTCAGGCGACAGGATAGCGAAATGTAATTTGAGGCACCCCTACTAGTAGGGATTGGTATAGGTTTAAACATCAATCATCCTTGATAGTCTCTCGATGAAAAATTGAATTTTTTTAACCCACTCACACTCAGAGTTCCTTTAGAAAGAGTACCGTCTGCTACTCTCGTACTTTTGAAAATAACATGGAAATGAAGCGAACGTTCGCAAAATATTTCATCGAGATTTGTCTGGCTTATAACAGGAAGTTTAGACTATTCTAAAGTTCCTGCTTATAATAAACAATTATCCTTCACCTGTTTACCAAAACATGCTTGTGTAAGTAAGATATTTCCAAAATCGTCAGGCTTGTTTTGGCCGCTCTGGGTGTAACTCCCGGGGGGGGGGGGGGGGGCGGGTGTCACTTAGGTATGTAGGGGGGTGCCTACGCTCGTTATCAAAAATTAAAAATACCCCTACAGCACTGATTTCTGGCCAAAAAAACACCCTTATTTTTAAAAAACGCTGACTTTTTCCACTAAAAAAATACCCCTTCTTTTATCAAAACACTGACATTGGATGAACGGGAACACGTATTTCAACTTTAGATTTTATAATCCTCTGCCTGTTTAGCGGCAGCAGACTCGGTAGTTCAGACCTAAACATCGACACTAACAACATCAGATGCATAAGTAAGGTTCAATTTTGTTGAACTACAGACTCGGAAGCCCAGTGACTTCGGGAGCCACTAGGCGTCAGAGCGGCGTATATTTCGTAAAGCCTAAAACACACTTAAGTATTTTAACTTTAGATTTTATAATCCTCTTCGTGTTTTGCGGCAGCAAGTGGCGGCAGCAAACTCGGAAGCCCAGTCACATTGGGAGTCAATCGAAAGGTCAAGCGATTTTGTTCAATTTTTTCGGCCACATTGACGTGATTTTAAGGAAAACGATTTTAAACACTATTGTGCCTTTTTGGCGCTAAAATTTTGCTGCAGCAGCACAACGCCGCTACAGTGTGAATTGCTCACACTTTTGCTGCGCTGCGTCGCGTCAGGTGTGTTTTAGGCTTAACTGTGACAGCGACATAACTGCTATCTCGGTAATCCTTCATTACAGGTGTGGTTCCAAAACAGAAGATCACGAGAAAGACGAAGTCAAAACATAGACGACCACATCCACGATGATGGTGTACTCTTACCTACACTGAATCCGTTACTAGGCGACGCATCCAGTCACATCTCTAGGCAACCTGTCTACCTCAGCCAAGTTTCCATCTCTCCGTCAGTGGCGTCAGAGGTGGATTTACTCCAGCCTTTCAATTACAGTGGAAATGGAAAACTCAAACAATCTTACATCAATCTGGCAACAGCAGAACTCTATAATGGTTTCTCACATTACCAATCTACACTGTCATCATTATACGCCATGCACGCATTAAGTTCACACTATCCATTTCTCACAAACCCTACCACTGCACCACCTCACCAGCATGTCCAGCATGCCTGATATCACCTTAGTACACGAGGCTACCACCGGGTGGAGCCACCATACGTTAAACTTTCAAGGAGTTTAGATTTTCAAGCTGCATATTAAGTAGTTGATCTGTTTATTTGGTTTACTTACCTGTCGGACACCAGATATATCTCATTTCGTTAAGCTATGTTCAAAGTGGTAAAACCATGTGTGCACTCCAGATGCAAATGCTATGATATCAGAGAGGTTAGGTATACCATGAATATCGGACAAGGGTAAACTTATATTCATATATCCGTGTACAAAGCTCTATGGGTATATAACTAGCAGGAATGGTCCTTGATTTCAGGGCTGCATTGAGATAGTAGTGCAGTCTAGATACTATGCTAGATTTTGTAATAACCTAAACATATAGAATTATTTCACAATATTTGAAGAAGAGTTATCGGTTGGCTTCTGATAAAAGAAAACTCCTTCCATTAGTTTCCACAAGATACATCGCCATGACAGGATATGGTCACACAGAACTTTTTAAAGTCACTTGTTACAACTTTCAACCCTCAAGAGCATGCTAAAACTCCTATATTAAGCTGCACGCCAGAGTATCGTATACTTCCTAAACTAAATATACCACTTTCTTGTAGTCATTTCCATGAAAACAGCTTTTATACTCAATTTTCTGCTGCAAGTGGAAATCTGTATGGCTGTCACATCTAGCGTCAACACTCCATCGTATACTGCTACTAGCTGGCTGCATTTGACCCATATAGATAAGGACCTGCAAGCCAGTGCCGGCCAGGTGGGTAGCGTTCTCTAGGGAGTGCGTATGACAGGAAGCATTGCTCCCAACCGTGGTGGCCAGGACGGTTGGTACTGTGGCCATATCCTGTAATGGCTTGCGAAATATCTCCAGAAATTTCCTGGTGAGTTGAAGTAAAATTTGCCTCCTGCAGTTTAGTCCTCAAAGCACTCAATAGGTGGGGCAAGTAACAGCAGGGATTGAGTTAACGAGGTTGTGATTGTTGTGGTTATGATCTGAATATATGACTTGTGCCATCAAGCATAATGTGTTTTAAGCATAAAAATAAAGTAAGATTAAGGCACATTATTTTTGTGTCTGTCTGCAGATTTACTTTAAATGAACAATCATGCAGAGAGATAGATATGTAAGAGATTAAGGATGGGGATAATATTGGCATGAACCTGTCCAAAAAAGCAGGTATAAATAATAAGTAACATTTGTATATGTTATTGAGATGTGTCTCTAGGCATAGCCATTTTCACATTAGGAATTTATTGTTAGTTTTAATTCAAACTTTCCTGATATCTAATGTCCTGCCCAAATACTGTATACTATATATGCAAGCCGGACACTAGAATTTTGTTATTTACATTGGAAATGAAATCTTCCTAACAAAATGACCTTGAGTCAATCATATGTGGATTCTGTGAAAATGTAAAATCTTTTATATGGTTACCTTAGGCCCAGATGAATAAAACAATCGACTGGATCAACATTCATGCTTTAGGCTAACTCACATTTGTGTTCTACCTCTGAAAAATATATTTGAAAGTCTCTTTAAGTTGAAAACTGTCACTCTAGCCAATGTAAAAATGAACAAACATGAAACATTTATTATTATGAAACCATAAATAAATATTATTTTTGGCCAGCAGAATGTTTTTCCAATCATATTAAGACCATACTTTCTCTTTCCTGTCACATCGTAAATCTGTGCTATTCTAGGAGTAAGATGCTAATTTACTTTTATACATGAAAATAAAAACAAAAGAATAAAAGCACATTGTTTAATAAAAACAAGATGACTTTTTATTGTTTTTCCAACCAGCAGGATGTTTTGATAGCATAAATTGATAGAAAATCCACGACCATAACTATTACAACATAAGGTACGGAGTGTCCATCTCATAGGATGTGTTTTTGGATAACAGGGAGTCTAATCCAAGAGCCCACTAGCATTTGGTTCTCTGTAAGGACCAGTGTCCAGACTCAGCCAATGGCTTGCTTATGGCATAGACATACTGTATGTACATTCTAGGGGTGCTATCCAAACTGAAGATGCAGCGTTTTCAACCTCAAAATTATGTGTAATACGATTTCTACTAATGTGAAAACACAACATGTCAAAAGTGCATCCTGTTCACCCATTCATGCCTGGAGATCTACTTGACAAGTGCCGCCTAGAACTTGCATACTTTTGAGGACTTTGGAATGCAGAATATATTTGAAAAATATTTGAAGTGAGTTGTAGATAAGAGGTCTGATAAACGACTCCCCATCAAATATTACCTAAATATTGCTTTTGTTAGAGAGAAACCATCAAATTCTAGTCAGGCTGTTTTGGCTGCTACAGGCATGAATGTGTTAAGCCAGAAGTTTGGATAACTCCAGTACCACCTTACGCATTAATGCTTGAGAGTGAAAAAATATTGTCTGCATCTATGATACTTTTTACAATAACTTTGGAATTTCGAAAGATTGTACAAAATATTTGAAGAAGAATTGTTGGTAATGTTCTTAATAACATTTCTCCTTCAAATATTTTCCTAGCTATGCTTTGGCTTGAAAAATCACATCAAAATTGTCAGTCTTATTTTGGGCCGCTGTGAGCATTCATGGATTAACTTGGGTTACTTGTCTCTCTTTAGCTAATGTCAGAACCTACAGTTCATAAGAAACATGGGAAGACCAAGGAAGTCTTAAAGGGAACAGGAAGGGGTTGCACCAAGAATAGTTGTATTTACTGAGTCATATGACATCCGGTATACATTACAGCTGAACCCAGATCCACCCCTCAGCACAACAATACATTAACCCATTAATGACCGCAGCACCCAAAAAAGGCCTGCCTATTTAGTTGATATCCTTTTGGCCAAAGCATTCTTAGGGAAAATAGTTGTAGACATTTCCATCAAAATCCCCTAAACAACCCCTTTTCCAATTACTAGTAGTTGTAAATTCAATGTTTCATTACCATTATGTATTCATACAAATCTAAGCATTAATAAGTTAAGAAATGAGTTTCTGAGATGTGCTCATCCCTTCAAATCTCCTGTTACCCTGTCGATTTTATGGTCTAATTTCATGGTTGCTCGAGTTTGAATAGCTTGAAAGATACAACTTCCGACAGTCTAAATGTGGGGCTTTTCAGCTCCTGCGATTCATTTCAATTCAACTCTTATTCTACCAGACATAAAGCATTAGATTGTTGTGCAAGAGTGACCCACTTCCATAGTGTTGAGATATTCTTCATTCACCTAGTGTATTATACGATGGGTCAGCTTTTCACATGCCAATACCAAAAACTTCAATTTCCTATTACATGTACTGTCTTAATATCACCTTTTCTCAGCCATGCACACCAAACACTCTACATTTATTCAATGTGGCCTGGCTTGAATATTTTTGTCTATAAGGACACAATCTGTCATACAGAAGAATCAACAACATTAACATCCCTTTTCTACACAATATTTGAAAAAAAATATACATATCATAATAAGAATTTCATCATACCAGAAAACATTTTTTATTGTTATTTGCAAAACACTTCATGTAGTTGAATAAAAGTTAATCATATCACTTATATGTAAAAAAAAAGTTCTTTTGATTATCCTGGACAATTTTTTTAAATTTGAATCTGAATTATTCTAGGTGGTCTCAATCTCGGCTCCCCGTGCCGTAATTTGCTCCTCCGGCTTTCATTATGGCTTCTCTCACTTTCGCCTCATCGATCTCCTCCATTTCTTCAGCCTGGATGTCCACAGTCACACTCTGAAATGAGAACAAAATTCATTAAGCAAAAACTTTGGAAGTGGCTGCCCCAGGGGCTGCGTAGCCGGCCAGCTGGCTACGCAGCCTATCCTTCAGCATTTGGCTGCGTAGCCGGAATATGTTCCTGCCTTTACATATGGAAGTATCCTACTAGGTAGTAGTTAATACATGACATTAGTTTATCCAGGTATTACCTTGGATCTAGTAAATACATGCCAACACAGTAGGTTACTACTTCAAACCCATTGCATCAGACAAAAAAACAAAAACTTTAATCTCAGATGTATAAAAGAATGGATATGTAGCGAGAGACTAATTACTATATGCTCTATAGTGAAAGGCTGCACACGACAAGGGTTTCTGATCTGCCATCAGGGAGAGGTCACGAGGGAACAAGGACCAATCAGCGCACTTGTATCATTTACATAATAGAGCAACCTGTGCGCCATCATCATCTGAGCATGCGCAGCTCAGAGCACATGACTTTTGGGCTATTGGTTGACGCTAGCTAGCCTAATCTGGTTGACTGGCTGGTTGCATATCCACTTGTTTTTATTTATCTAAGCTTAAATGAAGGATTAACCCTTATGCTGGTGGTGGCCAATTTGGCCAAAACACAACAATGCAAAGAACCTTAAATATGACTGAAACCCTTGCATATGGGTACTCATCTCAGAGTACTCAGCAAGAGCCATCCAATCAATAACAATGTGACAGGGTTTAGAAGATTTTCAAAAATCTTTGTGTCCTTGTTCTTTGGATGAAAGAAGCCTTGGCATTGGAAGGGTTAACAATAGTACAATATAGTACAGGTAACCTCGCTTACCTCAGACTCAGTCACCTGCCTTGGATTTTTACATAGCCCAGACAAAAGCTGTGGTCCCAAATCATTCTTAGCTACTTCTAAGAGTTACATGTAACTTGGATGCCGGTGACCTCAGACCCTTTTTCTGGGTCCCTATTTGTCTGAGATAAGCGAGTTTCCCTGTAAATTAGTATTTATAAAGGTCAAAAGTAGCCTCTAGATGAACTTCTAAGTACTGTCAGCAGCTTTGAATTTAAGCATGTGAACTTTTGCACACTATTTGCACATTCTTTCCATCAGAAGAGAGTTGACGTACTCTCTGTGCTACCTGAGAGTAGTAGACAGGGAGTGGGCACTGTGCATGCATCATCAAATTTCGCTGCCTCCCACTACATAATAAGATAAAGAGATATAACTATAATAGCTAGCCGGGCAGTTTTGGGCACTGCAGGCATAAATGGGTTAAGCTGAGAGGTTGATTACCTGTCTGATATATAACTTTCCTGTGTCAACACTACCCTGCCAGATTAAGATAAGGAACCAATTAACAGCTAATCAAGGGCTTCTTTCCTATCACGATTGGAGGGGGAGGGGGAGATGGGTGAAAGGTCAGTTTTATCATTCATCAAATATCAAAATCATGACGTGTGAAGCTTCAAAGAAGACTTTCATTCACACTAATCTATGCATAAACAGGATCCTTGAAGCAATTTAATAAGTTGAATATATATATATATATATATATATATATATATATATATATATATATATATATATATATATATATATATATATATATATATATATATAACATATATATATACATATATATATATATATATATATATGTACATATATATATATATATATATATATATATATATATATATATATACATATATATATATATACATATATATATACACATATGTATATATATAAATGTATATCTGTATATATATATATATATATATATATATATATATATATATATATATATATATATATATATATATATATATATATATATGTATGTATATATATATATATATATATATATATATATATATATATATATATATATATATATATATATATATATATATATATATAAAATTTATATATATATGTATAAATATATATATATATATACATATATATATAAATATATATATATATACATATATATATAAATATATATATATATATATACATATATATATATATAATTTATATATATATATAAATATATATATATATATATATATATATATATATATATATATATATATATATATATATATATATATATATATATATATATATATATATATATATATATATATATATATATATATATGTGTGTGTGTGTGCGTGTGTAATTAACAAGTGATATCCTGTGTCAATCAAGCATCCCCCTATACTCTTAATTATATACATACTACTATTGTTACTCATGCCAGTTTCTGAGCCTTGACCCAGATACCCTACATTTCCTGATTATCTCATTCATGCCTACAGGTCACTTTAACAAATGAATGGTCTGGATCTATGATATTTTTTCAAAATTACTTTAGTATTTGATGGATTGTTGTAGATAGTGTCCTCATCAAAATTTCTCTTTCAAATATTTTTTTGAAAATTGCTCTGCATGGCCACAAAGATATCACCAAGATAGCCAGGATATTTTTGAGTACTTCTGACATGAAAGGGTCAATTCATAGCAGGATAGACTTACTACAAGTCTGTGTAAAATGACTGTCACTGAGTCCAAATGATCTCGCCTGTTGAGTTGATTTCAGTCCAGACTTAGTTGTGTATTAATCCCCAAGGGGGAGCCACTAGAGCTCAAACTCTCCTTCAATTAACTTGCTATTTTATTTGCATTTCCCGAGTTACTTCCTCAAGTAGCATGGATCCAGATGACACTTTTCAAAGTGTACCCTAAGCAAGAATGGGTTGCTGTTTTGATCTATCATAGTCCTCTGTTTCAGCATACATGAGCATAACAGGTTACAGGATTGGGTAGGTTCAGAAGGCGAGAAAAATAATCTCTACTGGCTTGTCCCTTCCAAAATTATTTGGGTCGCTTATTTGGGATCTGTGCGGTGAAACATTGGAATGTAGGAATATATTTTGTGCTCACCTTTACCAATGATTTCAGATTATTTTTAAAAGTTCCCATCTTTGCTCTCTGCATGCCCATCACACTCTGGCCACACCATGTAATTAGAGCAAACTTGGCACGTTTGCTCATCTCATCTCCCGTCATCACCCGGACAAAGCCAAACGCTCGATTCCCCTCTGGAAATAGACAAATAACACATCACAACAATGAGGGGTACAGTAAAGCCTATTTAGATAAAGGGATAGAATGAGGGAATGGATAAATGAATAAAATAAATAGATAAGTAATTAAATAAATGTCTGAATGAATGAATAAATAAATGAATGAATAAATAGATCGTTGGATAAATAGATGAATAAATAAATAGAAAATAAATAGACAAAATTAATCAATATTAATAAATATGTGAATAAATGAATAAATGAATAAAGAACGAAAAACAAATAGATAAATGGATACTAATGTGAATGTTTATTGGGTTTAAAAAGCTGTATTCCACTGCATCAAAGGTGCAGACAACCTTTTACATTCATTTCCTAGCAGCTGCAGGTCTTAATATCATGCTTTAATCCAACGAAATTGTTTTCAACTCCGAGGTCCCAGGTTTATATTCAACCATTAAAGTACCTTTTTCTGCACTCATAGGTTTAGTATCATCCATAAGCCAGATATCTGTACTGATACCCTA
>OZ012688.1:24196182-24217074 GCA_963942565.1 Maea johnstoni
AGTCCTAGGATAAAGACAAATCACGGGACACACCATTACCACAAAACAACCTATAGTTTCAGCGACATCAGGGTAGGGGAATTGTCACTTGTCACACCAGAGTGTGACAGCTGCCTCAAAACTTGCCATAAGAAATACCTGTTAACCAATGTTTGATTTCAGGGAAGTATTACCAAATGATTTCTTTACATGTTTCTTTTGCGTTTTTAAATACAGATTGTACTTAGAAAATGTGTAAACTCCACCTATTGATTGAGATAGGTCTCCATTATTGTGCCCACCAAAAGTGCTGTGCTAAATGACCAATTGTCTGAGCTTCCTGAGGACTCAAAACCTTGGACAACCCTGCACATTTGTGGCACAAAATATTCTGATTTTTTTCCTTATGGAACATCACTAGGCTTGAGAGTGGTGCTCAGTATAGCATGCAGGCACGAGTGGAAAGATAATACATAATAACAGGATGCTGATACTAATATACAGGTCATAATGTGCCGCTCTCTATTGTTTCAACACAAATGAACATTCCATCAATTTGCGATTAAGATAATGAGGGATGAAACCAATTTACTAGAATGGTGGCAATTCTAGCAACTCTTGTTGGGTCTGGTCATATATGTCCCAATGTGTTACAATGTTAGCTATTGTAAAATAAAGTCTGGTAGGATTGTATATGCATCATCTGCAAGGGGTTAATCTAAGTGCCTTCTTGCACCCAGTCATCTGGAGAGGACAAGTGCCAAGTGGATGCCAATTATACATTGTTCTTGTAGTCTAACAGTCTGATCTCCCTAAGAATTTCTCTCCACCTTTTAATATGGCCCAGACAAAGGATGAAGAATTTAATATTGGATTGGAAATTGGAAATTCGATTTTGTCACTTTTTCTGCCATAGTGTGGCAAAGTTGTGACTAAACAATTGTAAATAGTGGAGGAAACCAGAGGACCCAACGAAAACCACTGCCCAACCCCAAGTCACTGGCAATGTTTCCAGTGGATTCAAACCACGGCAGTGGTAAGAGACAGCTAGCAGTCAGTGGCAACGCTTAATACCACACGACCATAAAGGCAAGTGCATTTGTGTGTATGCAGATGACACAGATAGCATGAAGAAAGAATGACCGGGAAATTAACATGAAAAGTAATTTCTTTTTATATGGACAGTCAACTAAGAATAAAGAGTATGAAATGAAATGTATAGTGGTTGCCATAGTTAATAGAGGAACCACACCTAATAGTAATAGCTTTGGCAGCTAGGGGACTGAACTCTGGACCCTATGCCTCCCAGCACTACTCTACTGCTATTGTGCCATTGATTCTAGTCTAATTATAAGGGCGACCCAGGCATGCTTCACATCCTTTCAATCCTAGTTCTACAAGCATTTAGAAATTGATCAGGAAATGAGTTATACACTTTTTTTGTTTGAAACGGAGAATAATATCAATATAGGTGTATACTCCTGACAGACAATTTCTATAAAGTTAATTGACAGTGCAAATCATTTACAAATACATTTGTGTACAGCTTTAATGGTGGGCCACTTGCCTGAGACGTTCTCAGTTTTTTTTGTAAGATTTACAAATAAAATAAGGTGAATAATAAAGAAATCATTTCAATAGTGGAAAATAATCAGTATTTCCAGTTTCTGAAATCAGCAAATTTATACTGGTAATCTTTTTTGAAGCATACAAAATGCTGCTATCTTGTTCATTCTGAGGTTTGGCACGGCACCCATAAGTGCAGAACTGTCGTCTTGTTAGCTGCCTGGTCCAACATAATGCCAGAAACAGCTTGCACTATTGTAATAAAAAAATGTTAAATTTTTAAAATTATCCACTTAGTTTAAAATAGATGTCAGTCATGTTTGTTACATGCTCGGGGCTGCTCTCTAGGCCTCAGCATGTAGAATAATACACTCAGACACTTTGTAGTGTGACTTAGCTTTATTGTAGCAGATCAGAGAGAGGGAGCATACGCATGCTCGGTGATACAGTATAATAAGGGAGGCTTTATTATTTAAGTTTAAGGGAGTGTTCATTATATGATATTGTAACATCCTTCCTCTTTTATGAAAGTAGTCTACCTTATAGAATTTACTGTAGTTCATCAGTAACATGATTAATAAACTTTGCTTGCATTTACCAGTGATATAGTTTATAAGCCTCGAATTCTTATTTCTATGAATAATGATTCTTTAACTCTGATTGGAAATTATAAATGTTCATTTTCCTTAGATATTCAGTTCAGTTAGGTTAGAAATTCTAATAACTTTGTGGTCATCATAAGTTCATGTATAGAGTTCTTGTTAGAGTTCATAAACAGTTCTTGTGTGATTTTCTGTCTAGTTTCTGGTAGTCACATACAGTAATGTTCTTTGGGGAGCTTTGTAGAAACACAGTTTTGTCATATTTTCTAATCTAACAATTGGAGGAGAGGTTACTAGCACGTCACTCCATAAACACAGACTTCGCGTCGTGTTTTCTAACTATATTTGGTGATTCATTTCTTTTCTTCTTTTTTCTTTTTCTTGAAATGAAAAGTTCTTTCTTCATTTTGTGAATCACTTCTTTGTGTTAACAATGAAATCACCAAATCCTGAAGGTGGTTTAGACACACGTTGAGATCTCCGTGGAGCTGGTACTTCCATTTTCACTTCAGTGTTGCTCACCGCTGATTTCTTTGGTGACTGCAAGACCGAGGTATTTGAAGTAGTATCCTCAGGCTTATTGTTGAGTTTAGTGGGCTCAACATTCATAGGTTGCATTCTGATTTCTCGATCGGTTGTTGATGAGCCTTCATTAGATTTCTTCAAATGCACTCTGTTGCGTCTGTAAGTACCATCATCGGTTTCTACTTCATAGGAGCGTTCGTCAAGGCGATGTTGAATGACTCCTTTGTTCCATTTTTTCTCTCCAAGCTTAAATGGTTTCATTCTTACCACATCACCTTCACAGAGGGGTGGTAGATCCTTTGCTGACCTGTTGTAGTAGGTAGCCTGTTTATCCTGATGGGTTTTCAGTTTGGATCTTTCAGATTTGATATCCACGTGACGAGGTTCCAGTAGACTAGCAGCAGTTGGTAGTAGGGTCCTGGTGCGTCGGTTTAACATGCGTTGAGCAGGACTGCTATTGACTCCTTGTGTAGGTGTATTTCTGTAGTCAAGAATAGCCAGGTATTGATCTCTTCCAGAATCCTTGGCTTTTTTCAAAAGTTGTTTTGCTACTTTAACGCCAGATTCTGCCTTGCCGTTGGATTGTGGGTAACCTGGACTGCTGGTCAGGTGTTCAAAATCATAGGTTTTAGCAAAGTTCTCGAATTTTTCTGAAGAGAATTGAGGTCCGTTGTCACTGACCAATTGTTCTGGAATGCCATATCTAGAAAAGTGATTTTTCAGTTTTCTGATCACTGTTGCTGATCTGGTGTCTTCTAGTCGATCAATTTCCCAGAAGTTGCTGTAGTAGTCTACAGTCAGAAGGAAATCTTTGTCATCCATTTGGAACAGGTCAGTTCCAACCTTTTGCCACATCCTGTCTGGGACTTCATGGCTCATCAAGGTTTCTTTGCCTTGACTCGTTTCATATTTTCTGCATGTTTCGCAGGAGGAGATATACTGCCTCATGTCACTTGTCATGTTTGGCCAATAGATACATTCGCGAGCTCTTCGTAGACATCCTTCAATGCCCAGGTGAGAACTGTGAATTTTCTCTTTCATGATACTTCTCAGCGACTCTGGTATAACGACTCGTTCACCTTTAAAGATAAATCCATCTTGTAGTGAAAGTTCGTCTTTACTGCTGAAGTAAGGTGTCAAAAGTGTGTGAATTTTGACTTTAGATTCTGGCCATCCATGTGGTATGACATCTTTCAGGAGTTGCATGGTTTCATCTTGCTGAGTTGCTTCTCGAATCTGATTAAGCCTTTCCTCCCTGATCGGTAGAAATTTAACCATATTCACTCGCTCAAACTCAGTCTGTCCATTCAACTCGAGTGGTAGATATGCACGAGAAAGCATATCTGAGGTGAACATCTTAGTTCCTTTCTTGTATCTCACTTGTATGTCGTAGTTGTGTGTACGCAGCAGCATTCTCTGTAGCCTCCTTGGAGCTCGACATAGCGGCTTCTGTATTATAGTTTCAAGGGGCTGGTGATCACTGTACACAGTGACTCGACGACCATACGTGTATTGATGAAATTTCTCCAGTGCGTAGACGATTGCCAACATCTCTTTTTCGATTTGTGCATACCGAGTTTCTGTATCGGTAAGTGCTCGGCTGGCATATGCTACTGGCTTTCCATTCTGTGTTAGAACAGCACCCAATCCTCTTTCACTAGCATCTCATTCTACATCCAGTTCTTGGCTAGGGTCGTAGTATGCTAGGACTGGTGCTTTCATGACCAATTCTTTAACCTTTTGAAAGGCTGTTTCTTGGGGGTCATCCCAATGCCACTCTACATCACTTCGTGTGAGCTGTCGAATTGGTTCCATGACATCGGATAAGTTTGGCAAGAATTTTGCCAAGTAGTTGACAAATCCACTAAATCTTCTGACTCCAGCTACATCTGTAGGCTTCGGAAGATTCTTGATTGCCTCGATTTTGGACGGATCGGGTCCTAGGCCATCTTTAGTTGCACGGTGACCTATGAAACATATCTCCGATTTACGAAGTTCTGTCTTCTCTTTATTCAGCTTGATTCCTTTATCTCTGCATCGCTGTAAGAGATTTTGAAGACTCTGGTCATGGTTTCTGTTGGCATCTTCTAGGGTCTCACCCTTGCCATATACTATTATGTCATCAGCTATGCACAGAACACCATCTAGACCTTCTAAAGCTTGATGAAGACGTTTCTGAAAGATTTCAGACGAAACGCAAATACCAAATGGTAGGCGGCGCCACTTGTACCTTCCAAACGGTGTGTTGAAAGTGGTAAGTAGGCTTGATTCTTCATCTAGCTCTATGTGCCAATATCCTGATGCCAGGTCAAGTTTTGAGAAAACTTTTGCCTGCGCTAGTTCAGGAAGCACTTCTTCGATGATAGGTAGTTGATAATGTTCTCTTTTCAGAGCTTTGTCCAATTGACCTGGGTCGATGCATATTCGGAGATCGCCAGACTTCTTTGTTCTTGTGACAAATTGGCTGACCCAGTCAGTTGGCTCATCCACCTCTTGGATAACTTCCATTTTCTGTAGTCGTTGAAGTTCCTGTTTCAACTTCGGTTTTAAGGAAACTGCAGTGCGACGTAGTGGAGCTATCACAGGTGCTACAGTAGGATCCACCTGCAGATGTGCTTTGCCTGGCAGTCTGCCTAGGCCACCATCAAACACATCAGCATAACTCTTGAAGATATCATTTTTGTCTTCTTCCATTTGACTTTCAGTCAAAATATTCACTTGTTTGAAGTGATCAGTGTTCACTGTTATCAACTTCATCTGCTGGGCTGCACTGGCACCAATCAATGGAGTTAGTGATTCTTTCACTACTATGAATTCCACTGAATATTTCTTCTTAGTCTTGCGATTCTTCACTATGAGTCTGCAAGTTCCTTCAGGCTTCAGCTTGTCCCTGTTCCACATTTGTAAGACTTTAGACGTCTTCTCGATCTTGTTGGAGCCTACATACTTTTTTGGCAGTATGTTTACGGTTGCTCCGCAATCAACTTGGAATCGGACAGGATTAGCGCCAATCTCCATTTCTGCAAAGATGGATTTCTTGTTTTTAGATGTGATGATCTGTCCCACAGTTTCAACTGTTTGAATGAGTTCTACCTCACTGTCATCAGAGTATTCATCATCATTGGTCACAGCATTGACAGATTTGCGAGAGGTCCCTTTCTTTGTGCATTTCTTTGCAAAGTGGTTCTTCCTCTTGCACTTAAGGCATACTTTGCCCCATGCCGGGCATTTTTCCTTAATTTTCTGGTGTCTGAGACCACAAAATTTGCAGTCAATTTCTCTTGAACCTCCATCAGTTTTCTTTTTCGAGAAGTTGACCTTGTGGATTTCCTCAGCTTGGCCACCCATAGACTTTAGTTGTGACGAAGTAATTTCTGCACTCTTGCATATATCAATGCATCTTTGTAGAGTGAGATTTCGCTCTTGGAGAAGCTTCTTTCTTGTCTGCTGATCCCGGACTCCCAGAACCATTCGATCACGGATTAATTGATCGTGTAGGCAGTCGCAAAAGTTACAAGATTTCGCCATGGTACGTAACACAGTTGTGTAGTTCTCAATGGATTCTGTTGATTCCTGCGATCTCTTGTTGAACAGGTATCTCTCATAGATTTCATTGGATTCACCAATGATGAAATCATCAAATTTTTTTTATGATGATTTTGATGTCATCCCTGTTTTCTGCTTCTGTGTATACAAATGTATTGTACACCTTCAATGCGTCTGGGCCAATAGAGTGTAGGAATAGAGCTATCTTGAAATGTTCAGGTTGTCTGTTTATTCCTGCAACAATTGAATAGTTCTCCCACATTTGTTTCCACGTCTTCCAATTGTCAATTGTGCTAACACTTGATAGATCTAAAGGCTTGGGAGGAGCAATACCCTGCATTTGCATTGTGATCCCTGGTGGGAGGGTATTCTGATGTTCCCCGGCTGCCTCAGCCGCGACTTCCCCTGCATCAGCCATCTCAAGTGGCTTGGGTACAAAGTCCAGCGTTTTATTGCCCAATGGAATGTCCTTATCACTGGCTTGCTGCTATACACGCTATAGTGCTGCTACACTAGTGCCGCTTTGACTTCTACGGAAGATGGAATGTTCATGCTACAATTTCTTCTTTTTATCTTAGATTTAACGGTCTCCTTTAACACATTTTGTTCTATATGTGTTAGTGCACCGCTGCCACCATGTTACATGCTCGGGGCTGCTCTCTAGGCCTCAGCATGTAGAATAATACACTCAGACACTTTGTAGTGTGACTTAGCTTTATTGTAGCAGATCAGAGAGAGGGAGCATACGCATGCTCGGTGATACAGTATAATAAGGGAGGCTTTATTATTTAAGTTTAAGGGAGTGTTCATTATATGATATTGTAACAATGTTGGAGATACCATTATACGAACTAGTGGATATTGTCGCATGAGATGACTGCCCATGTAATCAAGACTTCTAGTTTGGGCGTGTCTTTTTCAAGTTTTTGCCTGGCGTGATCATCAGGCGAGGAACTCCGTCGACGGGCTTTCCCCTAATCTCGCTGTGCTAAAAATAGACGCGCACGCCTTGGGTTAAAGGTGAGACGGAAGGACCCGTTGCCCTTCCGCTGTCTGGAGGCGTGTATTAACACATTAACGATCGACCCACCATATCATAACAGATCAAAAGAAATGAGGCGTGACGCCCCAAATCACACCAATCAAAAGCAAACACAATTCACTTTCAAAAGTCACAACTTACTTATCATCTTTAAATTTGCAGACAAGAAAAGGAAACTGTCCAAAGCACTGTCTTATCTGCCCGGCAACTTAGGCATTTATCAGTTAATGTGATTGAGAGGGGAATATATTTTGTCTGACTCACCGTTGAATTGTTCCTTAAATTCGTCATATTCCACTCCTATCAGCCCTTTAGAGATCGTGTTTCCCTCGACATCAAAAATCACCCTGAAATATTGAGATACACTCTGTAAGGACAATGGATGGTATTCAGTCAAGACTTAGTCAATGAAGGGGTGGGCGGGGTATATCACATTCACATCCGTGGCACCCGCGCCGGTGCTCTTTAAGTCACACATTAAACCTCTATCCTTTAACTTTAAGAGATCCACTCCTCTAGGCACCGTAGATTTTTTGTCACTTACCAGTTGCTTTCCGTATGATCGTCTCTGACATCTTCATAAGCTTCAATTATCTCCTCTTTGTTGAGTGCAGCCATGATTTTTGCTGTGTGCGTCTACGGGTTATAGCTCCTACTCCTAGCCGGTTACTATAACTACACTGCGTACGGTGGTCTCCGCGGCTGTCAGCAGTCACACATACAACCACCCCTACACAGCTGGTGAAAGTAGTTCCTCTAGCCGGAAGCCGATTCCTGCGCCACACACTTGTTGATCATCCAAACCAAAATCACGATTTTGATTACGATAAGTGACAATTCTTTATCGAAATTTATTGTTGGTAATCATTATTCTTTTCTGTATGGCAATTACCCATGTGATTCAATGAAGACTTTAACAGAGACTTCGCCCTGTGTGACTTAAGAGTGAACTTGTCACCAATAGCAGACGATCACCATGGCGCAGTATCCGCGCATCCCCTTCCTATCGAGGTAATTAATGAAGAATTAATTTTCGTTACTTTTTCTGCCATATTGCGGTTGTCGTGACTAGCCAGTTGCAAGTGGTAGAGGGAACCTTAGCACCCGGCGAAATCCACCACCTAACCCTATCATGTCACTGGGAACTTTCTAACATGCCCCGGTCGGGATTCGAACCCGGGCGGTGGTGAGAGACAGCTAGCGGTCAGTGGCAACGCATTACCGCCCAACCCTACAAACAAAAGGATAATAAGAGGAAGGCAACGATTTTATCAAATGTGTGTCAATGCTGATCGATGTATCATTAGTGCAGCACATGTGTAGGTCATGATCATGGATTCACATATAACTTTTTGAAGAAAATATTAAAAACAATCTCACTTAGATGTTTAAGGAGATGAATATTGCTCAACAGTCGTGACCGTTTGAATCTTAGAAAATGTCTGTCTTGTGGAAAAAATATATAACAAAAAAGTGATTTCTACTTAAGTTCGCTTCATTTCCATGCACCTTCAAATGGTAACAGGGTTGGTTACGTTTTATACATGTACTAGTACTGTATTCTTATGTCCATCCATCCATTCCTGTGCAGTAATATCAGGGTTTTGATGCGGGAGTTGCGTAGTAGCTTTTGACGTCTGTGCGCTTGGTTTGGTCTTAGATAAATAAAAAAATGTTTTCGTTTGGTATGATCTACGTCGTATTCAGCAGCTCAGTTCACATCGCAACGTGATAGATAAGCGTAACAGGACAGAAATTCCTTAATTCTCTTTGCGAGAAGTTCCAAGGGGTCTTTCAGTTGCTAAGGCATTGTAGACAGCCCTCCACAACGCCTTACATTTGTTTAGCGACGTGGGGAACCCCGTTGCAACTCATAGGATCCAGCGCTTACTCGAATATGCCATCATCTAGATCTGGACGCAACCGGCTTCCGAAGGGCTCCGCCCTGTAACCGTACGTTATAGTTAGAGTGAGCCGCAGCCACCACAGATGGCTTTATATATACTACACAGAAATCTCTCCTAATCATATTGTCGTAAATAACTTGCGTTTGGCAGCGAGTTAATCTATAAAATAGAGCGGCCATAAACCAGAGTCAGACATGAGATTGAGAGCATGTATTAACATTATGTCTGGGAAAATTATTCAAATGTTTTCACACCCGATCAATCCCAGCCATTGTCGTTACAAGTCAAAGCTAATTACGGCAGAGGTCACGACCTTCCATCTTGTCACACGTCAGAGTAGAGAGTCCGTTCGCGGTCAACGCTGCTATTGGAACTACAGCATCATTGATCCGTTTAGGATGAACACTGGCTAGCCAGTTAATTTCAGTTACACATGCATGTTAAGGTAACTGTTATTCTGTTAACACGTCTGAAGAGCTAGTCTGCTAGGCAAAGGATGGATCCTAGTACCAGAATAGTTAACGTCCCATTGAGCTGAAAAACCAGATAGGGCCCCGTTGAAAGAGGTACTCGGAGGACAGTACAATTACAGAGAAGGGGGAAGGCAAGTGTTGCGGCAAGGCGCTAAAGGCCGCAGGAGGAGTAGAAAGTGTCAGTGTAGTAAGGATCCGTGCGCCCAAAAAGTGAGTGGCGGGCGCACAGATCCAAGCCCAAAGTACAGGTGGAAGGTGCATGGATAGGGCACTGATCAGCACGTGGGGACGTGTGAAAGAGCAGATAGAAGGTAGATGGCTGGTAGTTGCATAAAGTAATAGCTTGGATGAAGAAAAGAATTGATATGTAGCGAGAGACCAATTACTATATGCATTATAGTTAAGTGCTGGACTCATGCCAGGAGTACCAGATAAGCCATCAGCGCGGGCTCACGTGGGAACAAGGACCAATCAGTGTTCTCGCATCGATTACATTACTGAGAAACCTTATCTCCACCACCAGCTGGGGGTGCCCAGAGCACCAATTTCTGGCTAGCGGCTAGTAGTTGACACTAGTTGAGGCTATTGTCGTGCGGTACCAGCAACTACGAACAGCCAATAGATGGTACAGTATGGCCCCTATCTCCAGCGGTTTCAGTGCCATACTCAAACGGAGCCCTCTATCCACATGTTGAGGTGGATGTAAACTAATTAGGCCATCCTGAACGCTGGGCTAGGAGCAAGTTAGTTAAGGATAATGTATAGGCCAGACTAAAACCTTTGTAAAATTCATGAAAATGAAATAAAACTTGGTACATTAATCAATGGAGATATGAGATATCTTGAGGTATTTTATGACAGCTAATCAATGGAGATATCCTTGTCACGGCATGTTTGTCAGGGATGTGACTCATTTCCTTCAGTCTGTGAGGTTTAGCATTGTCGTACTGTCACACTTACGATGGACCAAGTGTGAAAGAGAAGATATTTAAATATTTCTGTTCACTTCCGTATTTTGTTAGAAGAAAATATATTTAAATATATTTTCTCCCAACAAAATACGGTAGTGAAAAAATATATTTAAATATTTTCTCTTTCTCACTTGGTCCATCGTACACACTGGCCAACAAAGAAATAAGTGGGCGTTAGCATCCAAAGCTCAGCCGGTAAAACTGTGATTACCCAGATAGGGCCCCGTTGAAAGAGGTACTGGGAGGACAGTACAATTACAGAGAAGGGGGAAGACAAGTATTGCGGCAAGGCGCTAAAGGCCGCAGGAGGAGTAGAAGTTGTCAATGTAGTAAGGATCCGTGCGCCCAAAAAGTGAGTGGCGGGCGCACGGATCCAAGCCCAAAGTACAGGTGGTAGGTACATGGATAGGGCACTGATCAGCACGTAGGGACGTGTGAAAGGGCAGATAGAAGGTAAATGGCTGGGAGGTGCATAAAGTAATAGTCATGTGCAGCAAGTGTGCATGCAACTGACAATACCAACGTCATAGGGAACTTAATGGAACATTTCCTTCATCAACAGATATGAATTAATACTTTCACCCTTTAAACTTCACAGAGCTCAATTTTTATATGAAGGCTAGGCATTACTTACATCCATTAAACTGTAGATTTTCTCGAAGAAATTCCCAACTTCACAACTGTGGAAATGTTTATTATAACTCAAAGATAAAAGATCGTTTTTAGTCAAGGCCCAACATTAAGTCATCGGCCCTTATAGCGAACGGCAATTCAGGCAGACATTCTCTCTGGGATCAGCGGATTTGACCAACAATTCATTTTAGTAAAGTAAAGTGAAATAAAAATAATGCCACAGTTAGTAAGAGTAGGTAACATTTCTAAGTACCTCACGAAGCGCTGGACAGATGGAAAGATGAAAAGAGACGCGGGCAGATGGAATCGATCCCGCGATCCCACGTCCGATAAGCAAGCGCTCTATCCATTACGACACGGCTACATGTGCCAATGCTGCTATTTGAAAAGAGAACTATATTAATGAAATCCCGTAACTCTATTTGGGATCGTTCCTAGCTTTCCGAGTTTAGTCTTGCCATTTACGTGACTGACAAACGGAGTAAATCTTTGAAAAGGACCTCTAGGCCACGTTTATCAATGACCCCACATATCTAAATACGGCCAGAAACTGATTAGTATCTACCTTCGTCATGCGAGCCGGTGTAATGTCCAAATCAAATATGGCGCCTGTTGTCCAACTACTCCCAAAGGCTCGGCATCATTGGAATGTCGTTATCTAGAACCCAATAAGGAGCGCCAAAATAGCTCAAAAATTGTTTTTGATCTTTTAATCTAATGCCTTTTCAAATAAATGAACAATAATAATTATATCAATACGCCTTTACATGTCGTTAACTTTGTGGCATCGCAAGCTTCGCAATCCAATTTTGCCTGTGCTATGAACTTGCTATTCTGAGGTTCAATTAGTTACATCTGCTGCCGTTTCACTCTTGCGGCGCTACCGCCGGGTATGAACATTAGCGTCAAGATAACAACTGGCGTCTAGCCGGAGAATGTTGATATTTTGATTGGTTTGAACGAATCTCAATATGACCGGTACCAACCAGAGATGAAGTCCCTGGTACCAACAGATCATTTTTAGCAAGAATATTGAAATGGAAGTTTCTCAATGGAAAGTTGCGTTTTATAGTGAAACTGTCTCATTTAACCCTGGTCCTGCAGAACCAAGAAATATGCGAGCGACACTACTGATCTGCTGTGCATAGCCAGGAAATATCTGTATGCATTTACTCTTAGATGACCAAACACATCCACGATTTACTGACCTGCTAATGGCCAATCGGCTGAGCTAATCTTTAGCCCCCCCCCCTCCCATAGAGCCTGTACATGATCCAATACAGCTCCATTCCGAATATCCCCCCCCCCCCCCACCTTAGACCATTTTGATAAATGGCAAGTTGAAGGTAGCACCTAAATATTCAAATTGCGTCCCTAAAATCGTCCATGGCCAACTTGGTCCCCCGGGGACAAAAAACAACAATGCAGTTGGTAGAGTATGTTACATTCACCAATTCAGCAGGACATGGGTTAAAGTGATAGTTTAAGTTTTTCGACCTTCCAAGCGGCCAGGTGTTCGTGTCGAGTCGTTTTTAAAGTTGTCCTTTTGTCCATCAACATCATATGTCAAGCGGGCAATCGCCCTCTGGTGTTACTTTCTGGTACTAACTCCCTATCAACATACCTGGAATTGGAATATTCTTTTAATACCTAAACTTGTGTTGAGCCAAATCGCCAATTGGTTGTTGTTAAGAATGCGTTTTTATCAAAATATCAATCCATTGCGGTTGATTTGTTTCCTAAATACACTCTGTCCCGCCACGACACGTGCCTGGACGTGCGTGCGCCAATTCTTTGATTATTTTGCGAGCCTGCAGCTGCTCGCGAGCCCAGCAATTTCTCCTGCCCCTACCTATATCAGGCTTTGATAGTTAGCGGAATCTGGGGAAAGAGAATGATCACGTGACAACACAATTAACCCTACAATGCATTCTTTTCACACTTAAAATCATTTAAATATGATCGTCTGTCAGTAAAATGTTGTATCCTTGGCTTCGTCAGTGTCGATGCGCCCTTGATGTTGCTAATGGCCGTGTTATGGACGAACTACTGTTCATCAAAAAGTGGAAGGTTACCTCACAGAACACGCAGTAGGTCCTGGGTTCGAAACCCGGTGGAATCTACTTATTACTAATGACCATTTCTTTTTACTCGTTTTGGTAATATTTCATTTGAATCTTCTTTCGATAACAACTTGGTGTTGAGTGGGGTGGGGTTGGATGGGGGATCACCCTTTCTCTCTAGAATTTAGTGAGATTTGTGAGATTGATTTATTTCTTCTCCATCTGACGATTTCTTCTCCATCTGACGATTTCTTCTTCATCTGACGTGCGGTCGTGCGGTGCGGGGTGGGATGGGGGATCACCTCTTCTCTCTAGAATTTAGTGAGATTCGTGAGATTGATTTATTTCTTCTCCATCTGACGATTTCTTCTTCATCTGACGTGCGGTCGTGGGCGCGTGTCCTACCAAAACATTACACCCTCAGTCCTAAATTTCATCTCTTGAATTTAGTCTTTCTGGGTTTCAAATTGTTGTTAGTTGTCGGTGCTCATGAAAAAGGTACATCATTGGTTATTCGTGTTAACCCTTATGCTGGTGGTGGCTAATTTGGCCATTACAAAATTATGCAAAAAGCCTTAAAAATGACCGAAAATCTTGCAAATTGGTACTCATCTGATAGTACTCGGTGAGAGCTATCTAATGAGTACCAACATGCTAAGGTTAAGAAGGTTTACAAACATTTTGCGTCAGTGTGCTTTGGAAGAAAGTAGCCTCAACATTGGAAGGGTTAATAAAGACAAAGTAATGCTTTGTAGCAGCCAGATGCAGCCTGACAATTTTGTTGAAATCTTTAAGGGAAAACATATAAAAAATACACGGAGATGTGTTAGTTAGAAAGCTACCAACAACTCACCTCGAGATAGTTTGTGAAGCCTTTCCTAATCCTCAAGTTTAACTTGTTATTGTCGAAAGTATGATAGATCCAGACAACACTTTTCAGAGGAACTGTTAGGCCTGAATTGGTTCAGCTATCCATGACTCCCGTCATCAGATCGTTCGAACTAGATGTGGATCTTTAACCCTTCCATGCCTGGATTTCCCATAAAGACTGTTGTCTGACCAAAGACAGTGCCAGAAATAAAGCATACACTTTCAAATTACAATGTATTTGTAGGAGAGAACAGCGTAAGAATACTACTCTCAGGAGAGATGTAAGATAATTTTTGATCAATATTTTCTGAAACGATGCCTCAACGAATGAATTACCGAAATCGCCTGGCTTATTGGCCCGGGGGGGGGGGGGGGGGGGGGGCACTTGGGTATTTAGGGGGGCGCATACGTTCGTTATCAAAATTAAAAAAATACCCCTAAAGCACCCTTATTTTAATAAAACGCTGATTTTTTCCACTAAATAAACACCCCTTCTTTTATCAAAACACTGACATTGGATGAACGGGAACACGTATTTTAACTTAAGATTTTATAATCCTCTGCGTGTTTAGCGGCAGCAAGTGGCGGCAGCAAACTCGGAAGCCCAGTCACTTCGGGAGTCACTCGGCGCCAGAGCCGCGTATATTTCGTGGATTGTAAGGGGATTTTGACCCCCATACTTCGTACCTTGGTACAAAAAAGTACCCTTCTTTTACAAAATCGCGGACATGCGGAGGTCTTAAAAAAGACCCCTTCTTCCGCGAAATACGTAAATAAGGTGCGGCCCCCCTCTGTACCTGAGTGCCCCCCCCCCCTCCCGGGCTTTTTGGATTGTTACAGCCTTGAGGTCGAAACCGAATATAAGAACTGAGTGATATCAAGTTCTCTTGGCTACAATATACTGGCCTTTTCTGTGTGGTGAGGTCGAGATTGGTTGCTTTATAAACAAAATAAGTAACTATTTAGATAGTGTTGTATATCTTCAATACGTAAGTTGGTTAAGAATCCGACTTCAGTTGTTGTGTTTGTGCTGCTGTTAGACCATTAATGGAAGGTTTTTCAAAAGACTGGAAAGTGCACAGCTGGACACGCCATCTATTGATTGGGAATTACACTAAAATGTACTATCTTGGGTTCTACCTTCCTCCTCAGACGTGCTTTGCAGATTCAATTATTAAATGTAATTTGTCGATATCGATATTATCTCATTTACATTACCTCTGCGCGTATTAACATTTACTCATCGCATATTTCACCAGAAATTTAAAACTTAAATTATGATTTAAAATATTGGGGGATCTTGAAATAAAACGTTGACTTCATTATTTATTGGCCTTCCATCGAACTCTTGCAGGTAAATATTGTGACCTGGGTGCGTCAGAGTAGATGCTGTCTACCAATTTAAGACAAGTCTTCTTTTCCTTCACCACATACTCTCTTACAAGGTTCCTTATCCCGCAAACACCAATACCTGCACAACATCATCATGAAACATATAACACATAGACATATTCATAAACATATTATCATAAACATAAAAACGACATATATTCCGCAGACATCGTCTTAAATACCTATTTTTCCAAAAAATTAAATCGACACACAAGTCTGTCTATATATGCAGCAGCCAACTACTTCCTGAGTTAAAGAAAATAAATTTCACAAAATAAATTAAAGAGCCAACGTTAGTTTATTCAAATAAGCATGGCATGCGTGCTGAAACGAAACTTTTGATATTGTCCAAAGTTTGAGGTAATTTGTGTGTAAGTAATCATAATCCCAGGCCAATGGTATCATTCGAGAGAGTTATGAAAGAGGTATCATTTGAATTGCTTCTGGATAAGATTTCACCACAACAAGTAAAGCCGTCACTCTACATAATGTGGCAGCAACGTCACGAAATATCTGAGACTAAAGGTACGCTGAAATCAATTGGAACGGCTCCTTAATTCAACTTTCTACGCTTATAAATAAGAGTCGGATACATCTACCTGGTTTCAGCTATTATCTAAAACTTTACTAGCGGGACTAAAGGGTCAAGTGAAACTAAAAAGGTTGACCAGTGACGTAAGAAAAACACGAAAAAACAAACAAAAAACCCGGAGGTCATCTTAAATTTCGGAATGACGTCTTTGTACGCTTGTTGGCTGATATTTTTGAATAACCTATGAATATAACTAAATGTTTAATTGATACAAACTCATATATGAATATTAATCATTAATTAATGGATATTTCTTTTAAATATAATAAAATTAATGGTTTATAAATATTCATCAGATCTTGTAAACTTCAAAAAATTATTTAGAATTTATACATAACGTATAAATATTTTACATTTCAAAATATTTATAAGATATATCAATATGTATATATCACGTATAAATATCTTAATGATTTATAGATATTCATATGTAATTCATCAATATTTCAGATAACTTACAAATATTAACTAATGGTTATCACTTTTTATAAATGATGTATGAATATTTATGAATCGTCCATAGATATTTTAGATATTATTTCATAAGTATTCATTTTTGCTGATTAACGTATTTGACCGTGGAAAAATTCGTGATTTTTTAAAAGTGGGCATTTTAAAGAAAAGAGGCCGCCACATTGGATCTTTTCTGATTTTCAGCTCATACTGGGTTGTCCGGATCTGTGTGCAGAGAAATAACTGGTTGATAAATGCATTTCAAAATCTATTATATCTTTTGCACAGAAAAATGGACGGAAAATTAGGGCAATTCATCGCACACAATGAATTGTAAAAAAATAGTCCGGAAAATTTATAAATTTATTGCATTTTTATTTGCCAAAAAAATAACTGTTTAACCCAGGAATTGTTAACAAAACATGACCAATTGAGGCTAGTCCACTTAAGATTAAGTAAACAGCTCAAAATATATATGCACTCCTCTATGTTTGCGCGCGCGCGCGCGCGCGCGAGAGAGAGAGAGAGAGAGAGAGAGAGAGAGAGAGAGCTCTGACATGAGCCACTTTTCCTCCGATCGTACCCACTGACCACTATCGTTCTCTCGCAAGAGCGTACGACACAGGGAACGGAAAGCTACGACTGCCAAATCGTCAAGAGCATATCTTCGATTTCCGAACATCAACATTAGAAACAGTGCATTCAACAATTCAGCTGAAGAGGACATATTGCCGGCACCCTCTTTGCACGAACAGGTAATGGTCTTACGTGTGTTTTCAGTCACAACTTCAGGTCCGCGGCCTCCTTATTTTCACGAGTTATGTTTCGTAACACTGAAAATTGAATGCCGGGCAATGGCAATGCAATGACATCGTAATGTTACCAGAGACAGAGGTTACTAGTAGAATGCCCTTGTTTTTTTCGCTTTTATACCAGTATGGCACCAGCAAATCGACTGAACTATCTTTGAAGTCGTTGCTTTTATAAAGTCATTGTTATTATTATTATTATTATTATTATTAAAATTATTATTGTTATTATTACTATTTTTGTTATTATTATTATTATTATTATTATTATTATTATTATTATTAATATTATTAATATTATTAATATTATTTTTATTATTATTATTAGTATCATTATCATAATTATTATTATCATTATTATTATTATTATGATATTATTATTATTATTATTATTATTATTATTTGTATTAATCATTACCGTATTCTTCCGATTGAGCACACATGCCCAAATAAGCGCACAGGGCCTATTTTTCACGGTTCGAGGGTGAATGACCAGCCCAAATGTCACGAAAAACTCGTAAAACTTCCCCAAGAAGAAGTAAGAAAAGAAGAATTACATACCTTTCCTCTTGCCGTGTCTGCAAACCAGCGCTGAATTCCGCAATTTCAGCAGTTCCTTCACGCTCTCACTGTTCATATTCGCCGCATGATTGTACTATTGACCAATTTATGATCTCACGTGCGCGATTGTAGCTGCAAACGTCTAAGCTAACGGAACAGCGAGAGTGCAAAGGCGCAATAATGGCCAATGCTCTCCGATCGGCAATCATTGAGGTGTGCGGTAAAATGGAAGATCGCCTTCTTCAGAAAAAATTCCCAACCTCTATCCGCACCGTGCGTTTAATCGGAAGAATATGGTATTATTATTATTATTATTATTATTATTATTATTATTATTATTATTATTTTTATCATTATTATTATTATTATTATTATATTAATATCATTTCTTTGGGGGGGGGGGGGGGGGGGGGGGCTTAAACTTAATTGCAGAAATTTTCCACAATACCATGTTAGCCCATTGTTAGGAATGCAAAAAGGAAATATAAACCAACTACTATACATGTAGACATTGTACTTGAGTGTGTGAGTTCCATAGCACTGATTTATGGTAGTGGTGTCAGTGGTATGTGTACTTTCACACAGCTCCCATTTATTATTTGAGTTCACCTTGGCCTAGCACCAATGACTGGAGTGGACTGATACGCCATGCCTTACATTCACGGTCACCTCTCTCTATTTCCCACTTGAGTGCTGTTTGCTGTGGCTATTCGGATCACGCAAACTTTTAGAACATTATTGACTTCACACTATGCCAGCAGCACCATAAGCACTGGTAATGAGGTCACACTTTCAGGTTCCCCATGCGTTGACAAGTTTTACAAGCTATGGTTGGTTTTCTATCAGCTTGTTTAAACTTGTGTGAGTTTCAAAAATGCATGGTGTTCAATATATCGCTCAAAGGCTTTTTGTTTTATGAGCAAGAAAATCCAGCACTTGTGGTCCATAATCTAACTAGTGCATCCCTGTGATTGAGACCCCAGATATTCCTGTGGGCCTATGTATTTGATAAAGCTGAGACCCTAGTAGAGATTTATTTATGATTTCCTGAAAGGATGATCCTTTAATAGATGTATAGCAGTCTAGTGAGTCTACCTTAACTTATTTTGTTTAATAGTCACCTTATCCCCCCCCCCCCCCCTCTGTGGATATTTATGCTTGTTTTCAGAGAATTTACAGTGTTAGTATATGGCATTTCATGTTTTTCTTAGTCAATCAGACAAAGAAAAAAAACAAACGTGGAAGTATAGGTAATTGTGAGTGGTGAACGCTTATCATCTGGAGTTCTGGCGACAAAATTCAAGGTTAGAGCATTGAGGTTGTTGTGCAGTGAGATTATGCAGACCCCTTTGATACATGCTTGCCATTTACATGTGTGCACATAGTGAATGAGTCAATATGAATTGCACTAATATCACAGAGAAGATTAATGTGATGTATTGTGGTGTATCATGTTACTAGGAAACACCCACTATGTGTAATTCAGTGGCCACAATCAGGAGATATTGTGAGCCAATAAGACTATAAGAGGGTCTACAGTAAATGCTCTTTCAGTATGGGCAACAATTTGAGCTTCAGATTGATCATCCTAGCCCTAATACTCATGGTGCTCCAGGTATAGCTATAGCCTGCCTTCCTATCCAGGCCAGATATAGAAATGTCATCCTTGGTGGATAGGTGGTGCTGCAGTTCGGTAGAGAGGACAGTCTTAGATGAAGGAAAGAATGGATATGTAGCGAGAGACCAATTACTTTATTTTGCTTTAGTGAAGGGCTGGACACAACAGGGGTTACTGATCTGGCATCAGGGTGAGCTCATAAGGAAACAAGGACCAATCAGGGCTCTCGTATTGTATACATTACAGAGACATCTGAGCATTGCGCAGACTTATGGGCTACTGGTTGAGGCCAGCCTGTTCAGGTTGACCTGGCTGGTTTCATATCCACTTGTTTTTATTTATCTCAGGGACAGTGGAGCATCTTATCATGATAACAATTACCACCCTCAAATCCTTATGTTTCATGTTTCCCTCCATCGTAGTTTACTGTCCCCAGAGTGAAGTTGTATTGCTGTAAAAGATCTAGTAAATGGCGCAAAATGCATGTCATCTTCCACAGACATATCACTCCAATTGTAGAAATGTTTTAGATGCGAGGTTTGGACACCCCTGATCCAGACTATAAGCTAGTGTTTACAGGAAACATCACAGAGCATTTTTAGGTTTTCCTTTAATTTCCCCATAGAAGGAGTTTCAATTGTGGAGCTTTATAAATTGGAAGAAAATTTCAAGGTCACTCCTTCCCATTCTTTAACATATATGGCGCATTCCAATTTCTCGAAGCTCTGAGGAGAATCTGAAGGATATTAATGAGAACCCAATAAACAATTCTTCTGTGAATACTTCACAAACTTGGGCTGATTTACTATCTAGTTATCCAGTTGACAACTTTCAATGGAAAATTAGAACGTGAATTTACTGAATTAGGATAAAAAAATTAAACAATGATAATAAATATTCCTGCTCATAGATTATCATATATATAAGGCAGGCAGAGTTTCCAGGAAAACCATTTCAACTAATAATTTACAAATAGGTAATGTATAATTTATTATGAATATTGCAATTCATACTGACAAATACAATACATAACTTGCATGGTATCAAATTGGTATTCATGTATAATGTACTGTTATTGCATATTTGTGAGATACCCCTTTGCCCTTACTCTCCTTACTTGCCTATATTCTCTCTCTCTCTCTCTCTCTCCTCTCTCTCTCTCTCTCTCTCTCTCTCTCTCTCTCTCTCTCTCTCTCTCTCTCTCTCTCTCTCTCTCTCTCTCTCTCTCTCTCTCACTCTCTCTCTCTCTCTCTCTCACTCTCTCTCTCTCTCACTCTCACTCTCTCTCTC
>OZ012688.1:24222274-24382831 GCA_963942565.1 Maea johnstoni
GAGTATTTGAAGAAATGAGAACTAGCAGGGTAGGTTAACCCTTACACTGCTGGAGGCTAATTCTACCAATACAAGATAATGCAAAAAACCTGAAAAATCACCGAAACCCTGGCAAATGGGTACTCATCTGAAAGTACTCAGTGAGAGCTTTCCAATGAGTACCAACATGACAGGGTTTGGATGTTTTTCAAAAGTTTTTGCATTTTTCTCCCATGGACAAAAGTACCCTCAGCATGGAAAGGGTTAAAGGAGATCAGGGGCAGATCCAGGATTTCATAAGTGGGGTTCACACTTAGTTTTGCAGTTGACCACCAGGTGGTCAAGGTATGAGTTCAGGGGTTGACCACTTGTTGAGCCACTAAGTTGTTAATGTCCAAAAGGTGGTATTTGTTTCATTCACTCATTCTTTATATAAAGAAAAGCCACAAAAAATTGGCAGTGTCATATGAATTAAACTCGAGACCATTCAAACCGTTTCATTTAAGAGAAGGCACATTGAAACATAAAAAGTTACCCAGCCATTTAGCCTGCTGGATGGCCCAGCAATGGAAAACCTTCAGTCAAATAATTCTCAAAATATTTTCAAAATATCTTTGTATGTCAGAAACATGTCCACACACAAGTCTGGAATAGGTGTATACAATTATTTTGGGATTTTTGTTAAAAACAAGTCCCTCATTAGAAATAAATGTACAAAGTTTAATCCTGCACGTCACAGGCTAGTCCTCTATGAATAACTTTTAAACAAAGCATTAAATCACAAAATATCGACAGTATTCGTGCTGGAATCAACATTACCTTTTAAATTACTTCCTAACATAGGCGTTTATTAGGGAGATTTTTCCAAAATAGTAAGACTGATTTAGGGTGCAACAGACATCAATACATTAAGCTAGATTTAGAAAGCGGCATTGTGAAATTAGATAAATGCAATTTTTTCACCCCACATATTATGCCTTGATTTGCTTCTACTGTCATATTTATGGATCATGTGGGGAATACTAGAACTAGAAGTGGTGCTCAACTTAATATTTGAATTTTAACATATCCCTTTTATTCTTCTTAAATTTGCTTCTGCCATCCTACACACTTTCACAATTTATCCACTTGTGCATTCTGTTGACTATTGCCACAATTCTACCACAGGTAAGCCACATGTCTACCATGATACATGGTTAGTATGAAACTGTCTAGGTTATTTGGTTGGTATGCGGTAATTGCATTGTAGTCCCTAGGATATAGACAAATCACTGGACACACCATTACCACAAAACAACCTATAGCTTCAGCGACATCAGGGTAGGGGAATTGTCACAGTGTGACAGCTGCCTCAAAACTTGCCATAAGAAATACCTGTTAACCACTGTTTGATTTCCAGGAAGTATTACCAAATGATTTCTTTACATGTTTCTTTTGCGTTTTTAAATACAGATTGTACTTAGAAAATCTGTAAACTCCACCTATTGATTGAGATAGGTCTCCATTATTGTGCCCACCAAAAGTGCTGTGCTAAATGACCAATTGTCTGAGCTCCCTGAGGACTCAAAACCTTGGACAACCCTGCACATTTGTGGCACAAAATATTCTGATTTTTTCCTTATGGAACATCACTAGGCTTGAGAGTGGTGCTCAGTATAGCATGCAGGCATGAGTGGAAAGATAATACATAATAACAGGATGCTGATACTAATATACAGGTCATAATGTGCCGCTCTCTATTGTTTCAACACAAATGAACATTCCATCAATTTGCGATTAAGATAATGAGGGATGAAACCAATTTACTAGAATGGTGGCAATTCTAGCAACTCTTGTTGGGTCATATAATATATGTCCCAATGTGTTACAATGTTAGCTATTGTAAAATAAAGTCTTGTAGGATTGTATATGCATCATCTGCAAGGGGTTAATCTTAGTGCCTGCTTGCACCCAGTCATCTGGAGAGGACTAGTGCCAAGTGGATGCCAATTATACATTGTTCTTGTAGTCTAACAGTCTGATCTCCCTAAGAATTTCTCTCCACCTTTTAATATGGCCCAGACAAAGGATGAAGAATTTAATATTGGATTGGAAATTGGAAATTCGATTTTGTCACTTTTTCTGCCATAATGTGGCAAAGTTGTGACTAAACAATTGTAAATAGTGAGGAAACCAGAGAACCCGACGAAAAACACTGCCTAACCCCAAGTCACTGGCAATGTTTCCAGTGGATTCAAACCACGGCAGTGGTAAGAGACAGCTAGCAGTCAGTGGCAACGCTTAATACCACACGGCCATAAAGGCAAGTGCATTTGTGTGTATGCAGATGACACAGATAGCATGAAGAACTAATGACCGGGAAATTAACATGAAAAGTAATTTCTTTTTATATGGACAGTCAACTAAGAATAAAGAGTATGAAATGAAATGTATAGTGGTTGCCATAGTTAATAGAGGAACCACACCTAATAGTAATAGCTTTGGCAGCTAGGGGGACTGAACTCTGGACCCTATGCCTCCCAGCACTACTCTACTGCTATTGTGCCATTGATTCTAGTCTAATTATAAGGGCGACCCAGGCAGGCTTCACATCCTTTCAATCCTAGGTCTACAAGCATTTAGACATTGATCAGGAAATGAGTTATACACTTTTTTGTTTGAAACGGAGAATAATATCAATATAGGTGTATACTCCTGACAGACAATTTTCTATAAAGTTAATTGACAGCGCAAATCATTTACAAATACATTTGTGTACAGCTTTAATGGTGGGCCACTTGCCTGAGACGTTCTCAGTTTTTTTTTGTAAGATTTACAATAAAATAAGGTGAATAATAAAGAAATCATTTCAATAGTGAAAATAATCAGTATTTCCAGTTTCTGAAATCAGCAAATTTATACTGGTACTCTTTTTTGAAGCATACAAAATGCTGCTATCTAGTTCATTCTGAGGTTTGGCACGGCACCCATAAGTGCAGAACTGTCGTCTTGTTAGCTGGTCCAACATAATGCTTGAAACAGCTTGCACTATTGTAATAAAAAAAAAATGTTAAATTTTTAAAATGATCCACTTAGTTTAAGATAGATGTCAGTCATGTTGGAGATACCATTATACGAACTAGTGGATATTGTCGCATGAGATGACTGCCCATGTAATCGAGACTTCTAATTTGGGCGTGTCTTTTTGCCTGGCGTGATCATCAGACGAGGAACTCCGTCGACGGGCTTTCCCCTAATCTCGCTGTGCTAAAAATAGACGCGCACGCCTTGGGTTAAAGGTGAGACGGAAGGACCCGTTGCCCTTCCGCTGTCTGGAGGCGTGTATTAACACATTAACGATCGACCCACCATATCATGACAGATCAAAAGAAATGAGGCGTGACGCCCCAAATCAAACCAATCAAAAGCAAACACAATTCACTTTCAAAAGTCACAAATTACTTATCATCTTTAAATTTGCAGACAAGAAAAGGAAACTGTCCAAAGCACTGTCTTATCTGCCCGGCAACTTAGGCATTTATCAGTTAATGTGATTGAGAGGGGAATATATTTTGTCTGACTCACCGTTGAATTGTTCCTTAAATTCGTCATATTCCACTCCTATCAGCCCTTTAGAGATCGTGTTTCCCTCGACATCAAAAATCACCCTGAAATATTGAAATACACTCTGTAAGGACGATGGATGGTATTCAGTCAAGACTTAGTCAAGGAAGGGGTGGGCGGGGTATATCACATTCACGACCGTGGCACCCGCGCCGGTGCTCTTTAAGCCACAAATCAAACCTCTATCCTTTAACTTTAAGAGATCCACTCCTCTCGGCACCGTAGATTTCTTGCCACTTACCAGTTGCTCTCCGTATGATCGTCTCTGACATCTTCATAAGCTTCAATTATCTCCTCTTTGTTGAGTGCAGCCATGATTTTTGCTGTGTGCGTCTACGGGTTATAGCTCCTACTCCTAGCCGGTTACTATAACTACACTGCGTACGGTGGTCTCCGCGGCTGTCAGCAGTCACACATACAACCACCCCTACACAGCTGGTGAAAGTAGTTCCTCTAGCCGGAAACCGATTCCTGCGCCACACACTTGTTGATCATCCAAACCAAAATCACGATTTTGATTACGATTAGTGACAATTCTTTATCGAAATTTATTGTTGGTAATTATTATTCTTTTCTGTATGGCAATTACCCATGTGATTCAATGAAGACTTTAACAGAGACTTCGCCCTGTGTGACTTAAGAGTGAACTTGTCACCAATAGCAGACGATCACCATGGCGCAGTATCCGCGCATCCCCCTCCTATCGAGGTAATTAATGTAGAATTAATTTTCGTTACCTTTTCTGCCATATTGCGGTTGTCGTGACTAGCCAGTTGCAAGTGGTAGAGGGAACCTTAGCACCCGGCGAAATCCACCGCCTAACCCCATGTCACTGGGAACTTTCTAACGGTCGGGATTCGAACCCGGGCGGTGGTGAGAGACAGCTAGCGGTCAGTGGCAACGCATTATACCGCATAAACGCCCAACCCTACAAACAAAAGGATAATAAGAGGAAGGCAACTATTTTATCAAATGTGTGTCAATGCTGATCGATGTATCATTAGACTAGTGCAGCACATGTGTAGGTCATGATCATGGATTCACATATAACTTTTTGAAGAAAATATTAAAAACAATCTCACTTAGGTGTTTAAGGAGATGAATATTGCTCAACCAGTCGTGACCGTTTGAATCTTAGAAAATGTCTGTCTTGTGGAAAAAAAATATAACAAAAAAGTGATTTCTACTTAAGTTCGCTTCATTTCCATGCACCTTCAAATGGTAACAGGGTTGGTTACGTTTTATACATGTACTAGTACTGTATTCTTATGTCCATCAATCCATTCCTGTGCAGTAATACCAGGGTTTTGATGCGGGAGTTGCGTAGTAGCTTTTGACGTCTGTGCGCTTGGTTTGGTCTTAGATAGATAAAAAATTGTTCTCGTTTGGTATGATCTACGTCGTATTCAGCAGCTAAGTTCACATCGCAACGTGATAGATAAGCGTAACAGGACAGAAATTCCTTAATTCTCTTTGCGAGAAGTTCCAAGGGGTCTTTCAGTTGCTAAGGCATTGTAAACAGCCCTCCACAACGCCTTACATCTGTATAGCGACCTGGGGAACCCGTTGCAACTCATAGGATCCAGCGCTTACTCGAATATGCCATCATCTAGATCTGGACGCAACCGGCTTCCTAAGGGCTCCGCCTGTAGCCGTAGGTTATCGTTAGAGTGAGCCGCAGCCACCACAGATGGCTTTATATATACTACATAGAAATCTCTCCTAATCATATTGTCGTAAATAACTTCCGTTTGCAGCGAGTTAATCTATAAAATAGAGCGGCCATAAACCAGTCAGACATGAGATTGAGAGCATGTATTAACATTATGTCTGGGAAAAGTATTCAAATGTTTTCACACCCGATCAATCCCAGCCATTGTCGTTACAAGTCAAAGCTAATTACGGCAGAGGTCACGACCTTCCATCCTGTCACACGTCAGAGTAGAGAGTCGTTCGCGGTCAACGTTGCTATTGGAACTACAGCATCATTGCTCCGTTTAGGATGAACACTGGCTAGCCAGTTAATTTCAGTTACACATGCATTTTAAGGTAACTGTTATTCTGTTGCCACTGTTTTTCTGTTAACACGTCTGAAGAGCTAGTCTGCTAGGCAAAGGATGGATCCTAGTACCAGAATAGTTAACATCCCTTGAGCTGAAAAACTAGTGTCGTGCGGTACCAGCAACAGCCAATAGATGATGGTACAGTATGGCCCCCTATCTCCAGCGGTTTCAGTGCCATACTCAAACGGAGCCCTCTATCCACATGTTGAGGTGAATGTAAACTAATTAGGCCATCCTGACCGCTGGGCTAGGAGCAAGTTAGTTAAGGATAATGTATAGGCCAGACTAAAACCTTTGTAAAATTCATGAAAATGAAATAAAACTTGGTACATTAATCAATGGAGATATGAGATATCTTGAGGTATTTTATGACAGCTAATCAATGGAGTTATCCTTGTCACGGCATGTCTGTCAGGGATGTGACTCATTTCCTTCAGTCTGTGAGGTTTAGCATTATCGTACTGTCACACTGGCCAACAAAGAAATAAGTGGGCGTTAGCATCCAAAGCTCAGCCCGTAAAACTGTGATTACCAAGATAACAACTGGCGTCTAGCCGGAGAATGTTGATACTTTGATTGGTTTGAACGAATCTCAATATGACCGGTACCATCCAGAGATGAAGTCCCTGGTACCAACAGATCATTTTTAGCAAAATTATTGAAATGGAAGTTTCTCAATGGAAAGTTGCGTTTTATAGTGAAACTGTCTCATTTAACCCTGGTCCTGCAGAACCAAGAAATATGCGAGCGACACTACTGATCTGCTGTGCATAGCCGTGAAATATCTGTATGCATTTACTCTTAGATGACCAAACACATCCTAGATTTACTGACCTGCTAATGGCCAATCGGCTGAGCTAATCTTTAGCCCCCCCCCCCCACTCCCATAGAGCCTGTACATGATCCAATACAGCTCCATTCCGAATATCCCCCCCCCCCCCCCACCTTAGACCATTTTGATAAATGGCAAGTTGAAGGTAACACCTAAAAATTCAAATTGCGTCCCTAAAATCGTCCATGGCCAACTTGGTCCCTCGGGGACAAAAAACAACAATGCAGTTGGTAGAGTATGTTACATTCACCAATTCAGCAGGACAAGGGTTAAAGTGATAGTTTAAGGTTTTCGACCTTCCCAGCGGCCAGGTGTTAGTGTCGAGTCGTTTTTAAAGTTGTCCCTTTGTCCATCAACATCATATGTCAAGCGAGCAATCGCCCTCTGGTGTTACTTTCTGGTACTAACTCCCTATCAACAGACCTGGAATTGGAATATTCTTTTAATACCTAAACTTGTGTTGAGCCAAATCGCCAATTGGTTGTTGTTGAGAATGAGTTTTTATCAAAATATCAATCCATTGCGGTTGATTTGTTTCCTAAATGCACTCTGTCCCGCCACGACACTGGTTACCAGTCAGGAAGAGAATTGAATTCAAGATTCTCCTCCTGGCATACAAGTGTTTGCATGGAACTGCACCCTCTTACCTGAGGGAAATGCTGAAAGAGTATGTCCCACCACGGACACTGAGATCAACATCCAAGAACTTACTCTGCGAGCCGAGAACCAACATGAAAACCTACGGTGACAGATCATTTAGTGCCTGTGCCCCAAAACTATGGAATCAGCTCCCAAATAATATTCGGGCAGCTGGGTATGGGGCGCCGTTTGTAACATCACGATTTCTGTGTACAGAATGTAATTCTGTCACACAGAATTCGTATTCTGTGTGACAGAACTACATTCTGTCGACAGAATGTAATTCTGTCACACAGAATTCGTATTCTGTGTGACAGAACTACATTCTGTCGACAGAATGTAATTCTGTCACACAGAATACAATTCTGTCACACAGAATTCGTATTCTGTGTGACACCGTTGATAGATGGCGGTGATACTACGACAGAATTCGTGTTCTCGTATTATGTGGGACAGAATTACATTCTGTCGACAGAATACGAATTCTGTGTGACAGAATTACATTCTGTGTACAGAATTACATTCTGTCACACAGAATACGAATTCTGTGTGACAGAATTGTATTCTGTGTGACAGAATTACATTCTGTCGACAGAATGTAATTCTGTCACACAGAATTCGTATTCTGTTGGACAGAATTACATTCTGTCGACAGAATGTAGTTCTGTCACACAGAATACGAATTCTGTGTGACAGAATTACATTCTGTACACAGAAATCGTGATGTTACAAACGGCGCCCCATAGCTGGGAGTGTGGCAATCTTCAAACGACAACTGAAAACACATCTGTTCAAAGATGTATTTATCAAATAACTATGTGGATATCATCATCTATCCTTTGACAATGAATGTAATGCGCCTTTGAGCATGTTAATATGGAAAGGGTGCAATATCAAATGACAATATTATTATTATTATTATAACGACACGTACCTGGACATGCGTGCGCCAATTCTTTGATTATTTTGCGAGCCTGCAGCTGCTCGCGAGCCCAGCAATTTCTCCTGCCCCTACCTATATCAGGCTTTAATAGTTAGCGGAATCTGGGGAAAGAGAATGATCACGTGACAACACAATTAACCCTACAATCAGGAATGTTCATTGAATGAACATTCCTACTACAATGCATTCTTTTCACACTTAAAATCATTTAAATATGATCGTCTGTCAGTAAAATGTTGTATCCTTGGCTTCGTCAGTGTCGATGCGCCCTTGATGTTGCTAATGGCCGTGTTATGGACGAACTACTGTTCATCAAAAAGTGGAAGGCTACCTCACAGAACACGCAGTAGGTCCTGGGTTCGAAACCCGGTGGAATCTACTTATTACTAATGACCATTTTTTTTACTCGTTTTGGTAATATTTCATTTGAATCTTCTTTCGATAACAACTTGGTGTTGAGTGGGGTGGGGTGGGATGGGGCCGCAGGGGCTTAGCCGTAATGCGTCCAGCGTGTCATTTGGACACGCAGAACACTGTTTTTTGACAGTTTGGACACCCAAAATTTTATGTCAGAATTTGCTGAAGATGACTTTTCTTAGAAGATAGAAGGTGTAGAAGCTGTAGTGTCACTTTTATAAGACACACAAAGCAGTATCTGTAAAAGTATAGGGTCTATCTTATTAGTAGTATGTATTTTGTACCACACTTTGGACACGCAAAAGTCTATGAAACCTCTATTTGGACACCCTGTTTCCAAATATCGGCTAAGACCCTGGATGGGGGATCACCTTTTCTCTCTAGAATTTAGTGAGATTTGTGAGATTGATTTATTTCTTCTCCATCTGACGATTTCTTCTCCATCTGACGATTTCTTCTTCATCTGACGTGCGGTGCGGGGTGGGATGGGGGATCACCTCTTCTCTCTAGAATTTAGTGAGATTCGTGAGATTGATTTATTTCTTCTCCATCTGACGATTCCTTCTTCATCTGACATGCGGTCGTGGGCGCGTGTCCTATCAGAACATAACACCCTCAGTCCTAAATTTCATCTCTTGAATTTAGTCTTTCTGGGTTTCAAATTGTTGTCAGTTGCTCATGAAAAAGGTACATCATTGGTTATTGCATGTTAACCCTTATGCTGCTGGTGGCTAATTTGGCCATTACAAAATTATGCAAAAAGCCTTAAAAATGACTGAAAATCTTGCAAATTGGTACTCATCTGATAGAACTCGGTGAGAGCTATCTAATGAGTACCAACATGATAAGGTTAAGAAGGTTTACAAACATTTTAAGTCAGTGTGCTTTGGAAGAAAGTAGCCTCAACATTGGAAGGGTTAATAAAGACAAAGTAATGCTTTGTAGCAGCCAGATGCAGCCTGACAATTTTGTTGAAATCTTTAAGGAAAAACAAAGCTTAGAAAGCTACCAACAACTCAACTCGAAATAGTTTGTGAAGCCTTTCCTAATCCTCAAGTTTAACTTGTTATTGTCGAAAGTATGATAGATCCAGACAACACTTTTCAGAGGAACTGTTAGGCCTGAATTGGTTCAGCTATCCATGACTTCCGTCATCAGATCGTTCGAACTAGAAGTGGATCTTTAACCCTTCCATGCCTGGATTTCCCATTAAAACGTACCTGTTGTCTGACCAAAGACAGTGCCAGAAATAAAGGATATACTTTAAATTACAATGTATGTGTAGGAGAGAACAGCGAAAGAATACTACTCTCAGGAGAGATGTAAGATAATTTTTGATCAATATTTTCTGAAACGATGCCTCAACGAATGAATTACCGAAATCGCCTGGCTTTTTGGCCGGGGGGGGGGGGGGGGGGGGGGGTATTTAGCCGGGCGCATACGTTCGTTATCAAAATTAAAAAATACCCCTAAAGCACTGATTTCTGGCCGAAGAAGCACCCTTATTTTAATAAAACGCTGATTTTTTCCACTAAATAAACACCCCTTCTTTTATCAAAACACTGACATTGGATGAACGGGAACACGTATTTTAACTTAAGATTTTATAATTCTCTGCGTGTTTAGCAATAGCGGCAGCAAGTGGCGGCAGCAAGTGGCGGAAGCAAGTGGCGGCAGCAGACTCGGAGGCCCAGTCACTTCGGGAGTCACTCGGCGTCAGAGCCGCGTATATTTCGTGGATTGTAAGGGGATTTTGACCCCCATACTTCGTACCTGGGTACAAAAAAGTACCCTTCTTTTACAAAATCGCGGACATGCGGAGGTCTTAAAAAAAGACCCCTTCTTCCGCGAAATACGTAACTAAGGTGCGGCTCCCCTCTGTACCTGAGTGCCCCCCCCCCCCCCCCGGGCTTTTTGGATTGTTACAGCCTTAAGGTCGAAACCGAATATAAGAACTGAGTGATATCAAGTTCTCTTGGCTACAATATACTGGCCTTTTCTGTGTGGTGAGGTCGAGATTGGTTGCTTTATAAACAAAATAAGTAACTATTTAGATAGTGTTGTATATCTTCAATACGTAAGTTGGTTAAGAATCCGACTTCAGTTGTTGTGTTTGTGCTGCTGTTAGACCATTGGAAGGTTTTTCATAAGACTGGAAAGTGCACAGCTGGACACGCCATCTATTGATTGGGAATTACACTAAAATGTACTATCTTGAGTTCTCCCTCCCTCCTCAGACGTGCTTTGCAGATTCGATTATTAAATGTAAGCTGTCGATATCGATATTATTTCATTTACATTACCTCTGCGCGTATTAACATTTACTCATCGCATATTTCACCAGAAATTTAAAACTTAAATTATGATTTAAAATATTGGGGGATCTTGGAATAAAACGTTGACTTCATTATTTATTGGCCTTCCATCGAAATCTTGCAGGTAAATATTGTGACCTGGCTGCGTCAGAGTAGATGCTGTCTACCAATTTAAGACAAGTCTTCTTTTCCTTCACCACATACTCTCTTGCAAGGTTCCTTATCCCGCAAACACCAATACCTGCACAACATCATCATGAAACATATAACACATAGACATATTCATAAACATATTATCATAAACATAAAAACGACATATATTCCGCAGACCTCGTCTTAAATACCTATTTTTCCAAACAATTAAATCGACACACAAGTCTGTCTATATATGCAGCAGCCAACTACTTCCTGAGATAAAGAAAATAAATTTCACAAAATAAATTAAAGAGCCAACGTTAGTTTATTCAAATAAGCGTGGCATGCGTGTTGAAACGAAACTTTTGATATTGTCCAAAGTTTGAGGGAATTTGTGTGTAAGTAATCATGATCCCAGGCCAATGGTATCATTCGAGAGAGTTATGAAAGAGGTATCGTTTGAATTGCTTCTGGATAAGATTTCACCACAACAAGTAAAGCCGTCACTCTACATAATGTGGCAGCAACGTCACGAAATATCTGAGACTAAGGGTACGCTGAAATCAATTGGAACGGCTCCTTAATTCAACTTGCCCTTTTTTCTACGCTTATAAATGAGAGTTGGATACATCTACCTGGTTTCAGCTATTATCTAAAACTTTACTAGCGGGACTAAAGGGTCAAGTGAAACTAAAAAGGTTGACCAGTGACGTAAGAAAAACACGAAAAAACAAACAAAAAACCCGGAGGTCATCTTAAATTTCGGAATGACGTCTTTGTACGCTTGTTGGCTGATATTTTTGAATAACCTATGAATATAACTAAATGTTTAATTGATACAAACTCATATATGAATATTAATCATTAATTAATGGATATTTCTTTTAAATATAATAAAATTAATGGTTTATAAATATTCATCAGATCTTGTAAACATCTAAAAATTATTTAGAATTTATACATAACGTATAAATATTTTACATTTCAAAATATTTATAAGATATATCAATATGTATATATCACGTATAAATATCTTAATGATTTATAGATATTCATATGTAATTCATCAATATTTCAGATAACTTACAAATATTAACTAATGGTTTATCACTTTTTATAAATGATGTATGAATATTTATGAATCGTCCATAGATATTTTAGATATTATTTCATAAGTATTCATATTTGCTGATTAACGTATTTGACCGTGGAAAAATTCGTGATTTTTTAAAAGTGGGCATTTTAAAGAAAAGAGGCCGCCACATTGGATCTTTTCTGATTTTCAGCTCATACTGGGTTGTCCGTATCTGTGTGCAGAGAAATAACTGGTTGATAAATGCATTTCAAAATCTATTATATCTTTTGCACAGCCTAAGAACGCAATGTGAGGGGTTGAATTAAAAATGATCACTTTTTAAAAACAAAATGGACGGAAAATTAGGGCAATTTATCGCACATAATGAATTGTAAAAAAATAGTCCGGAAAATTCATAAATTTATTGCATTTTTATTTGCCAAAAAAATAACTGTTTAACCCAGGAATTTTTAACAAAACATGACCAATTGAGGCTAGTCCACTTAAGATTAAGTAAACAGCTCAAAATATTTATGCACTCCTCTATGTTTGCGCGCGCGCGCGCGCGCGAGAGAGAGAGAGAGAGAGAGAGAGAGAGAGAGAGAGAGAGAGAGCTCTGACATGAGCCACTTTTCCTCCGATCGTACCCACTGACCACTATCGTTCTCTCGCAAGAGCGTACGACACAGGGAACGGAAAGCTACGACTGCCAAATCGTCCAGAGCATATCTTCGATTAGCTCACGTGAGCGTTTATGGGCGCCATCTATAGTCGGATGTTCATAGCTGCCCATTCAACGCTCACAACTTAACCTTCACAAACATGAGTAGAAGAAAGTAGAAATGTCTGTGCGCTCGATTCTAGTGAGGGCGCTGCGACTTTACTTGCATCTTGGCTCCTGTACCAACAATCCGCATCAATCGGCAGCAAAGATAATTTCGATTGCTGGCTTGGCACTTAATTGTGCCAGGTTAAAAACTCGAAGCGGAGTGTCTGCTAGCTCCGCCATTTTGACGGCCATCGTTTTATTTACTTCATGAATTTTGCTTATTGGCTAGCTTCGATCATGTGCTCAATGACATCACCACAATGTCCACCATTTTCCGAATGGTCTCTCTCGCCTCAGACTTTAAATTCACGAAAGAAAACTTAATTTCCACTGATTTTGAAAAAAATTAACACCAGCCCGTAGTGAAATATGTCCGAGAAGCCAAGATATCACTGCATGTAAGTTTTGGACAGCGCATCTGTGCGCCGCCGGGTTGGTAAAATACACAACCAAGACCCCAATAGGAGGAAGTCAGGGCGTAGATGTCATTAGTAACAACAGCATAACAGGAAGACATCGTCGCACTCACAGGGCTAATCTTCGATTTCCGAACATCAACATTAGAAACAGTGCATTCAACAATTCAGCTGAAGAGGACATATTGCCGGCACCCTCTTTGCACGAACAGGTAATGGTCTTACGTGTGTTTTCAGTCACAACTTCAGGTCCGCGGCCTCCTTATTTTCACGAGTTATGTTTCGTAACACTGAAAATTGAATGCCGGGCAATGGCAATGCAATGACATCGTAATGTTACCAGAGACAGAGGTTACTAGTAGAATGCCCTTGTTTTTTTCGCTTTTATACCAGTATGGCACCAGCAAATCGACTGAACTATCTTTGAAGTCGTTGCTTTTATAAAGTCATTGTTATTATTATTATTATTATTATTATTATTATTAAAATTATTATTGTTATTATTACTATTTTTGTTATTATTATTATTATTATTATTATTATTATTAATATTATTAATAATATTTTTATTATTATTATTAGTATCATTATCATAATTATTATTATCATTATTATTATTATTATGATATTATTATTATTATTATTATTATTTGTATTAATCATTACCGTATTCTTCCGATTGAGCACACATGCCCAAATAAGCGCACAGGGCCTATTTTTCACGGTTCGAGGGTGAATGACCAGCCCAAATGTCACGAAAAACTCGTAAAACTTCCCCAAGAAGAAGTAAGAAAAGAAGAATTACATACCTTTCCTCTTGCTGTGTCTGCAAACCAGCGCTGAATTCCGCAATTTCAGCAGTTCCTTCACGCTCTCACTGTTCATATTCGCCGCATGATTGTACTATTGACCAATTTATGATCTCACGTGCGCGATTGTAGCTGCAAACGTCTAAGCTAAGGGAACAGCGAGAGTGCAAAGGCGCAATAATGGCCAATGCTCTCCGATCGGCAATCATTGAGGTGTGCGGTAAAATGGAAGATCGCCTTCTTCAGAAAAAATTCCCAACCTCTATCCGCACCGTGCGTTTAATCGGAAGAATATGGTATTATTATTATTATTATTATTATTATTATTATTATTATTATTTTTATCATTATTATTATTATTATTATTATTATATTAATATCATTTCTTTGGGGGGGGGGGGGCTTAAACTTAATTGCAGAAATTTTCCACAATACCATGTTAGCCCATTGTTAGGAAAGCAAAAAGGAAATATAAACCAACTAGCTATACATGTAGACGTTGTACTTGAGTGTGTGAGTTCCATAGCACTGATTTATGGTAGTGGTGTCAGTGGTATGTGTACTTTCACACAGCTCCCATTTATTATTTGAGTTCACCTTGGCCTAGCACCAATGACTGGAGTGGACTGAAACGCCATGCCTTACATTCACCTCTCTCTATTTCCCACTTGAGTGCTGTTTGCTGTGGCTATTCGGAACACGCAAACTTTTAGACCATGATTGCTTTCACACTATGCCAGCAGCACCATAAGCACTGGCAATGAGGTCACACTTTCAAGTTCCCCATGCATGGACAAGTTTTACAAGCTATGGTTGGTTTTCTATCAGCTTGTTTAAACTTGTGTGAGTTTCGAAAATGGTGTTCAATATATCGCTCGAAGGCATTTTGTGTTATGAGCAAGAAATCCAGCACTTGTGGTCCACAATCTAACTAGTGCATCCCTGTGATTGAGACCCCAGATATTCCTGTGGGCCTATGTATTTGATAAAGCTGAGACCTTAGTAGAGATTTATTTATGATTTCCTGAAAGGATGATCCTTTGATAGATGTATATAGCAGTCTAGTGAGTCTACCTTATTAACTTATTTTATTTAATAGTCACCTTAATCCCCCCCCCCCCCCCTCTATGGATATTTATGCTTGCTTTAGAGAATTAACGGTGTTAGTATATGGCATTTCATGTTTTTCTTAGTCAATCAGACAAAGAAAAAACAACAACGTGGAAGTATAGGTAATTGTGAGTGGAGAACCCTTATCATCTGGAGTTCTGGTGACAAACTTCAAGGTTAGAGCATTGATGGTTGTGCAGTGAGATAATGCAGACCCCTTTGATACATGCTTGCCATTTACATGTGTGCACATAGTGAATGAGTCAATATGAATTGCACTATAATATCACAGAGAAGATTAATGTGATGTCTTGTGGTGTATCATGTTACTAGGAAACACCCACTATGTGTAATTCAGTGGCCACGGTCAGGAGATATTGTGAGCCAATAAGCAGTGTCTTAGCCAGGATTTAGAAACTGGGTGCCTAAAATTGGCAGTTGTAAAACTTTTGGGCGTCCAAATTTTTAAGGGGGATCACAATATACTCATATTTCAACCATAAACATGTATAAATTCATCAAAATAATGCATGATATCATTAAACAATATCATGGGAATTATAAGATGAAAATTTACAATTATAAGCTTGAGATTGAGATTTTTAGAAATTCCACACAAAAATATTTGGGTGTCCTGAGGGGTTCTTTTTAACGGTTTGGGTGTCCAAAAAGGCACCCAGACACCCTGCTGGCTAAGACCATGCCAATTAGACTATAAGAGGGTCTACAGTAAATGCTCTTTCAGAATCGCAACAATTTGAGCTTCAGATTGATCATCCTAGCCCTAATACTCATGGTGCTCAAGGTATAGCTATAGCCTGCCTTCCTATCCAGGCCAGATATAGAAATGTCATCCTTGGTGGATAGGTGGTGCTGCAGTTCGGTAGAGAGGACAGTCTTAGATGAAGGAAAGAATGGATATGTAGCGAGAGACCAATTACTTTATTTGCTTTAGTGAAGGGCTGGACACAACAGGGGTTACTGATCTGGCATCAGGGTGAGCTCATAAGGAAACAAGGACCAATCAGGGCTCTCGTATTGTATACATTACAGAGACATCTGAGCATGTGCAGACTTATGGGCTACTGGTTGAGGCCAGTCTGTTCAGGTTGACTGGCTGGATTCATATCCACTTGTTTTTATTTATCTCAGGGACAGTGGATCATCTTATCATGAATACAATTACCACCCTCAATCCTTATGTTTCATGTTTCCCTCCATCGTAGTTTACTGGAGTGAAGTTGTATTGCTGTAAAAGATCTAGTAAATGGCGAAAATGCCTGTCATCTTCCACAGGCATATCACTCCAATTGTAGAAATGTTTTAGATGCGAGGTTTGGACACCCCTGATTCAGACTACGGGCTAGTGTTTACAGGAAACATCACAGAGCATTTTTAGGTTTTCCTTTAATTTCCCCATAGAAGGAGTTTCAATTGTGGAGCTTTATAAATTGGAAGAAAATTTCAAGGTCACTCCGTCCCATTCTTTAACATATATGGCGCATTCAATTTCTCGAAGCTCTGGAGAGAATCTGAAGGATATTAATGAGAACCCAATAAACAATTCTTCTGTGAATACTTCACAAACTTGGGCTGATTTACTACCTAGTTATCCAGTTGACACCTTTCAATGGAAAATTAGAATGTGAATTTACTGAATTAGGATAAACAATTAAACAATGATAAGAAATGTTCCTGCTCATAGATTATTATTAGATATAAGGCAGGCAGAGTTTCCAGGAAAACCATTTTAACTAATACATTTAGGTAATGTAGAATTTATTATGAATATTGCAATTCATAATGACAAATCCAATACATAACTTGCATGGTAATCAAATTGGTATTCATGTATAATGTACTGAACATTATTGCATATTTGTGAGATACCCCTTTGCCCTTACTCTCCTTACTTGCCTATATTCTCTCTCTCTCTCTCTCTCTCTCTCTCTCTCTCTCTCTCTCTCTCTCTCTCTCTCTCTCTCTCTCTCTCTCTCTCTCTCTCTCTCTCTCTCTCTCTCTCTCTCTCTCTCTCTCTCTCACCACATGCAATGAAGCACAAAAAGGCTGTGCATTTTATGTTGAAATTCATCTATAATAAATGTATCAATCTCAAAAATATTTAATGGATGAGAGTTGCCATTCATTATTTCTCCACCTGCAATAAACTGCATCGCATAATTGCTGTCTTGCACACATCAGAGTAAAGCACACCACTGCATGTGGTTTCTGTGCCTGTGAATAACTTACTGACTAATGATTTACGAGTGTGAGTGTGCCAGCTTGTGGTAGTTCCATATTTTACTGCCTGGTGTTTATTGCCATACTAGTTGAGTTTTATAGCGGATAGTAAAGCATCAGTGTCAACAGGTGAGAGCATGCGGCAAATGGTGACCTTCACCTTTATTTAGGAGGGATTTTGTGACTTGTGTGATGGACCATAGACACTCAGCTAGTGCTTCATCAATGCCTCAATCCTATATGTTTGAAGTAGTCATACACGGCTATGGTACTTAGAAATGACTCAATGATTCATATTCAGGCAACAACGTAATTTTCAGAAACTAAGTTACCATGCTGGGAAAGAGGTTAATAATTTTTACTTGCCTGACAACGTTTTGACTTGCCCAATATAACATATGCTAGAAAGGCATGTATTGTTTATCATGGATTTAATGATCTGAAAAGCATTTTCTTTTCAATTTTGTTGCATTATTTGCATATTTCTTGGTATTTAGGCCATCTACTATAAAAAAAAAAATGTGTTTAAAGTTCAGAATATATGTAATGAGAGACAGCAAGGAGTCAGTGGCAATGTCGTAGGCCACTCGGCCATCAGAGCATGGAGTTGTGGCCAACTTGTGGGCTAGGAACTAATCAATATTTCTCCATCAAATACTTTCTGCAAAAAGGCTTTAAGCTCTCTTCATTTTGATATCAGGAGCTAGAAAGTTTTTTGGCACTGCAGATGATGTTGGTTATGTGTTAACATTGATTTCTTTAAGAGTGTAGACTCAAAGGTGGTAAGGCTCAGTGCAGTAAGTGTTGGAGATGTGTATTAATGCAGACCATTAAGTGGGTGGGGCACTTATAACAACACCCACTTCTTATAAGTACATGCTCCTCAGGCGCGTCACTATCAAAAGGGTTGTTAAGAAAAATCTATCTTTCCCCATTAGAACATTCATCCACATTGCTTTGATTTGCTGAGATGTATGTAAGCAAATCAGTGTCTTACTTAGCACCATCTTCGGGTATCACACGGACAACCAAATCCATAGTAAGCACACACCATTAGTTATAAAAACGTTAAGGTCAGAAAGTATGAGATATGATTCCTGCTTGAGACAGGTGCCAATTTCCATCTGGAATTTTCTTTGCTGCAGGGTTACACAACTGTCACTTTGTGAATTACATGTTGGTTTTAAGTATAGGAAAATTACCTCAGGTTAATGATTCTTATTACACTGATAGCTCAGTCTTTAAATAACCTCATGTGATGAATTGCTTTTTTGTGTGGTGAAATAGGCGATTGCCTAGAGGTGTGGTGATGACGCTGCATACTGTATTCAGCTTTAATTTGGAGTGCTAAAGGGTATTTGCGATACTTTAAATTTGAGCATTCAAGCACTTGAACAAAGCAGATACAAAGCAGGATATTTATTAGAAGGATATTATTTTAGTGCTATCATGGGGAGCGCGAAAATAGCAAAAATTAAATGCCTGTAGAAATATCAGTTATATCAGTTATACTTCTGGAAGATTTTTCTAGAGCTCTAAAACATAGACTATTGGCAAATATTATCTTGATATTAATTAACCCTTGTCATGCTAGACCCCCATATGAGAGAACCTATCCCCTGGGACCAGGGATATTGTGGATCTACCCACCAAATCAAAAGGATTTCATAAATTTCTATTACTGTTTCAATAATGTGCTTTGCAAACTAAAATGGAAACATAGTAAAAGGTAAAACCTTGATATCTAGTATAATTCAATACCCCTTTATTGACCTATGTAGTTTTTATTTTGCTAAGTGCAAGGGTACCCAAAGACCGGATATATCCGGTGTTGGTCACACAGGCAAGATATGTAGCACCAGATATATCCGGTGTTAGCAAGAGCAGGGTTAAGCATCTCTATGAAGATTTTTTATTTTGGCTCAAAAAGTTACAGAAATGACTTTCTCAAAAGGAAATTGAAACTTTGAGAAAAATGGTTAGTTACCCAATATTCAGACCAGAAATCTTTTAACTTTTGCAATTAAATCCTGATTTGAAAATTTGGAAATAATCCCAAAAAGGCATTTGGAAAACTATGCTTGACGAAGTTGAATTATAATGAGATATCAACTGAATTCAGCAACGATTCAAAAACCATATGACACAATACTCATTATCTTTTAAAACATACAAGTGCTGAAGTCTTTACACTTGACCTATTTCAAAAGGGATAAAGGTACATTCAGATTTTTTTTCTTTTATGAAATATTTCATCACCTTTAGACGACATGTAGCAATGGGGGCTTTTGTGTCTATTTACATAGGACAGATAGCATGAACGATGTTATGAAATGGATAAGGAGCTCTTTGAAGAAATCTCGCCCTATATAATTTGGTAACTGATGATAAAGAGTAAGAAATGAAAGTTATTGCTGGTTGCTCCAGTTTATAAAGGCATTGAACCCCTTTTAATGCTGGCATGGGATTGCACTCTTGGCCCCATTCACCTCCTTGCATTTATATCAGGTGATTGGACCATATCAGGACTCAACGCTAACATCTGCTCACCAAGTAAAGATAAAAGAAAATCACATTTCGGTTGCCTAATAAAACTAGTACAAATCATGGATATTCTGCAACAGCGATTAAGGGAAATAACAGGATTCTTGGATTTCTGAATATAACTTTCTTCCCTGCCCTGTTTGACATACCAGCACTGTCTTGTCTTACATTGAGCTGGTTAAGGTTTACTTATTGAGCTCTGATGAGAGTGATTTGTTATAGAGGTGACAAGGTAGATATTTTCACGGTCAATGTCAATCTTGTTCATGTCTAGGCCATATCACCTTCGCTGAGATAACACTTATCTAAAACATTGGAGGTCATTCAGGCAGAGATATCCAGTCACTGTTATAACCAGGTCATTTGTTACTTAAGAAATATGTAAGTGATGACGTGGGTCAATCCAAAGAATGCAAAGATATCAACAGATATGACTGAAGTGTCCTGAGGATTATTTGCATAATAGTGTAATTGATCACCTACTAGGTCTTAGCTTTTGGCGGGGTAATATAAAAACAGTCTTTGCAAAATGGTTAGAGCTCAACACACACAGAACTCATTTTTCACGAATGGATAATCCATGAATATCACAAAAATCTCACAGAACATGTTCTTACTCTAATTGACATTCTAAAATGCGTACTAGGGTAGGTAGGGCTCATTTTTCACGAATGGATAATCCATGAATATCACAAAAATCTCACAAAACACGTTCTTACTCTAATCGACATTCTAAAATGCGTACTAGGGTCAGGGTCTGACACTTAGATTCTAGGCTAGGGGCCCGAAAAGGTCCTTTGATGAAAAATGGTGGTCCAAAACAGGATTTCTGGTTAATATACATACTACTTTGGGCCCCTAGTCTGAAAAATCTAGGGGCCCACAGCAAAATTTAGGGGCATATGCCCCTGGGCCCCTGGGAATGTCGAACCCTGAGGGTAGGTAGGGCTGTAGGCCAGGGTTACAGAAAATAAGAAAACTTATGAAAATATTGATCAAGCTGTTGACAAAAAACTGCACCGATAGTGCGTACATTACTTTATGGTCGCAGGGGAAGCGAGTGGGGGGTTGTAACTGTAAGCATACTGTGATTATGACTTAAGTGGGAAGATGAGCTAGTATTATCCTGCAGTATACTTAAGCCCATTACCGTATTACCTCGCATACAACACGCACTTTTATACGCCACAACACCTATGTCAAGGAGGGGGTGCGTGTTATCAACGGGTACATAAAACAGAACTTTTTTACATTGATGCTATGGGTGCGGGGCGTGCGTGGTAGCGAACATCTATCTTTAGTGGGTTCCTATTGTCTATTGTCCTGTCACCATGACGATGTTATGATGATTGCTATTATGATGCCCTATATGTACCAGCTCATGTTTAAAAATAGGCTACCCGTACTGGTAATTGGTATCACTTGTACAGTGACTCTGATCACTATAAACACTGTAAGCCTCTAATTCAAGAGGCAACGCGGGTTACGGTACAAGGGTCAAGTACTTAACCGGACACTCCACACTCCCCAAATCCGCCTGCGTGTTATTAAAGGGGAATTGTATTTTACATATGGGAAAGGGACTTGGGGAGGGGGTGCGTATTATCTATGGGGTGCGTGTTGTATGCGGGGTAATACGGTACCTCTAATAATTGCATCAGCCAAAGATTTGAATGAAATCTTTCAAATGAAATCATACTTATCATAGGTGGTAAAATATTTGAAAGAGAAATGTTCATTAGTACTATTCTAACAGTTCTCCTTCAAATATTTTGCAAATTAAGTCTCAGTTCTTAATTTGTTGTCAAAAGCGTTATATATCCAGACAATAATTTCTAAAGGAACTTATAGGTATCAATGGTTAATCCATTCTCATCTGGAGGTCATGTATTGGCAGGAACGTATCGTAATATCTTCATATCAATGCAAATGGTTTGAAAAACACTGCACCGAATGCTATTGTTTCAGACCGCTTTGACAATCCCTCTTCAAATATTATTCAATGATAACTCCTTGATGAGGTGTGTTCAAAGCTGTCAGACCATGTGTGCACTCTTGATATGAAGTAGACTAGCCCCTAGTCTATGATTTCATCAGATCATTCTTTTCTCTGTTCTGATCTCTATCATTTGCTTAATGTCTAGATGTTGGTTCCTGTGGCTTATGATAGATGGCACCATGGGTGGGCACACCGGTCAGTCAGAATCAAGAAATCCAAATGAACCCATGCTGGCCACCTGGTGAGTCAATATAGAACTAAATATGAGTAGACATCTTAGAATGTTATAAAAACATAAGGTAAGTTATTAAAGACGTGAAATAAATTTCTTGGCCTAGGACTAGGCTAGATATGAAGGTAATTACAATGCATGAGCATTGAGTGCAAGGGGGTCATGTGATCTGAGGTCATGTGCCCCATCATATAATCGCGGTTAAAGTCCTGATCAGTATTTGGTACTAGTGATTTGCTGATATCAGTCAGATACACTAGAGGCTGTTGTGTGGCTGCAGAGTGAAGTGCCTACAAGATTAAGGTGAGGATCAGTCTAGATTTCTAGACTGTCATATGTATTTTTATACCATGTCTTTTCTGTTACCAGGCACCAAATAATCTAGGTGGCCATACTGGTCAATTTAGTTAACACTTATCTCATCAGGGGAAAAGAGGACTCAGTTTGAGTATAGGAGTATTAGACAGTGTATGCCATCTATCTTTATTAATCGAATAAATTCCTGGAACATATTAACGCGATAATAAGTGTTAGTGATAGGATTAAAGAAGAATTATATACACCCTAATACCTAGGCTCAGAAAATCGTCAGTCTTGAACATGTTTAAACAAATGGGTGTTAATTATCTGGGCCAATAGTTGTAGTCAAGTAGGAGGTTAATGGGTAGGAATCTTTACCCAGCCTGTATTGACAGCTATACTGCTTACATCATGAGCAGGATAAGAGCTGTAATAAAAGGGAAATTTGTGGGTTCTGAATGGGGATATTATGCAGCTGACACAGACATTTCACACCTTTGCATCCATACCACTAGAATATGAGCTAGAATGTGCTTCAAAAGGATATGTGTACTATGTCATCATCGTTGCCAATCCTGTGCATGTATATGATACTTTTGAAAATTGAATTTAAGAATAGAGTGTGAAATATCTAAAGGGGAATTGTGAGTTGAGTTCTTATAAATATTTCCTTATAATTTATTTTCTGTAACATGATCTGGTCACAAAGATACCACGAAGATAGTCTGGATGCTTTTGTGTACTATCAATAAGGTATTTGTAAATGTAAAACTATACCGAGGATTATCAGAAGTCCAAGTCTAGCAGAGTTGTTAGCCTCTCCAATAGCAGGGATGGTAAGCTCAAAACGGCAGAAAAACTGATGATGAACCAAGTTTTCAACTTTTTTTCTTTAGTCTTTAGTGATTTCTTACTGTTCATTCCCCTCTCCGAACAGAGCTTAGATGTGCTTGAATAATTCTAGCTTATTCTTGCTGTTATTTCCTGTTTCACTTTACCGAACTGAGATTTGTGGGCGTATAATTTGATCACTCTCTGATTCAGGGCTGCAGTGCGAGATGCTGATTGCTGTGGGTGGGATCATCAGCTATGCATGTTTATAAGTCAGCGGTTGAGCTTGCTTCCTGATATATGTTAGGGGTGCTGTTCTGATTAGGGATTAGTAGAGGCAGGGAACTTCTATTCAGATCTCTGATAGCAGTTCTCGATATCCTACCTAATATCTATTTTGAATTGGAATACTGTATTCGCCCGATTAAGCGCATGGTGCGGGTAGAGGTTGGGAAGGTTTTCTGTAGAAAGGATGTTGGCAATCATCCGTTTTACCGCACCCCTCAATGATTGCCGGTCCGAGCGTAACAGCCGTTATTGCACCTATGCGCTCTCGCTGTTCAGTTTGCTTAGACTTTTGCCGTTTGCCACATGTGAAAAGATCATTAATTGGTCAATAGTATGATCATGCGGCGAATATGAACAGTGAGAGCGTGAAGGAACTGCTGAAATGGCGTAATTCAGTGCTGGTTTACAGACACGGCAAGAGGAAAGGTATGTGATTTTGCTTTTCTTACTTCGGGGGGGACCTTTTACGAGTTTTTCATGACAATTGCACTAGCCATTCCCCCTCTAACTGTGAAAAAAGGTGCGTTAATTCATGACCCTGCGCTTAATTGGGGGAATACAGTTACCGAATAATAGGGATGTCATCGATATGACCAATATCGATATATCGATAACCCTCCTCAAACAATACAGCCTTCTTTCACTTGTCAATACACATATCAATGCAACGAAACATCGAAAAAATGAAATGGTAAAAAACGTTGATCAATGCCTCATGATATTCCCTTATGGCATATTAACAGCTTATTCTTGGATACATCAATGCATCTTATCGAAATAATCGAAATCGGAAACAAAATATCAATATATTGAACAGAAAAAAAATTCATTGAAACATGTTTTGTTGATTGACTGCTGTAATGCTTTGAAAATAATTTGAGAATAGTATGAATAGGGATTGATACCAGTACTTGATTCAATACCAAATACCGATATCAAATTGGAAAAAGTATCAAAAGTTTCACATTGTATTGTTAAAACTTAGATTATGTAAAAAATTGACATAATTGCTGTACCTGAACATTTCCATATGAAGGCAGTTTGCTTTTTTAGACAAAAGCTGACCGTGCTTAATTTAATGCATAGGTCCCTGGTAGTGCAGGCAGTATTGTCAAAAATATCACTAAGGTATCATATCATTAAAGAAATATAGATATCATATCAAACCTCGAAAATTTCAAAGGTGCCAATCCCTAAATATTAACTTTACAAATCGTGATTGTAGTTGAGTTGTTGGTTTGAGCATCCTTTTGTCATCCCCTAATGACCAGAATATTTTGATGATATATTTTTGATAAAAACTTCGCCTGAGAAGAATTTGAAGGAGAATTATAAATCATAAGCCAACCAACAACTATTCTGTGAAATTGTACTTCATTTGACAGTTGTTGTCATAAGTACTGGTCTATTGTGATGAAACCTTTTATGGAGAACCACACACATGAATGGATTGGTCTTCCAGGCATAAATTGCATTTATAGGTTTTGTTGGGAAAAATGCAATTTCCGATAATGAGAAAGGGAATTATTGTGATAAGGAAAAATAGGCAGAGGAGCATTCTTTGCTGGACAATGGGCTACTTATATAAATGCTGGCAATATTTTTATAGGCTAGCAGTAAGTGCAAAAAATCAACTCTTTGTTATTTACAATATGATCAAAGGTACGATCAAAGTCGTCAATGTTCATTGGATTTTGAGATGATTGCTTTGACCCATTTACATCCAGAGTGTAGAAATATAGTGTGACACACATGGAAATGTTTTGGTAACAAAGGGAAATTTTGAGAAATGTTTCAAAGAAAGTTATCGTTCAACTTGGGTCGAGCAATCCCTTAATAAATATTTTTTCAAATGATGCCAAGTAGTAATCTAGGTTGTTAGAATGTGTGTGCATTTCACATGTGAAAGGCGTCAATTGCACAACATTGCTCAGTATAGGATAAAGAGACTTCTAGATTTTTCATGCTTTATTTTAACATTCTTTTAAAAGGTAAAAGGTATTCGGTTTATAGTCTTGTATCCACCGAAGCGCTCACACAACCTTCCTCCCCTAGCAGGCCTGTACACACGGAAACCATTTCAATCCCCCGGGGGCTGGTGGATATTCCAGAGCAACTGGCAGCATATAGCGCACACGCTCTAAGCACTGCCTTATTTATGCTAGGTACCCATTTTGCAGCTGGGTAGACTGAAGCAATATGGAATAAACTGTCTTGCCCAAGGACAGACCAAAGTGCCCTGGCCCGGAATCGAACCAGCGACCCTCTGATTACTAGTCCGACACCTAACCAACTGAGCTCCTTTGTCTTTTAGAGAGCATACTGATAATGATTTAGTAGAGGCTTTTGTCAATGAGAAAACAACATGATAACTCAGCCTTTTTGCCACTGCTGTGTAAAAGGGATAGATGATTTTTTTTTAGAATTTCCCAAATTCACATCAACTGGATTCACATAATCTGTTTTGAAATTTCTTCAAAGAAATATTTTTCAGGAAACCGCCTGTCCAAAAGACAGACTGGCGGGTCCGGGCTAGATCCCTGGTTGGAGGTATAAGATAGAATATTGTAATGAAACATGACAGGAGAAGTAGCACGGTAGACGTGGTGGCGCGTATGGGTAGATTGAATGAGGCCAGCACTGTTGCCCCGTCCGTGGTATGATGCGGGCAGGGCGCTGGGCAGCCTCATTCCCATCCTACTCCACACCTTCATAACAGCGACACCGACAACTCCGAGGCCAGCGAATACAAATGCCGCTCCTTATACCACCACAGGCTGATTTGCCATTCAGGCCGGGGCCGACTCTTCACCCGTGAGGTGTTGCCTACGTTTAGTCCAGTAATGTGCAGGGTATGGAATGAATAATTGAAGTTCATTATTCGGTATTAAAAATCACTAAGCCGGCGCCAGGTGGCATTGAGACACCCCTGTCCAATTATTTTGCAGAAAGAAATGGGAGAGTGTTTTGGGGGTACTTGGTCCATGCATGCGCTGGGTGCCATTATTTTTAACAAGGAAATGCTGAATGATATCTATTTCCTCCACTGACCTCCAGGTCAAACTGAAGTTAAGCTGGCTATAATGGTTTGTTAACCTGAAGCCCATGAAATTTAACTCTAGTGATGCTGCACATGTTATATGTTATCAACTAGAAGATCCATGCACCAGCAGTCTTACATAACATTCATATTAATATACATACACACACATATACATACACACACATATACATATACATAAATATATATATATATATATATATATATATATATATATATATATATATATATATATATATATATGTATGTATGTATGTATGTATGTATGTATGTATGTATGTATGTATGTATGTATGTATATATATATATATATATATATATATATATATATATATATATATATATATATATATATATATATATATATATATATATATATATATATATATATATTAGGGCAGTCATCGATACGCCTTGCATCGATGAACCGACAATTGCAGTCAATAGATGTCTGCAATGTTGCCATCTCGATGCATTAATCGATGCATCGGTCCCCACGTGTGGGAGCCGCCATGTTGTTTACAAAAGAAACATAGTGGTAACTTGCGGCACTTTCCCTTTGCAGTGCAATAGGAATTGTGTATAGTGAGGCAAGCCACTAATGAAAGAACGGAAATTCACGATCATTTCCGTCAATATCCGTTGCAGCGGAATTGGCCCGAGGTATGGTATGACAAACAATCAACTAACCTTGTAACCAAAGCTTTTGTAAGTAACATGAAATCCCAATCCTCTTTCTCTCCGACGTGTTATAATCTTTGTTTGGCCCATGGCATTTTAAGGTTTTACTCACACCTTAATTGTTGAATTTGGCTTTGCTTTATAAAGATTCTCCTCCTTTTAGTTTTTGTTCCCCCTTGATATGCCTGGTACTTTGCCTTGGGTTTAGTAGCTGGTAAATAACAGTTTTGCAAAGTACATGGCTAGGCCAATTGTTTCTTGTAGGGTTTTGGCTGATAATGATGATGATGATGATAATAATAGTAATGATGATATTCAGATAATAATAATGATACTACTAATAATGAGAATAATGAGAATAATAATAATGATAAAATTTAATAATAATGATAACAATACTAATAATGATGATGATGATGATGATAATCATAATTGTAATAATGATAATAAAGATGGTAATAATAATTATAATGATGATTATTATACAAGGGGCAATTAATTGGAGAGCCACAGATGCAAAATTAACCAAAAAACTAATATCTCAGGATATTCAAAGCAGGATTCAACTAACTTTATGAAGTAATTAAGTATTATGTATATTTTGTGGTCATGTTTTTGCAGTGCCAATAATCAACATTCTTTGCATAGCTTACCAGATACTTGATGGTTTGATGTGGACATCAGTTCAATTTCATTTCCATTTATGAGTAGAGGCAACCTCACCAGTATGGGACATTTTTTGCTGGTTTGGCAAGTCCTGGAGCAATGTGTTATATGTAAATTCAATACTCATCCTCCCGCGTACCAGGAACCATGAGTGCATAAGAAACTAGATAATTTGATTCAACAAGCTTATGTCATCTCTGTTGCCAATCCCCCACCATGATACACATTAGAGGATGCACACTATAGACTGAAGTGCATATAACTTACATAACTGACTGACAGGCCATTCTAGCGAATTGCCCCTCTTGCGGCTGGGTGATTTTAAGCTGTGATCTGATCTAGTTAGTGGGCGCCTGGACTCTTGCTAGCGTGGTCCCTATGGATCGCGTTTGTTGATCCGCTGTGCCGGCCCTCGGAGGTGCGCGGGGTGTGTAAGACAGCGTGTCTGATCATCGCGTTCTGGCACGCCTGGTACGTTGTTGCGACCCGAACTGCCTCTCTGGCGGCTAATCGTGTTAGCCCTCCTTGTAAGTGGGCAGGCAGATCTCACACGGACAGACTTCCTAGTTCTTCACCACTTCCTCCAGTGTGCACTGAGTCATAGAAGGTACCTGCATCCCAGGGTTAAGCCAGGATTTTAAAATGACTGTCCAAAATGGCAATTTCAAAGTTTCTGCCCTTCCAGATTTAGCTACTCAACTATTTCAAATCATTATACCAACTACAATAAAGACCTAGGAAAAAAATCCCAAATCCTTTTTTCCTACCCACCTACCCTAATTAATTTTTCTGGACAATTGCAGGAAACTAAAATATTTCTTTAGGCCTAAATAGCCTATTGTGTCAAAAAGGGCAATTTATAGTTCAGCGTTTTAGTAGATGGTTTGTTAGGAAATATTTGGTCCTTTAATACCCTAACATAGTCAAAATTAAAAAGAGACAAGTCCTTTAATTGTACTGAGAAAGTATATAAACTCCATTTATTGATACCATACATTGACTAATATAGGTCTTCAATATGGCTACAAAGCTGATATTGTAGTGCTACCTGGTGACAGTATTCAAACTGATCTTTTGCACAGCGGCCATCAAAGAAAAAGGCTGGGCTTCTGGACCAATGGTCTGTGCTCCAGGGCTCGATAACTTGGACACCCCTGTTTTAGGCCACGCAATTATGATCGAAGGTAGCAGGGAAAAATTAGAACATTAGGAAAGGGAGAGTAGACGTTAGACCTGAAGCAGGTCATTCCATTTAGGATGGAAGAAATCATAGAGTTACTGGAAGAGGTAGGGGAATTGACATAGGTTGAAAGTGTAAGATTGGCCTGTTTTTGATAGCAATATATAAAGCTTTACCTAATCATGCTTGTAGCGCTAGAAAAGGGCTTGCCCCTTTTAGCAATGTATTTCTGGAAAGGAGTATATGGAAAATTGTTTGAATATGATATGTTAGCAACAAACTGCTGATTAATTAGCAACAAACCATCAGCAATTTTCAAATATTTTGTGAATTTAAGCTTTATTCCTTATATAATAAGTTTTTGAAAAAAATTATTGATTTAGATGATATTTCAAAGGATCTCTTAGCATGCAGCGGTTGACATCAAACCTTGCATGGGCATCAAGGACATGGCTGACTATTTGTTTTCCAGTGGGGTGATTGGTATGATCACATGTTCTACTTTACCGAGAGCTATTTTTTTGTGAAAATGATTGATTTCTGTATGTGACCCTACTCAAGTTCAGTACCTGCACGCACCACAATAGCACATGTGACAAAACAGCCCTTGGCATATCCGGCTCAGCTAGCCACGCAGTAATAATTCCACCATGACCCGAGACTCTCATAGGGACAGTGCACTAGCTCTGACACTCATGGAATTATCTCCCTTATCAACAAAGATTTTGAGAACTATTTCACTGAAAGTTGCTGGTCCTGTTAGGCTTAACAATCCCTCTTCAAATATTTTTCAAACATTTGTCTTTTCGACAAGTTATGTTTACATGTATAGGACTGTTTTCTTGATAAAAAGATAGGACACATGCTGCTGGGTGTTTTTACCAGCTCCTGCTAGCCAGAAATTGTCACTTATTACTCTCCTTTTCTCTGTGTTTGATGTCGTGAAGTATTGTTGGCCTTCCCTAACCCTTGGTGAGGTCTTGGCACAGCTGGCTGCATAGTCAGTGCTACTGCCATTCCAGGTGACAGCTTTGCACTGAAGGCCATGGATATCCTCTCACATTAGCCTATATAAAAATATTGTTTCAAGATACGTTATTGCTATCATACTCTATTTCTCTCTGTATTTGACAGTGTGAAGTATTGTTGGCCTTCCCTGACCCTTAGTGAGGTAATGATACAGGGGCCATGTAAGTGCTGCTGCCTTCACAGTCAGCATGCCGCTCACCATCCTATTCATACCTGGTGATATCATTATACAAATATGACATCCCTGTGGGGTGTCCACCAGGAATAACTTCCCTGAGAGAGGATTGTTGCTCGAGGGTGTAGCCCGAGGGCGACAATCCTCTCTCTGGGAAGTTATTCCTGGTGGACACCCCACGGGAATGTCATATTTGTTTTATTATACCGAACGAAATATACAAAACACAAAAGGGGGAAAAATTACAAACACCAGAGATTTTGGATAAATATCCGTCGTCTGCCTTGTTGAACTAGTTTCACCGGTAGGTCACTCGGCAAACTAAGCGGTAACTAATCAATTAGTACATAGCTGTTACTATGAACTAATCCATTAGTACATAGCTGTTGCTATGAGCTAATCAATTAGTCCATAGGTGTTGTTAAGGAGTGAGGACAACAGCCTATTGCTAAGGAATGAGGAAAACAGGACGATTAATCCATCCAGGCCCTTGACCAACCAGAATCAAGAATCTTCTTGTGAGGTATGATAAAGTGTTCTCTGGACCTATCATACTTTGAAATAACTCTAGTATCATTGGTAACTTCACAACATGTAAAGAGGGTTGTGGGTTGTATTCTGATTAAAATTTCTCCTTCAAATATTTCTTAAAGATGCTCAACAACTTCAGTATTAGGGATAATTTGGAAGTATATCTAAAGAAAGTTGTTAGTGGTTTCTGATATACCTATCTCCTTCAAATATATCCTAAACATTGCTGTTGTTTCAGGGATACCACTAAAACAGTTATAAAATGCCATTTGGGATAACTGACATTTAACCCACCATGTTACTATGACAACTACAACCTAAAACTTCAAACTTCACAAATATTTGTATATATCAATCTATTGACCCCCACAGTAAGGCTAAAAAGCTTGACTATTTGGGTGATAGCTTTCTGATGAAACCATCTTTTGAAAATATATGGTTCAATGAACGATGGTCTTTCAAATTAATTTCTGATTGATGCATATATCCCAATCATCTATTGCCATTTTAATTGTACACAAGGTTCCCTTTGCCATCTATTTATTAAATGGCTTTATGATACTTCTGAAAGTAAAAATGCTACAAACCCAAAAATCCAAACATATTTGTCAGGAGAATTGCTGGTTGAGTAAGGATCATGGTGTGCTCCTTTGTGTATTTCTCAAAGCATACATTAAGTCAAAGCATACAGCCAAAATAGTCGTGTCATTTTGGCTCCTTTGTGTATTTCTCAAAGCATACTTTTAGTCAAAGCATACAGCCAAAATAGTCGTGCCATTTTTGCTCCTTTGTATATTTCTCAAAGCATACTTTTAGTCAAAGCATACAGCCAAAATAGTCATGCCATTTTTGCTCCTTTGTATATTTCTCCAAGCATACTTTTAGTCAAAGCATACAGCCAAAATAGTCGTGTCATTTTTGCTCCTTTGTGTATTTCTCAAAGCATACTTTTAGTCAAAGCATACAGCCAAAATAGTCATGCCATTTTTGCTCCTTTGTATATTTCTCCAAGCATACTTTTAGTCAAAGCATACAGCCAAAATAGTCGTGTCATTTTTGCTCCTTTGTGTATTTCTCAAAGCATACTTTTAGTCAAAGCATACAGCCAAAATAGTCGTGTCATTTTGGCTCCTTCGTGTATTTCTCAAAGCATACTTTTAGTCAAAGCATACAGCCAAAATAGTCGTGTCATTTTGGCTCCTTTGTATATTTCTCAAAGCATACTTTTAGTCTAAGCATACAGCCAAAATAGTCGTGCCATTTAGTGGTGCGAAAGGCATGAGTGGGCTATGTGTTCAACAGGCAGGAAACTGTGAATATGAATGCCTCAATCAGCATTGCCATGTTGCCATGATCTGTGTGCGTTCTATTGGCGGCGATGCCTGCACATGACTCAAGTGGAAAATCCAATTTCCATCTCGGTAATTGACAAGCATGGAGAGATAAGCATATTTGCGTTGATGGCGGTCAGAGGGGGATGTTCCAATATCCACACTGCAGCAATTATCATCAGAGCTGAGCTGACCGCTGATCGGACCTGGAGGGCCATCAGTGGGGGGTGGCCACCTGATGTGACAGCCACTCACTGAGTGCTGTATGCATCATTACCTTACAAAGGGTCAGCGGTAGGGATTGGCACCTTCAGAATTTTCACCATATGATAATGTGTCTATATTTGCTAAAAGATTTGATAGCATAACTATATTTTCAACTATACTGTTAAGCTGTACCAGTATTACCTCCTTCAAGGAATTGGCATTGTCATCAGATGGAACTGAATCCCACTCTGAATCCAATTTCATGCCTTGTTTGTGAGGTATTGGCCTGTCCATTTAAGCTCATAGTTTCCTCCCACACTACCAACTGGCCAGTCTTAACATGACAGAAAAAGAGATGCAGAAATACAAATCAAACCTAAAATGACTTTTTTTAACAATTTTTTTTTGTCACCAAAATTTCCCAAAAATAGTATATATGTGAATAATTGATTTATATGTATAAATTTAAAATGTGCATTTTACAATTATTTTTTTTATCAATTCTGTTTTTCATGACGTTGTGTGCGGCGGCAAGTTATTTCCTCGTCAAGCTGTTCAGACGCAATATGGTTAAAGAGTAATTTTGGTTTGCAAATTATCTTATGTTATTTCGGCTCTCTTCTGGGCTGTAAGTTATTGCAAAGCAATAAGGAATCAACTTAATGTTCTTTTCAGCAAGTTTTATTGCATAATAATGTCATTGTACTTCTTCTATTATGAGTACTGAGAGGAGAATATAATCATCCCAATTTACTTCCGTCTAGATCTATCTCTCGCTATGATGAAGTGTGTGTGTTTTATATTGATTCCCTGTCTTCTCGCCAATCCATATTTTCCCGCAGCTCAGTGTGTCTGCTGGGAATCACAATGGGATTCTGCATTTAAGCTATTTAACCCTTGCGTACATGGAGTTCTCTGCGATAAGTATCATCTGGTCCGTCTTGGACCTTTGTCCCGAAAGAAGATCATTTGGTTTTGATAATGAATTTACAACATATTTGAATGAAGTTCGCAGATTGGATTTTGATCTACATTCTTCTAACAACTCTTTTAATGAGGAGTGTTTTGGTCACAAAATATTACATGTATAGGATGTTTCTGGCTGCTACAGACATAAATGGGTCCTTCACATAACTTAGCAGATAAAGTTTTTAACAAGGTCAAATGGCCAAAGGAGATTTTGAGTATGAAATTCCCACCATGAAGAGGTCTGTTCCTGATGTAGCCATTTTCTCTAACACTAGATAGCTTCATCTTCAATCAGGCCTGCCCCTATAGCCAAGTGGTCTTCCACTGCTGGCTGTCTTTGAGTTGGAAATCCCTATCATGGCAAGGTCTGTTCCATGATGCTGCCACTTTCTTCAACAGTACATCCTTCCATCTTCAACCAGGGCTGCCCCAATAGCCAAGTGGTTCAGCATTGTGCTTCCACTGCTTGCTGTCTTTAAGAAGAAAATCCCTATCATGGCAAGGTCTGTTCCATGATGCTGCCACTTTCTCAGACAGTACATCCCTCCATCTTCAACCAGGGCTGCCCCAATAGCCAAGTGGTTCAGCATTATGCTTCCACTGCTTGCTGTCTTTAAGAAGAAAATCCCTATCATGGCAAGGTCTGTTCCATGATGCTGCCACTTTCTCAGACAGTACATCCCTCCATCTTCAACCAGGGCTGCCCCAATAGCCAAGTGGTTCAGCATTGTGCTTCCACTGCTTGCTGTCTTTAAGAAGAAAATCCCTATCATGGCAAGGTCTGTTCCTGATGCTGCCACTTTCTCCAACAGTACATCCCTCCATCTTCAACCAGGGCTGCCCAAATAGCCAAGTGGTTCAGCATTATGCTTCCACTGCTTGCTGTCTTTAAGATGAAAATCCCTATCATGGCGAGGTCTGTTCCTGATGCTGCCACTTTCTTTAACACTAGATAACTCCCAACTTCAACAGGACTTCCCCAAAAGCTAAGGGGTCTAGCACTATTTCCATTGTTTGCTGTCTTTGAGTAGGAAATCCCTGACATAGAAAGACACGTTCCTGATGCATCCACTTTCTCTATTAACATACGAGTGTTCCATTTTTAACCCTGGGCTTCCCCAAAAGCCAAATGGTCTAGGATTGTGCTTCCACTGTTTGTGGTCTGTGAGTTGGACATCCCTATCATGGCAAGGTCTGTTCCTGATATAGCCACTTTCTCTAACACTTGATAGCTCCTACTTGAACCAGGACTTCCCCGATAGCTAACTGGTCTAGCATTGTGCTTCAATATTGAAGTATTTAGTCTCACCCACAGTTTGAAGCCCTAATAAGCAATTCAAGTGATAGGTTTGTTTAGTTTCAAAGTCATCATTGGTTAACTTTGTACGCACCCTAAATGATGCAGTGAAAATGACAATAAACAAAATTTCCAAATCCAAATTTGTCTGCAGCCCAAGCCAGCACAGCCCGAGGAAGCTAGACATGGGTAGACTTTGAGTTATTCCAACTACCAGAGATCATTTCTCCCAGGAGTAGCCATTGTTTGTCGGGCAATCTCGTAATGCCCTCTCGCTCCTCACAGGGACAACTTAGAAACCGGGAGCACGTTAGGAATTCATCACGACATGTATCGTGTCAACATCGCGCTCTCCCTGAGCTCCTTAGTTCTGTAAGCCTTTCGCCAAGAATTCTCCTACACAGACAGTGGGCTGTGACCTCCCATATGAGTAATGCTTGTATGTACGTGTGACTAGGAATTTAAGGGTTTCCACTAGTGCTCGGATTCGCTGCTAAAAAACAGCTCGAGCAATCGCTGAAACTGCCGAGCGATTAATTGACATATTACGAGCCCTAACTACTCATTGTACATGCGGTGAAATCAACAGCTGAGCAAAATTAATTGCTGTCAATCACGCTAATTTAGAACCGCCCCATGCCTGCCTAAGCCAATGAGCAACGTAAATTGCTGTCAATCACGCTAATTAGAACAGGCCCATGCTTGCCTAAGCCAATCACGTCCTGCTATCGTGCGATCTCGATGGGATCCCACGTGGGAAAGACGTAAGCAAGACAAAAAACATGGCGGATAATTGACGATGTGGCTTTATTTACATTTTCGCCGAACTCGGCGAGCTGTAATGGCAGCTCGAGTGCTCGCCAGCGGCGGCGATACGAGCAATAGTTCGAGCCGCCGATTGATCATACTAGCACTAGTTTCCACAAGCATGTAGAGTGCACATGTATTTGAAAAGAAATCATCAAATGGCACACATTTTGGAAAGCATTCGAATAGAGATGGTTAAATGAAAGATTGGCAAAAAAATTCTGTCAATTATGTATTAAAAGATTTGCTGTGTTTTAAAATATCTCCTTTTGGCAGAGAAGAGTTAAACCATTCATTACTGAAGTGGTCAGAAACATTTGTCAGATTTGAACTAACTTTGAACTAACAAATGGGGCAAATTTTGAAAAACCTTACAAGAGGGATGGTTAAATCAGACATGAGCAACATTTTCCCGTCAAATGTATATCAACAATTTTACTTTATTTTAACATATTTTCAATTTAGAGTTTAAACCATTCATTGTTCAAGCGGTCAGAAATATAATGTCAATTTTGGTAATATCTTTCCTGCAATATTGATCTCTAGAAATAGTATGAAGACATTATGATCCTATCAAGCTAAGTATAATTTGATAGAGAAGAGCTGATCAGCATCCAGTTGACTTACAGTTAACATCCATTATTGAGTGATTTCATACTTTATTCCAATGTTTTTAGCATAGATGCAGACAGCTTATGTCAAGGAAATTTCCATGTAAGAAAGGGTTAACTTACCTCAGGCCAACTTACTTATCTCTTTCAAAATTTCATTGTTGATGCTTCATTACCTGTTATTTCTAAAAGTAGCATAGATCCAGATGGCAATTCTCACAGCGGTCAAAAACACCCTGTCAATATTGATGAGATATTGCAGGCAAAAGCATAGTAAGCAAGACATTTGATCCAGAAATGTTGATCAGAATATAACCAACAACTCTCCTTCAAATATTTCGTAAAATAGAAAATCTCTAAGCAAAAATGGTTTAAGCGCAGATCAGAAAGTAGCAGAAAGAGACTACCATATTTTTGCACCATTGTGCAAAAGAGACCTCAGGACATGCAAAAGGCCAAATCCTTATCTAACTCTTTCACATTTCTGAAAAGTATGCCCAGTAGATGTTGTGTAGATGTATGTTAGGCCACTCCAATTTATTTACTTGTCTTACGTGCTCAGGAGGTAGGAAATGAGCCATTTTGGTATAAAAAAAAAAGTTGAAAAATGTGACTTTTTTATTTATTTTATTTTTTTTAGAGTCTGACGACTAGGACTGGTAGCGATATGTTTCTACCAGCCTATTCTCAACTAAATAAAATCAATCAATCTATTAATCCCTGTAACCTGAAGGGTGGGAGGTATACCTCCTCAAGTCTGAGGCTCTACTACAGCAATGATAGCTTTCTGTAGTTGATTAAATCACACTTACAAAGAATATTCTTAAAACTTTTTTTATTTTTTTATTTTTTGGAGTCTGACAAAAAATTTCAAAACCACTTTCGTCCGTAAGACACCAAAGATGACTTTTTTTTTCTTTTTTTTTGGAGTCTGACAGGATTTCTTTTCCAAAAAAAGCTTGTAAGACAAGTAATTAAATTGGAGTGGCCTTACATGGATTAAATCACAAAATCTAGATATTAAGCATTGCAATACGAGCGTCGATTAAATCGTAAGTGTCCTATAATTTTGCCCAGTAGATGTATAGTTATATTTCATATGAATAAAATTGTAAGATTATATATAAAGAGAGACATCCATACTAAATAGACACTCCCTGATATAAATCATAACAATAAGAGCATCAATTAATTGATAACCATGCTATAATTTTCATGTACTGGAGTGTATTAGATTGATTTTATGTATTACATAGAATTACTGATTTCTATTTCTATGCCAAATCCTTCAATTGTTATTGTCTATTGAATGATGTTGATAGGCCTTTATCATTGATGTGAAGGCTTGTATATACTTACATACATACGTACATACATATATTCATACATACATACATACATACATACAATAACATACATACATACATACATACATACATACATACATACATACATACATACATGCATACATACATACATGCATACATACATACATGCATACATACATACATACATATATACATACATACATACATACATACATACATACATACATACATACATACATACATACATACATACATACATAGTATATATATGTTCATGCTAGATTGTGAGGATATATTGAACCAATAATTATATGTAGTACACCAAAATTGATGTGCTCTGTAACTCAGATCCAGAATGTTGATACTCCAGAGTACCTCTATATGAAGCCTCTCTCCCCCAAGACTGGCCTGTGTGGTTTACTTGAGTAATATGATTGATAGCCAGGGGTCAGGGAGTCCCTTTCCTGCTCACATTGTGTGTGCTGACCGCTTCATGTGGAGCCATATATAGCATCATGACTGGCATCACACTCGATCAGCTATGCCTTTAACCCTTTCATACCTGTACCACCCTAAAATCCACTATTTTTATGGATATCTCTTTTACTAGGGCATTTTCCTGTTAATATTCAAACGAGAGAAGTTGACCAGAAACCTATTGTAAACTCTCTGTAAAATATTTTGTGAATGTTTCTTTTAACTCCAAATTTATTTTCTATGGTATGAAAGATCCAGCCAATATTTGTTATTTTGTTTAGACTTGAAAGGGTTAATCCATTCATATCTGGTGACCGCATTGACAAGAGGTATCTTGATCATCTATGATTTGTTGAACAATAGATCATAAATTAAGGATAAATAAATGCTATTATTAAAATGGTAATCAAAATATTTGTTAGGTCGCTTTTGGGTAATATAGATGTGAATTAAATGGGTTAATTGTTTCATTTCTACATAGGCCTGAAATGGTCAAATATTTTTAGTACATGTATCTGATTTTAAAAAAATATATGAAGAATTTAAGGCCAAATTTCCTGGCATCATTTTTGCAAAGGCCAGGTCTTTAGTCTAGCTTAACCTTCATACCTCTGATACCAGCAATATGTTGATGAAAATATTTTTGAAAAATCAGACTTAAAATATTGCTTCTGTTGGATAAAATAATCCTACTTTAAATACTTTCTCTTTTGAGAATTTGTGTTAAGAAAGTTCATTATGTGTGTACATTTCGCGAATGGTTTTACAAATATTCTTTACATGTGCTATGGCTGATTGACATTTGAGGAAGAATGTCTCTGTATGTGAAATTGATGTGATGCTTCTTTATTTTGCTGAGGAAATCTCCAGGGATGAATTTGTAGGGAGTTGGGTAGGTGCGATGCTCGCAGTATCATGGGTTGACAAGCCCCTGGCCCCGCAATCTACAATTCGCATTTCCACTAACAACCAGTGAACCAGACATCAGCACACGGCACTGAGGACATAGGTTAACCCATTCACACTCAAGAGTTCCACTAGAAATTAAGCATTGTCTGCTTCTCTCATACTTCTGAAAATAATCTGGCAAAAAAAGCATAAGTCCGTGACATATATGAAGGGGAGTTGTTGTTTGGCTTCTGATTAATATTTCTCTTTAATACATTTTTTTGACAAAAAGGCTTTGATTAAAGAAATATTATTAAATTTGACTGGCCTGTGAATGAGTTGACCCAGTCATGACTGGAGAACTTGACAAGTGCCATCTGGAACTTTGATGTTATTGACTTCAGTTGAAAAAGTTTCTTCTAGATAAATTTCCTCAAAATTGGTTTAGAGACTTATATATTACCAAAACATTTAGCTTGTTTATGGGTGCTACATACATGGATGTGCGAACCTGATTAACTGTAGTGCCCAAAAATGCCCTGTTCATTTGGGTGATATTTTTTTAACCAAAGCATTCTCAAAATATATCCATAGTTATATTGTTTGCAGCCCAACCAACAACTCTCCTTGAAATATTTTCCAAAGAATCGGTCTTAAAACAAGAATATCACTAAGATAGTCATGATGGTTTTGGCTGCCACAAGCATGAATGCGTTAAACTCCTACTTTCTTCAAGTAAAATCTTGGTACAAAATAAGGGGTTTCTCACTTAAGGAAAAATTTATCATATTATTTGTTTTATCCCACTTTTTTTCTAGAGATTTCTTCATTATTTATTTCAATGGTGGTGATAAGGTTGGCCTTGTAACTCTTATGGTCAGCTGATCTAAGGCACTGACTGCTCGCTGTCTCTCACTACTGCCAGGGCCTGCCCTATCGGCCAACTGGTCTAAAGTGTTGTCACTGACTGCTCAGTCTCTCATCACTGCCTGGGTTGTGCATGTGAGAAAGTTGCCAGCGACGTGGGGTTAGGCAGTGGTTTTCCACAGGTACACCAGTATCCTCCACCACTCACAACTGACTAGCCATGAGTTAGCTAACATATGACAGAAAAAAGTGATGATGATCAGAATTCTTAGTGTAACCCCCGGGCACCTTTATATCTGATTGCGATTGGATGCGGCTTGAGTAAGCCAGTTGATCATGAATCGCAGGCCATCCTAGTCTTAGCCAGCAGGTGGTCTTTTTGACACCCAAACCCTTAAAAAGCACCCCTCAGGATACCCAATTGAATAATTTTCCTGATGAGGAATTTCCTATAATGTTAATCTCAAGCATATAATTGAATTTTCTCATTTCCATGTAATTCCCATGATATTGTATAAGGACATTATGCCTTATTTTGATAAATTTAATGTATATGTATATTGTGTTCCCCCTTGAAAATGTGGATGCCCAAAAGTTTTGCAGTTTGTAAATCCTGGCTAAGACCGTGCTGGCCATCAAGTGGGAAACGATGTGATTGAGTTAGTAGGCCATCTCCTGTCTTGATTCCATAGATATATTGCCCAGCAACCCACTCAGGGATTCATCACCCTGCCTTAGATAGAGGAATCAATCTTTAACCCTTCCAATGCTGAGGCTACTTTCTTCAAAACAGAAGGACGCAAAGATTCTTGAAAACCCTCCAAACACTGTCATGTTGGTATGCATTGGATAGCTTCCGCTGAGCACTCTCAGATGAGTACCCATGTGCCAGGGTTTCAGTCATTTTTAAGTATTTTGCATCATTATGTATTGGCCAAATTAGCCAACAGCAGCGTAAGGGTAAACCCTTGTGATTCAAAATTGTAATTTTCCCCACAAATGTCTCATGTCAAATTGAAATGGAGATTATTGGCCACATTCCAGTACCAGGTTATACATGTTTGAAGATCTTATAAAATTTTGGTCAACCATTGTTATGCGACATATCAAAATCGACCTTGAATTTAGCACAATATTCTGACAGCCAATTGCCTAATTTTTGAGATTTGTCTTTTAGATATGCAAGCTAGGCTCTTCTTTGAATTAATTTGATTATCTTGCATGCATAATACTTGGGGTGTGTCTATGGCATTGGAAGCATTAACCCATTCATGCTGAAGAGTTCCTTTAGAAATGTATTGTCTGGATCTTAGATACTTATGATAAGATCTAGAAAAGTGATTTTGATTTTCCAAAATATCTGAGGGATTTTTGGTTTTAGTGTTCTAACCGACATTTCTCATTCAAATGTTTTTAATTATGCTTTAATCTGAAAAATTATCAGGCTGTTTCGGCAACTGTGAATATGAAAAGGTTGAAGCTCATTAAACTTTCAGGGCCCCTCAGTTTTTAGCACTCAACACGTTTCTTTTAGGGTGCTGTATGAAATAACACATTCCTATGCTAAAAGCAAACTTTCAATGAGTGGTTTGCATTAGGCGGGTAGTCTGAAATGAATGTTGAGTGCTGAAAAAATAACTTTAGGCCTAAAAAGAAAAGTTGTTCATTTCCTATTACCCTACCTACCCTAATTTTTTGCCCCTACCCTAATCTTTTTATTGCCCAAAATATTATTTTATTTAAAAAGCAAGGTAAAAATTTGTAACTGCTTCATATTCCATGCTTGGAAATTGAAAAAAAACAGCACATCACATATCAGCATATAATACTTGTTGAACAGTGGATTTAAATAGATCTAGATACCCTATACTTAAGATGCTGCTATTTTGCTTTACATTTACATCTAGTGCAGCATGGAGGAGAGAAAAAAATATATGATAAGATAAAATAATATCCCTACCTACCTATTTTTTTTCTTTACAAATGACATAAAAAGACACTACCAACAGTGTTTGATCAAATATATTGAAAAAATAATCATGTATATTAGGTAAATAGTTGAGAAAATAATAAATTACATACTGAGCCATAGATTTGTAGTTTATGAGTCTCACACCTTCATAATTATAGCACTTATATAATTTTTTCATCATTTTATTTCATTGATGATTATGAAACACTCGGCATTACGCTTGCCATGTTTTATCTATTCACACATTATGATTTGATACCTTTAGACATACACTGATAAAAAAATAAATTAACATGTTGTCATCCCCGACTCTATCTTAATGATCAGTGTTTCTCTATCTGTGTTGGCCCTACTGTGAGGGTAGTACTCAGCTGAGATGTAGTAGAGCATAGATTAACATGTTGTCATACTCTATCTTAATGATCAGTGTTTCTCTATCTGTGTTGGCCCTACTGTGAGGGTAGTACTCAGCTGAGATGTAGTAGAGCATAGATTAACATGTTGCTATACTCTATCTTAATGATCAGTGTTTCTCTATCTGTGTTGGCCCTACTGTGAGGGTAGTACTCAGATGAGATGTAGTAGAGCATAGATTAACATGTTGCCATACTCTATCTTAATGATCAGTGTTTCTCTATCTGTGTTGACCCTACTGTGAGGGTAGTATTCAGCTGAGATGTAGTAGAGCATAGATTAACATGTTGTCATACTCTATCTTAATGATCAGTGTTTCTCTATCTGTGTTGGCCCTACTGTGAGGGTAGTACTCAGCTGAGATGTAGTAGAGCATAGATTAACATGTTGTCATACTCTATCTTAATGATCAGTGTTTCTCTATCTGTGTTGACCCTACTGTGAGGGTAGTACTCAGCTGAGATGTAGTAGAGCATAGATTAACATGTTGTCATCCCCTACTCTATCTTAATGATTGGTGTTTTTCTATTGCAGTGGCTGCAGGAGAGAAGAGGACGGTTTTCTGAGGCATAGTTGGCAAGGAGATACTGTCTGCTGCTGACTGCCGAGACAGAGAAAGAAGAGTAGGAGGAGGAGGAGGTGGGTGAAAACAACTTGAGACGCTGCCCTCTCAGAACCAATATCGCCACCACACACTGACAGCTGACTACGCCTTCCTTTCACAAGCCGTCTATGCTTAATACAACGCTTCAAGAACAGTGATCGCCATGACACTAGCATCATCTCATTAGAATACGATACAACACAGGAGGAGGCCTAAGCACATGAGAAAGATAATCATCGACAGCAGGAGCAGGAAAATTGAGTTGGTGTTAATATAGCTGGAAATAAGCGAATATATAGTGGTCGCACCATCTGGCTTGAACACAAGATAAAAAAGATCTCCACAAATTTGTTCCAAATAAGGGGAATTCCTACAAATACTGAAATTGTCTTGACGTGAGGCCTGCTTCATTTCACTCCCAGATCGGGTTGATTTGAATTGCGTAACGCAAAGAGATTTATAGCAGAAGAGGAGGTGAATACGCAAGTGGGGGATTGGCAATAATTCTTGTTATTGTGCTGAGTGGAGGGAGCATTAAAGGTAACTGCGGCGGCTGCTACTGCTGCTGCTGTGTGCTGTTCTCGTTGTAGAGAGTGAGAGTAGTGCAGGCGAGCGCTTGGCAGTAGTGCAGTTGCGAAGCGTCATCAGCAGCAGCAGCAGCAGGAAGACGAGATTGGATAGGCCGTGGATTCCCGGATGGTCTGGCGTGCTTGCAGCGCTCGGCTATAGAAGCCTTCTGCTGTTGCTGTTGCTGCTCTGCCACCGCAGCCAGCGGATGCTACGAGAAACACTGGTGATCTAACACCGCTGTTTCATTGCGAGTGTCGACATATTTTGTCATGGCAATACGTGGCTGCTGTGGGGAGCCGCGGAATATCTCTAACGCTGTGTATTTTCTCATCGTGCTCTTCGGGCTGGGGTCATGGATCGCGGTCAACGGGTTATGGGTGGAGCTGCCCCTATTGGTGCAGGTGCTGCCCGAAGGGTGGAGCCTGCCCTCGTATCTTGCCATCATCGTACAGCTAGCAAACATAGGACCTATTCTATTCACTCTGGGAAACAAATTCCTGCCGCGCAGGATTCGTGAGGTCCCCGCCATATTTGTGCTGGTGATAATAGGAGCCATAGCCTGTCTTCTCCTGACTTACTTCTGGAAATACACAGCATGGGTGGCGGGCGCCGAACGCAGCGTCCCGCTCTTGTTTTTCACGTTCCTAATCGCCATCGTAGACTGCACCTCCTCCGTGACCTTCTTGCCTTTCATGTCCATGTTCAAGCCAGAATACATGACAGCCCTTTTTATCGGAGAGGGACTCAGTGGATTTTTACCCAGCATCGTGGCATTGGTACAGGGAACCGGCGGCGCCACGCAGTGTGTCAATGTAACAATCTATAATAGAACAACGAATACGACGTCGCACAAGTTACTTCCTCATCAGAGTCCACCGTTGTTTGGTGTAGAGGTGTTTTTCTACGTTCTTTTTGGAATAATGTTGATTTGTGGATTTTCTTTTACGCTTTTGAACTATCTGCCGCGCTGTCGCCAGGAGCAGATTCACCCGCGAGAGCTGGTGCCTATTGAAGATCCCCAACATAACTACTCCAATCCTCAGGCAAATAGCAATCACAACCCTCACCCCCAAGCCCCCGATAAGAAATATTCCTACGATGACGCAGGCGACTCGCGTGATGAACTACTCAACAATTCTGTCCGCAAGCCGGTCGGGGCAACTGGGCTCCGCAGGGGGCGCTTAAGGGCGACGGTGGGCTTGACCAAATTTCAATATGGCTTTTTACTCATCATGACAGGATGGATCAATGCTCTGAGCAATGGAGCCCTGCCTTCCATCCAGTCCTACGCCTGTCTGCCTTACGGTAACATCGCATACCACCTCTCCGTCACGCTGGCAAATATATCCAATCCCATCGCGTGTTTAGTGGCCTTCTTTCATCCCACCAAGTCTCGGAAGGTATTGACGGCACTGGCCATTCTCGGATCGTGTCTGGCGGGGTACATCCTAGTCCTTGCGGGGTCGAGTCCTGTCCCACCGCTGGCGAACAGTGCAGGAGGCGCTTTTATGGTGGTAAGTGGAGAACCCCTTTCTTACTCTGTGTGTGGTGTGCTGGACTGAAGTTTACCCATTAATGCTCTCAGCGGTCTAAAGCAGCCTGACAATTTTGGATGAAGTCTTGCAGGCAAAAGCAAAGTTAGGAAAATATTTGATGGAGAAATGTCAATCAGAACATTACCTACAACTCTCCTTCAAATATTTTGTAAAAACATTCCAAAGTTATTATCAAAAGTATCGTAGATCAAAACGACAATTTCTAAGGAAACTAAGGTTAATTTGTTAATCCATCCATTCGCATAGTTTGCAAAAACCTCCTGAGTATTCTGGGTGAAATCCTTCAAGCAGAGTTGGGCAAATATTTGAAAAAGTAATATTCTGAGTATTCAGAACTATTTAAGATGAAATAATCAGAACACCACCAACAACTCTCCTTCAGATTTTTTTGTAGAATTATTCTTAATTCTTAGTCACTAGTATGATAGATACTGCTGTAGGATGTCTGGAGCATGAATGGGTTAATCTGTTTGTAAAAATCAAACATGCGTGACAATTTCTCATATTTTCTTTTATGCAGAAGCATTTATGGGGAAGTATTTCATGGGGAAGTGTGAAACAGGTGTCAACCCACCACTCTCCTTCAGATTACTAAATGCTAGGGCTGTCATTGATAGGAATTTTTTACCGATTCGATTATCGATAAAAATATTACCGATATGGTACTTCGATCCGATTCAGATTTATGTTACCTTTAACTGCTGATCTCTGCATCATAACCAATAATGTGCTCATTTGACATGTTGGCAGTTAGCATGTGGGGTGATTCATGACCTCTTGACCTCCCACACATGCATAATCTAGATCTGTGTGACTTCCGCTCACGCCCTGTTCCGACAGCGGTGATCACCCTGGGTGATATACCGCGTTTTACAACGTTTCTGTGTTTATTTTAGTACAGCGTTACTACCAACTTGGTGTTTTCATATGAATCAATATCTTGGTATGTCCAAGATATCGATAATCGGCAAGGATTTCTTGCCGGTTCACCGATACGGGCGGTATCGATGACAGCCCTACTAAATGCAAATGTGTGCCCATTACCCAGTAATCTTTATTAATAAAAATCATATAAAAATCATTTTAAAAGTTATTCATGAAATTATGAAAGATATAAGTTAAAGTAATAAGTTCGTTCGTAGAATTTGTCTGACACCTTTGTCCAACTAAATAACAGTCTTGGTAATCAGACATTGGAATTGGTTGTTCTAGAAAAATAAGAGGATGAAATTGGCTTTCTTGACAACTTAAATATTTTGGTAAATAGGGTTAGGCCACTCCAATTTAATTACTTGTCTTACAAGCTTTTTTTGGAAAAAAAAATCCTGTCAGACTCCAAAAAAAAGAAAAAAAAGTCACCTTTGGTGTCTTAGCAACTATGGTAACTTGAACCCCCTAGCCTCCTGCAATACAAACGGTTTGTATTGTCGGCCTGACTAAGATTTCTCAGGGCTTTGCAATACAAACGGTTTGTATTGTCGCTGTGAGTCAGCACTGCAATACAAACTGGATGTATTGTGATGTGACTGACTGGATGAAATATCATGTGTGGTAAATAAATAGACAAAATTAATTCAAATTCGATAATTTATTCAGATCATAATTCAAAACAATGAACATGGTTATAATGCTTTGAAACTTGTTTTACTTAGTGACTGGAGGATCATATAATGGTTGATTTATTAACCGACACTTCCTGTATTTAAGTCATAGCATGTATAAGACTATCTAGAGACAACAAATAAAACACAAATAAATAGCTTGTAACAATAGTACAACAAGGTAGGTACTAGGTAGCTGGGACAATTACACAATGACTTGCAGTAATCACTTGATTGATCTGATTAGTTACAATTAATAACTTGCTACTGTGCTGTTGTTGTGATGAGATTTACTCACATGTAACCTAATTGCCATCATGTTTGATATCATAGCATCACGAGGCTTACTTATCTGGTGTTTGAGCCAAAATATAGGAGAGTGACATACTGAGTGACAACTGTTTACCCTTTGATTTAATAAGTATATATACTTGGACCATTGGCTTTCAAGTCATTCTCCTAGAGATCTGCCTCTGAGCTAGCATTGCTTCCTCCAGTAGATTCCAAGATGGATAATATCTTTCCAAAGTTGCCTCCTACCATGTCAGTTAAGGACAAGGTGTTGGTTTATATACAGAGATATGAGTGTGACTATTTTGTCAATATGACTGAGGAACAGTCAGCACTCTATCCAGTAGAAGTGAGACCTAAACCTGGTGTTATAGTCACCCCAGCTCTTTATAAACTTCATGTAAAAAGAGCAAGGAAAACTGCTCACATGAAACTGAGGTGGGCTTTGAATTTTTCAGAGTTGGTTGCCTGTTCATTCCAAATTAAACTAAGGTCTACCCCAGCTGAAGGTGGGTTTTCTGGAACCTTTACAGCAGAAAGAGCAGCAGCAGACCTGTATTCCAAATTTTCCCAAGAATACCAGGTAGGCAAGGCTGTGGTAAAAACTGCAGTGGACGATGCAGGAAAGAAGACGAGAAAGGTTCAGAAAATGAAAAAGACTGGCGAAACAAGAGACGACTTTGAGCGTAGAAGGAAACAAGAGAAGACTGAAACAGCCCAACACCAGGTCCTAACCGACATCCTCAATGCAATCTGGCAGCCAGAATTCAGGAACCAGCTTCAGCAAGCAGGCCGGGCAAGAAGTGTGCGTGCTATCCAAGAACGCATAGATGTCCAACACATCAGCAACCAGGTTGAGAACTATCAAGTCCCTGATAGGCAAAGTGACTGCCTGGTCGACATGGTTTTGGAAACAGTTGACAAGGCTATCAGAGAAAAAATTCCTAGCCGCAACTAATACATGTATCAGTCATACATGTACCCCCAACGGCTCTTTTCAGAGCCACCACATCCTCACAAAAGAGCTAAATACTCACAAGTGATAGTTTTAATATCATAATAAAGTACATATATAGTTTTATAATCATAATAGATATACACCTGAAAAAGTATTTCCTAAGCCTTCTTAATAATTGACCAAGTTATATAATTTGTAAATATGCACTGAACCTTTCACCATCTTCCATTCAAGGTACTTATGCCATCAAAGTAATGAGTGCTGCAAATGCCTACTATACAAACCGTTTGTATTGAACCACTCAATTTCAGCAATGCATAGGGTTTGTATTGCAGGGGGTTCAAGTTACCATAGACAATACAAACCGTTTGTATTGCAGGTGGTTCAAGTTACCACCCACAATACAAACGGTTTGTATTGTCATCGACAATACAAACCGTTTGTATTATAGTTGGCTTGCAATACAAACTGTTTGTATTGTAGTTGGCTTGCAATACAAACTGTTTGTATTGTCAGCTCCGCAATACAAACCGTTTGTATTGTCAAGTATGCAATACAAACTGTTTGTATTGCAGCTGAGGGCTACAATACAAACGGTTTGTATTGCAGGGGGTTCAAGTAAAAATACTTGCGGTGTCTTACGGACGAAAGTGGTTTTGAAATTTTCTGTCAGACTCAAAAAAAAAAAGTGCAAGTTTTAAGAATATTCTTTGTAAGGGTGATTCAATCAACGGGTATACCTCCCACCATCCAGGTTACAGGGATTAATAGATTTTATTTAGTTGAGAATAGGCTGGTAGAAACATATCGCTACTAGTCCTAGTCGGCAGACTCTAAAAAAAATAAAAAAGTAACATTTTTCAACTCTTTTTTTTATTCCAAAATGGCTCATTTCCTACCTCCTGAGCTCGTAAGACAAGTAAATAAATTGGAGTGGCCTTATTCATAATATATAGTTTCATAGTATTTATTACCTATTTCCGCATTACCCTATATATATGCAATTAGCTTAAAATTTGCTAGATAAAGTTTGCTTCTTCACTTCATTTACATTTAATGTACCTATTGTCTAGTATGAGTGTAACTTTTGAAATATTTCCATGGACTGAACATATATGGACAATCTTACAAAACTGGGTGTCATTTTGCCAAAAATCTGGTGCTTGGGAGTAGAAAATGACTCCCTGACTCCTGGCTTGGCAAGTCCCTGCTGGGCATGTAAAAATGTTGCAAGAGACTTGCAAGTGTCATAGTGAGGTGTAGTTATTTATGTGATACTCATCTTCCTCCACCATTCACTATTCGCTAGTTGAGTTTTAAGTCACTAAAGGATATTCCAAATCCAAATAATTCTAGTAAGGGATTCAAATTCCACCCCAGGATTTATCATCAAATATGATTAAAATTTCCTGATCAAATTATCTTTTGAAAGAATATCGGAAGGACAAATGTCAATGATAAATTTCCTAGCCCAAGATCCTTACATATATTGTTAAATTAATTGCAATTCGAAGTATAACCCCATAGAAGTTCTAAGTATGAGCGATGAGTAATTGAAATGAAGTACAGCCAGGTGACAGCGGTCAACATCTGAGTCTTTTTCGTTGATTGTACTTGGCACATACCAAAAGCTGTCATAATATGTGTCATAATAAGCTTTTACTGATATTGCCCCTTTTTGGCAGAGATGCAACATGTTTTCTGCTCGGGTTGTTTTTGTTACGGCATCACCATTAATGAGAAGTGTAGACATTCTTTGTGCATTGGAGCGTGGGAGTCGTGACATTTGGTCGTAGACCTTGCTGTGGAGCCACATAATGCGCAGTACGGGAGAGTGCCTAACAGCCTTATGAGACGCTGTGCTGTAGTGTTGCAGAACAGTGACATAAGGTGAAGGCTGTTGCTTATGAGATTGCCCTTTCTAAATGAGATTGGCATTCTGTTGGCTCTCTGGCAGCCTGTGTAGCCAATCTACCCTGCACCTGCATAGCACTCTTCCTGATTAGAGAGTCTACTATTATATGCTCTACACAGACAGGGGCTGCCTCCATGGCTGAGCCATCTAGTGTAATCTACCTTGCAACTGCATAGCACTCTTCCTGATTAGAGAGTGTACTACTATATGCTTCACACAGACAGGGGCTGCCTCCATGGCTGAGCCATCTAGTGTAATCTACCCTGCACCTGCATAGCACTCTTCCTGATTAGAGAGTCTACTATTATATGCTCTACACAGACAGGGACTGCCTCCATGGCTGAGCCATCTAGTGTAATCTACCCTGCACCTGCATAGCACTCTTCCTGATTAGAGAGTGTACTATTATATGCTCTACACAGACAGGGGCTGCCTCCATGGCTGAGCCATCTAGTGTAATCTACCCTGCACCTGCATAGCACTCTTCCTGATTAGAGAGTCTACTATTATATGCTTCACACAGACAGGGGCTGCCTCCATGGCTGAGCCATCTAGTTTAAGAGCCATCTAGTGTAATCTACCCTGCACCTGCATAGCACTCTTCCTGATTAGAGAGTGTACTATTATATGCTCTACACAGACAGGGCCTGCCTCCATGGCTGAGCCATCTAGTGTAATCTACCCTGCACCTGCATAGCACTCTTCCTGATTAGAGAGTCTACTATTATATGCTTCACACAGACAGGGGCTGCCTCCATGGCTGAGCCATCTAGTGTAATCTACCCTGCACCTGCATAGCACTCTTCCTGATTAGAGAGTGTACTATTATATGCTCTACACAGACAGGGGTTGCCTCCATGGCTGAGCCATCTAGTGTAATCTACCCTGCACCTGCATAGCACTCTTCCTGATTAGAGAGTCTACTATTATATGCTCTACACAGACAGGGGCTGCCTCCATGGCTGAGCCATCTAGTGTAATCTACCCTGCACCTGCATAGCACTCTTCCTGATTAGAGAGTCTACTATTATATGCTCTACACAGACAGGGGTTGCCACCATGGCTGAGCCATCTAATGTAATCTACCCTGCACCTGCATAGCACTCTTCCTGATTGGAGAGTGTACTATTATATGCTCTACACAGACAGGGGCTGCCTCCATGGCTGAGCCATCTAGTGTAATCTACCCTGCACCTGCATAGCACTCTTCCTGATTAGAGAGTGTACTATTATATGCTCTACACAGACAGGGGCTGCCTCCATGGCTGAGCCATCTAGTGTAATCTACCTTGCAACTGCATAGCACTCTTCCTGATTAGAGAGTGCACTACTATATGCTCTACACAGACAGGGGCTGCCTCCATGGCTGAGCCATCTAGTGTAATCTACCCTGCACCTGCATAGCACTCTTCCTGATTAGAGAGTGTACTATTATATGCTCTACACAGACAGGGGCTGCCTCCATGGCTGAGCCATCTAGTGTAATCTACCTTGCAACTGCATAGCACTCTTCCTGATTAGAGAGTGCACTACTATATGCTCTACACAGACAGGGGCTGCCTCCATGGCTGAGCCATCTAGTGTAATCTACCCTGCACCTGCATAGCACTCTTCCTGATTAGAGAGTGCACTACTATATGCTTCACACAGACAGGGGCTGCCTCCATGGCTGAGCCATCTAGTGTAATCTACCTTGCAACTGCATAGCACTCTTCCTGATTAGAGAGTGCACTACTATATGCTCTACACAGACAGGGGCTGCCTCCATGGCTGAGCCATCTAGTGTAATCTACCCTGCACCTGCATAGCACTCTTCCTGATTAGAGAGTGCACTACTATATGCTTCACACAGACAGGGGCTGCCTACATGGCTGAGCCATCTAGTGTAATCTACCCTGCACCTGCATAGCACTCTTCCTGATTAGAGAGTGCACTACTATATGCTTCACACAGACAGGGGCTGCCTACATGGCTGAGCCATCTAGTGTAATCTACCCTGCACCTGCATAGCACTCTTCCTGATTAGAGAGTGCACTACTATATGCTTCACACAGACAGGGGCTGCCTACATGGCTGAGCCATCTAGTGTAATCTACCCTGCACCTGCATAGCACTCTTCCTGATTAGAGAGTGCACTACTATATGCTTCACACAGACAGGGGCTGCCTACATGGCTGAGCCATCTAGTGTAATCTACCCTGCACCTGCATAGCACTCTTCCTGATTAGAGAGTGCACTACTATATGCTTCACACAGACAGGGGCTGCCTACATGGCTGAGCCATCTAGTGTAATCTACCCTGCACCTGCATAGCACTCTTCCTGATTAGAGAGTCTACTATTATATGCTCTACACAGACAGGGGCTGCCTCCATGGCTGAGCCATCTAGTGTAATCTACCCTGCACCTGCATAGCACTCTTCCTGATTAGAGAGTGCACTACTATATGCTTCACACAGACAGGGGCTGTCTACATGGCTGAGCCATCTAGTGTAATCTACCCTGCACCTGCATAGCACTCTTCCTGATTAGAGAGTGTACTACTATATGCTCTACACAGACAGGGGCTGCCTCTATGGCTGAGCCATCTAGTGTAATCTACCCTGCACCTGCATAGCACTCTTCCTGATTAGAGAGTGCACTACTATATGCTCTACACAGACAGGGGCTGCCTCCATGGCTGAGCCATCTAGTGTAATCTACCCTGAAACTGCATAGCACTCTTCCTGATTAGAGAGTGTACTATTATATGCTCTACACAGACAGGGGCTGCCTCCATGGCTGAGCCATCTAGTGTAATCTACCCTGCACCTGCAAAGCACTCTTCCTGATTAGAGAGTGTACTATTATATGCTCTACACAGACAGGGGCTGCCTCCATGGCTGAGCCATCTAGTGTAATCTACCCTGCACCTGCATAGCACTCTGCCTGATAAGAGAGTGTACTACTTTATGCTCTACACAGACAGGGGCTGCCTCCATGGCTGAGCCACCTAGTGTAATCTACCCTGCACCTGCATAGCACTCTTCCTGATTAGAGAGTGTACTATTACATGCTCTACACAGACAGGGGCTGCCTCCATGGCTGAGCCATCTAGTGTAATCTACCCTGCACCTGCATAGCATTCTTCCTGATTAGAGAGTGTACTATTACATGCTCTACACAGACAGGGGCTGCCTCCATGGCTGAGCCATCTAGTGTAATCTACCTTGCAACTGCATAGCACTCTTCCTGATTAGAGAGTGCACTACTATATGCTCTACACAGACAGGGGCTGCCTCCATGGCTGAGCCATCTAGTGTAATCTACCCTGCACCTGCATAGCACTCTTCCTGATTAGAGAGTGCACTACTATATGCTTCACACAGACAGGGGCTGCCTCCATGGCTGAGCCATCTAGTGTAATCTACCCTGCACCTGCATAGCACTCTTCCTGATTAGAGAGTGCACTACTATATGCTTCACACAGACAGGGGCTGCCTACATGGCTGAGCCATCTAGTGTAATCTACCCTGCACCTGCATAGCACTCTTCCTGATTAGAGAGTGCACTACTATATGCTTCACACAGACAGGGGCTGCCTACATGGCTGAGCCATCTAGTGTAATCTACCCTGCACCTGCATAGCACTCTTCCTGATTAGAGAGTGCACTACTATATGCTTCACACAGACAGGGGCTGCCTACATGGCTGAGCCATCTAGTGTAATCTACCCTGCACCTGCATAGCACTCTTCCTGATTAGAGAGTCTACTATTATATGCTCTACACAGACAGGGGCTGCCTCCATGGCTGAGCCATCTAGTGTAATCTACCCTGCACCTGCATAGCACTCTTCCTGATTAGAGAGTGCACTACTATATGCTTCACACAGACAGGGGCTGCCTCCATGGCTGAGCCATCTAGTGTAATCTACCCTGCACCTGCATAGCACTCTTCCTGATTAGAGAGTGCACTACTATATGCTTCACACAGACAGGGGCTGCCTACATGGCTGAGCCATCTAGTGTAATCTACCCTGCACCTGCATAGCACTCTTCCTGATTAGAGAGTGCACTACTATATGCTTCACACAGACAGGGGCTGCCTACATGGCTGAGCCATCTAGTGTAATCTACCCTGCACCTGCATAGCACTCTTCCTGATTAGAGAGTGTACTATTATATGCTCTACACAGACAGGGGCTGCCTCCATGGCTGAGCCATCTAGTGTAATCTACCCTGCAACTGCATAGCACTCTTCCTGATTAGAGAGTGCACTACTATATGCTTCACACAGACAGGGGCTGCCTACATGGCTGAGCCATCTAGTGTAATCTACCCTGCACCTGCATAGCACTCTTCCTGATTAGAGAGTCTACTATTATATGCTCTACACAGACAGGGGCTGCCTCCATGGCTGAGCCATCTAGTGTAATCTACCCTGCACCTGCATAGCACTCTTCCTGATTAGAGAGTGCACTACTATATGCTTCACACAGACAGGGGCTGCCTCCATGGCTGAGCCATCTAGTGTAATCTACCCTGCACCTGCATAGCACTCTTCCTGATTAGAGAGTCTACTATTATATGCTCTACACAGACAGGGGCTGCCTCCATGGCTGAGCCATCTAGTGTAATCTACCCTGCACCTGCATAGCACTCTTCCTGATTAGAGAGTGCACTACTATATGCTTCACACAGACAGGGGCTGTCTACATGGCTGAGCCATCTAGTGTAATCTACCCTGCACCTGCATAGCACTCTTCCTGATTAGAGAGTGTACTACTATATGCTCTACACAGACAGGGGCTGCCTCTATGGCTGAGCCATCTAGTGTAATCTACCCTGCACCTGCATAGCACTCTTCCTGATTAGAGAGTGCACTACTATATGCTCTACACAGACAGGGGCTGCCTCCATGGCTGAGCCATCTAGTGTAATCTACCCTGAAACTGCATAGCACTCTTCCTGATTAGAGAGTGTACTATTATATGCTCTACACAGACAGGGGCTGCCTCCATGGCTGAGCCATCTAGTGTAATCTACCCTGCACCTGCAAAGCACTCTTCCTGATTAGAGAGTGTACTATTATATGCTCTACACAGACAGGGGCTGCCTCCATGGCTGAGCCATCTAGTGTAATCTACCCTGCACCTGCATAGCACTCTGCCTGATAAGAGAGTGTACTACTTTATGCTCTACACAGACAGGGGCTGCCTCCATGGCTGAGCCACCTAGTGTAATCTACCCTGCACCTGCATAGCACTCTTCCTGATTAGAGGGTGTACTATTACATGCTCTACACAGACAGGGGCTGCCTCCATGGCTGAGCCATCTAGTGTAATCTACCCTGCACCTGCATAGCATTCTTCCTGATTAGAGAGTGTACTATTACATGCTCTACACAGACAGGGGCTGCCTCCATGGCTGAGCCATCTAGTGTAATCTACCTTGCAACTGCATAGCACTCTTCCTGATTAGAGAGTGCACTACTATATGCTCTACACAGACAGGGGCTGCCTCCATGGCTGAGCCATCTAGTGTAATCTACCCTGCACCTGCATAGCACTCTTCCTGATTAGAGAGTGCACTACTATATGCTTCACACAGACAGGGGCTGCCTCCATGGCTGAGCCATCTAGTGTAATCTACCCTGCACCTGCATAGCACTCTTCCTGATTAGAGAGTGCACTACTATATGCTTCACACAGACAGGGGCTGCCTACATGGCTGAGCCATCTAGTGTAATCTACCCTGCACCTGCATAGCACTCTTCCTGATTAGAGAGTGCACTACTATATGCTTCACACAGACAGGGGCTGCCTACATGGCTGAGCCATCTAGTGTAATCTACCCTGCACCTGCATAGCACTCTTCCTGATTAGAGAGTGCACTACTATATGCTTCACACAGACAGGGGCTGCCTACATGGCTGAGCCATCTAGTGTAATCTACCCTGCACCTGCATAGCACTCTTCCTGATTAGAGAGTCTACTATTATATGCTCTACACAGACAGGGGCTGCCTCCATGGCTGAGCCATCTAGTGTAATCTACCCTGCACCTGCATAGCACTCTTCCTGATTAGAGAGTGCACTACTATATGCTTCACACAGACAGGGGCTGCCTCCATGGCTGAGCCATCTAGTGTAATCTACCCTGCACCTGCATAGCACTCTTCCTGATTAGAGAGTGCACTACTATATGCTTCACACAGACAGGGGCTGCCTACATGGCTGAGCCATCTAGTGTAATCTACCCTGCACCTGCATAGCACTCTTCCTGATTAGAGAGTGCACTACTATATGCTTCACACAGACAGGGGCTGCCTACATGGCTGAGCCATCTAGTGTAATCTACCCTGCACCTGCATAGCACTCTTCCTGATTAGAGAGTGTACTATTATATGCTCTACACAGACAGGGACTGCCTCCATGGCTGAGCCATCTAGTGTAATCTACCCTGCACCTGCATAGCACTCTTCCTGATTAGAGAGTGCACTACTATATGCTTCACACAGACAGGGGCTGCCTACATGGCTGAGCCATCTAGTGTAATCTACCCTGCACCTGCATAGCACTCTTCCTGATTAGAGAGTCTACTATTATATGCTCTACACAGACAGGGGCTGCCTCCATGGCTGAGCCATCTAGTGTAATCTACCCTGCACCTGCATAGCACTCTTCCTGATTAGAGAGTGCACTACTATATGCTTCACACAGACAGGGGCTGCCTCCATGGCTGAGCCATCTAGTGTAATCTACCCTGCACCTGCATAGCACTCTTCCTGATTAGAGAGTGCACTACTATATGCTTCACACAGACAGGGGCTGCCTACATGGCTGAGCCATCTAGTGTAATCTACCCTGCACCTGCATAGCACTCTTCCTGATTAGAGAGTGTACTATTATATGCTCTACACAGACAGGGGCTGCCTCTATGGCTGAGCCATCTAGTGTAATCTACCCTGCACCTGCATAGCACTCTTCCTGATTAGAGAGTGCACTACTATATGCTTCACACAGACAGGGGCTGCCTACATGGCTGAGCCATCTAGTGTAATCTACCCTGCACCTGCATAGCACTCTTCCTGATTAGAGAGTGTACTATTATATGCTCTACACAGACAGGGGCTGCCTCTATGGCTGAGCCATCTAGTGTAATCTACCCTGCACCTGCATAGCACTCTTCCTAATTAGAGAGTGCACTACTATATGCTCTACACAGACAGGGGCTGCCTCCATGGCTGAGCCATCTAGTGTAATCTACCCTGAAACTGCATAGCACTCTTCCTGATTAGAGAGTGTACTATTATATGCTCTACACAGACAGGGGCTGCCTCCATGGCTGAGCCATCTAGTGTAATCTACCCTGCACCTGCATAGCACTCTTCCTGATTAGAGAGTGTACTATTATATGCTCTACACAGACAGGGGCTGCCTCCATGGCTGAGCCATCTAGTGTAATCTACCCTGCACCTGCATAGCACTCTTCCTGATTAGAGAGTGTACTACTATATGCTCTACACAGACAGGGGCTGCCTCCATGGCTGAGCCATCTAGTGTAATCTACCCTGCACCTGCATAGCACTCTGCCTGATAAGAGAGTGTACTACTTTATGCTCTACACAGACAGGGGCTGCCTCCATGGCTGAGCCACCTAGTGTAATCTACCCTGCACCTGCATAGCACTCTTCCTGATTAGAGAGTGTACTATTACATGCTCTACACAGACAGGGGCTGCCTCCATGGCTGAGCCATCTAGTGTAATCTACCCTGCACCTGCATAGCATTCTTCCTGATTAGAGAGTCTACTATTATATGCTCTACACAGACAGGGGCTGCCTCCATGGCTGAGCCATCTAGTGTAATCTACCCTGCACCTGCATAGCACTCTTCCTGATTAGAGAGTGCACTACTATATGCTTCACACAGACAGGGGCTGCCTACATGGCTGAGCCATCTAGTGTAATCTACCCTGCACCTGCATAGCACTCTTCCTGATTAGAGAGTGTACTATTATATGCTCTACACAGACAGGGGCTGCCTCTATGGCTGAGCCATCTAGTGTAATCTACCCTGCACCTGCATAGCACTCTTCCTAATTAGAGAGTGCACTACTATATGCTCTACACAGACAGGGGCTGCCTCCATGGCTGAGCCATCTAGTGTAATCTACCCTGAAACTGCATAGCACTCTTCCTGATTAGAGAGTGTACTATTATATGCTCTACACAGACAGGGGCTGCCTCCATGGCTGAGCCATCTAGTGTAATCTACCCTGCACCTGCATAGCACTCTTCCTGATTAGAGAGTGTACTATTATATGCTCTACACAGACAGGGGCTGCCTCCATGGCTGAGCCATCTAGTGTAATCTACCCTGCACCTGCATAGCACTCTTCCTGATTAGAGAGTGTACTACTATATGCTCTACACAGACAGGGGCTGCCTCCATGGCTGAGCCATCTAGTGTAATCTACCCTGCACCTGCATAGCACTCTGCCTGATAAGAGAGTGTACTACTTTATGCTCTACACAGACAGGGGCTGCCTCCATGGCTGAGCCATCTAGTGTAATCTACCCTGCACCTGCATAGCACTCTGCCTGATAAGAGAGTGTACTACTTTATGCTCTACACAGACAGGGGCTGCCTCCATGGCTGAGCCACCTAGTGTAATCTACCCTGCACCTGCATAGCACTCTTCCTGATTAGAGAGTGTACTACTATATGCTCTACACAGACAGGGGCTGCCTCCATGGCTGAGCCATCTAGTGTAATCTACCCTGCACCTGCATAGCACTCTTCCTGATTAGAGAGTGCACTACTATATGCTTCACACAGACAGGGGCTGTCTACATGGCTGAGCCATCTAGTGTAATCTACCCTGCACCTGCATAGCACTCTTCCTGATTAGAGAGTGTACTACTATATGCTCTACACAGACAGGGGCTGCCTCTATGGCTGAGCCATCTAGTGTAATCTACCCTGCACCTGCATAGCACTCTTCCTGATTAGAGAGTGCACTACTATATGCTCTACACAGACAGGGGCTGCCTCCATGGCTGAGCCATCTAGTGTAATCTACCCTGAAACTGCATAGCACTCTTCCTGATTAGAGAGTGTACTATTATATGCTCTACACAGACAGGGGCTGCCTCCATGGCTGAGCCATCTAGTGTAATCTACCCTGCACCTGCAAAGCACTCTTCCTGATTAGAGAGTGTACTATTATATGCTCTACACAGACAGGGGCTGCCTCCATGGCTGAGCCATCTAGTGTAATCTACCCTGCACCTGCATAGCACTCTGCCTGATAAGAGAGTGTACTACTTTATGCTCTACACAGACAGGGGCTGCCTCCATGGCTGAGCCACCTAGTGTAATCTACCCTGCACCTGCATAGCACTCTTCCTGATTAGAGAGTGTACTATTACATGCTCTACACAGACAGGGGCTGCCTCCATGGCTGAGCCATCTAGTGTAATCTACCCTGCACCTGCATAGCATTCTTCCTGATTAGAGAGTGTACTATTACATGCTCTACACAGACAGGGGCTGCCTCCATGGCTGAGCCATCTAGTGTAATCTACCTTGCAACTGCATAGCACTCTTCCTGATTAGAGAGTGCACTACTATATGCTCTACACAGACAGGGGCTGCCTCCATGGCTGAGCCATCTAGTGTAATCTACCCTGCACCTGCATAGCACTCTTCCTGATTAGAGAGTGCACTACTATATGCTTCACACAGACAGGGGCTGCCTCCATGGCTGAGCCATCTAGTGTAATCTACCCTGCACCTGCATAGCACTCTTCCTGATTAGAGAGTGCACTACTATATGCTTCACACAGACAGGGGCTGCCTACATGGCTGAGCCATCTAGTGTAATCTACCCTGCACCTGCATAGCACTCTTCCTGATTAGAGAGTGCACTACTATATGCTTCACACAGACAGGGGCTGCCTACATGGCTGAGCCATCTAGTGTAATCTACCCTGCACCTGCATAGCACTCTTCCTGATTAGAGAGTGCACTACTATATGCTTCACACAGACAGGGGCTGCCTACATGGCTGAGCCATCTAGTGTAATCTACCCTGCACCTGCATAGCACTCTTCCTGATTAGAGAGTCTACTATTATATGCTCTACACAGACAGGGGCTGCCTCCATGGCTGAGCCATCTAGTGTAATCTACCCTGCACCTGCATAGCACTCTTCCTGATTAGAGAGTGCACTACTATATGCTTCACACAGACAGGGGCTGCCTCCATGGCTGAGCCATCTAGTGTAATCTACCCTGCACCTGCATAGCACTCTTCCTGATTAGAGAGTGCACTACTATATGCTTCACACAGACAGGGGCTGCCTACATGGCTGAGCCATCTAGTGTAATCTACCCTGCACCTGCATAGCACTCTTCCTGATTAGAGAGTGCACTACTATATGCTTCACACAGACAGGGGCTGCCTACATGGCTGAGCCATCTAGTGTAATCTACCCTGCACCTGCATAGCACTCTTCCTGATTAGAGAGTGTACTATTATATGCTCTACACAGACAGGGGCTGCCTCCATGGCTGAGCCATCTAGTGTAATCTACCCTGCAACTGCATAGCACTCTTCCTGATTAGAGAGTGCACTACTATATGCTTCACACAGACAGGGGCTGCCTACATGGCTGAGCCATCTAGTGTAATCTACCCTGCACCTGCATAGCACTCTTCCTGATTAGAGAGTCTACTATTATATGCTCTACACAGACAGGGGCTGCCTCCATGGCTGAGCCATCTAGTGTAATCTACCCTGCACCTGCATAGCACTCTTCCTGATTAGAGAGTGCACTACTATATGCTTCACACAGACAGGGGCTGCCTCCATGGCTGAGCCATCTAGTGTAATCTACCCTGCACCTGCATAGCACTCTTCCTGATTAGAGAGTCTACTATTATATGCTCTACACAGACAGGGGCTGCCTCCATGGCTGAGCCATCTAGTGTAATCTACCCTGCACCTGCATAGCACTCTTCCTGATTAGAGAGTGCACTACTATATGCTTCACACAGACAGGGGCTGTCTACATGGCTGAGCCATCTAGTGTAATCTACCCTGCACCTGCATAGCACTCTTCCTGATTAGAGAGTGTACTACTATATGCTCTACACAGACAGGGGCTGCCTCTATGGCTGAGCCATCTAGTGTAATCTACCCTGCACCTGCATAGCACTCTTCCTGATTAGAGAGTGCACTACTATATGCTCTACACAGACAGGGGCTGCCTCCATGGCTGAGCCATCTAGTGTAATCTACCCTGAAACTGCATAGCACTCTTCCTGATTAGAGAGTGTACTATTATATGCTCTACACAGACAGGGGCTGCCTCCATGGCTGAGCCATCTAGTGTAATCTACCCTGCACCTGCAAAGCACTCTTCCTGATTAGAGAGTGTACTATTATATGCTCTACACAGACAGGGGCTGCCTCCATGGCTGAGCCATCTAGTGTAATCTACCCTGCACCTGCATAGCACTCTGCCTGATAAGAGAGTGTACTACTTTATGCTCTACACAGACAGGGGCTGCCTCCATGGCTGAGCCACCTAGTGTAATCTACCCTGCACCTGCATAGCACTCTTCCTGATTAGAGGGTGTACTATTACATGCTCTACACAGACAGGGGCTGCCTCCATGGCTGAGCCATCTAGTGTAATCTACCCTGCACCTGCATAGCATTCTTCCTGATTAGAGAGTGTACTATTACATGCTCTACACAGACAGGGGCTGCCTCCATGGCTGAGCCATCTAGTGTAATCTACCTTGCAACTGCATAGCACTCTTCCTGATTAGAGAGTGCACTACTATATGCTCTACACAGACAGGGGCTGCCTCCATGGCTGAGCCATCTAGTGTAATCTACCCTGCACCTGCATAGCACTCTTCCTGATTAGAGAGTGCACTACTATATGCTTCACACAGACAGGGGCTGCCTCCATGGCTGAGCCATCTAGTGTAATCTACCCTGCACCTGCATAGCACTCTTCCTGATTAGAGAGTGCACTACTATATGCTTCACACAGACAGGGGCTGCCTACATGGCTGAGCCATCTAGTGTAATCTACCCTGCACCTGCATAGCACTCTTCCTGATTAGAGAGTGCACTACTATATGCTTCACACAGACAGGGGCTGCCTACATGGCTGAGCCATCTAGTGTAATCTACCCTGCACCTGCATAGCACTCTTCCTGATTAGAGAGTGCACTACTATATGCTTCACACAGACAGGGGCTGCCTACATGGCTGAGCCATCTAGTGTAATCTACCCTGCACCTGCATAGCACTCTTCCTGATTAGAGAGTCTACTATTATATGCTCTACACAGACAGGGGCTGCCTCCATGGCTGAGCCATCTAGTGTAATCTACCCTGCACCTGCATAGCACTCTTCCTGATTAGAGAGTGCACTACTATATGCTTCACACAGACAGGGGCTGCCTCCATGGCTGAGCCATCTAGTGTAATCTACCCTGCACCTGCATAGCACTCTTCCTGATTAGAGAGTGCACTACTATATGCTTCACACAGACAGGGGCTGCCTACATGGCTGAGCCATCTAGTGTAATCTACCCTGCACCTGCATAGCACTCTTCCTGATTAGAGAGTGCACTACTATATGCTTCACACAGACAGGGGCTGCCTACATGGCTGAGCCATCTAGTGTAATCTACCCTGCACCTGCATAGCACTCTTCCTGATTAGAGAGTGTACTATTATATGCTCTACACAGACAGGGGCTGCCTCCATGGCTGAGCCATCTAGTGTAATCTACCCTGCACCTGCATAGCACTCTTCCTGATTAGAGAGTGCACTACTATATGCTTCACACAGACAGGGGCTGCCTACATGGCTGAGCCATCTAGTGTAATCTACCCTGCACCTGCATAGCACTCTTCCTGATTAGAGAGTCTACTATTATATGCTCTACACAGACAGGGGCTGCCTCCATGGCTGAGCCATCTAGTGTAATCTACCCTGCACCTGCATAGCACTCTTCCTGATTAGAGAGTGCACTACTATATGCTTCACACAGACAGGGGCTGCCTCCATGGCTGAGCCATCTAGTGTAATCTACCCTGCACCTGCATAGCACTCTTCCTGATTAGAGAGTGCACTACTATATGCTTCACACAGACAGGGGCTGCCTACATGGCTGAGCCATCTAGTGTAATCTACCCTGCACCTGCATAGCACTCTTCCTGATTAGAGAGTGTACTATTATATGCTCTACACAGACAGGGGCTGCCTCTATGGCTGAGCCATCTAGTGTAATCTACCCTGCACCTGCATAGCACTCTTCCTGATTAGAGAGTGCACTACTATATGCTTCACACAGACAGGGGCTGCCTACATGGCTGAGCCATCTAGTGTAATCTACCCTGCACCTGCATAGCACTCTTCCTGATTAGAGAGTGTACTATTATATGCTCTACACAGACAGGGGCTGCCTCTATGGCTGAGCCATCTAGTGTAATCTACCCTGCACCTGCATAGCACTCTTCCTAATTAGAGAGTGCACTACTATATGCTCTACACAGACAGGGGCTGCCTCCATGGCTGAGCCATCTAGTGTAATCTACCCTGAAACTGCATAGCACTCTTCCTGATTAGAGAGTGTACTATTATATGCTCTACACAGACAGGGGCTGCCTCCATGGCTGAGCCATCTAGTGTAATCTACCCTGCACCTGCATAGCACTCTTCCTGATTAGAGAGTGTACTATTATATGCTCTACACAGACAGGGGCTGCCTCCATGGCTGAGCCATCTAGTGTAATCTACCCTGCACCTGCATAGCACTCTTCCTGATTAGAGAGTGTACTACTATATGCTCTACACAGACAGGGGCTGCCTCCATGGCTGAGCCATCTAGTGTAATCTACCCTGCACCTGCATAGCACTCTGCCTGATAAGAGAGTGTACTACTTTATGCTCTACACAGACAGGGGCTGCCTCCATGGCTGAGCCACCTAGTGTAATCTACCCTGCACCTGCATAGCACTCTTCCTGATTAGAGAGTGTACTATTACATGCTCTACACAGACAGGGGCTGCCTCCATGGCTGAGCCATCTAGTGTAATCTACCCTGCACCTGCATAGCATTCTTCCTGATTAGAGAGTCTACTATTATATGCTCTACACAGACAGGGGCTGCCTCCATGGCTGAGCCATCTAGTGTAATCTACCCTGCACCTGCATAGCACTCTTCCTGATTAGAGAGTCTACTATTATATGCTCTACACAGACAGGAGCTGCCTCCATGGCTGAGCCATCTAGTGTAATCTACCTTGCAACTGCATAGCACTCTTCCTGATTAGAGAGTGCACTATTATATGCTCTACACAGGCAGGGGCTGCCTCCATGGCTGAGCCATCTAGTTCTTTGTGCATGAATGGGTTAATTGTAGAGCTGCACTTACGGAGGGAGATCAGCTCATGAGCTCACCACCCGTTTGACTCGTGAGCTCATGAGCTCACGGACGTTCCGATTTTCCAAAAAAAATACTTATTTTCCAGCCGAGTGGTTATGAAATAAATATTTATTGGCGGAGATTTATTAATATTGCCATATTTATTTAATTTCAAAATGTGCTGACGAGGTACAAAGGTCAGTATAACACTCAACACCGCTTAAATGTATACATTGGCGATTGTAAAGAAGACATGACAGCGATAAGCAGTTATGTATGTTAATAATGTATGTTAGATGCTCTGTGTTACGTTTGTGTTCCCAACATAGACAAACTCAGGATTTGAACATTTCAGCTCGAGCTCGGCGAGGTCGCCCCCCGGGCTTGAGCCACTCAAGTTCGCGAGTGGTGAGTGCAGCTCTAGTTAATTGCAAAGGCCTTTCCTAGATAAACATTGTCTGAAATAATTTTTTGGATTGAATTATTGAGGAACAGTAAAAGGGAAAATGTTTTAATTACGAAGGATAGGCCTATGTTGTATATGCTAAACAATTCTCAGAAAACAATTCCAGATAGTGCTTTTATAGGTAGGGTTCCCCTTAGGCCAAGCTTATTATGGTGAAGCTGGGTACTTGTGGAATGAATTTATTTCCTCAGTGGGGAAAGAAGGCAAAACAGTTGTTAAACAAAATATCTGGTATTCAGCTTGATATATTTTGGTATTTTCATACCTAACCAGTTTATAAATATTTTTTGTAATGCTGGTATGATTGGCATGTTTTTGTTTCTGCCCACACATTGTAACCTTCAGAAATATCAAGGTATGGACCACATAAAATATTATCTGCTTTGTACTAAAAAAAATGATTGATGTCCCTCTTATTCAATAGAGATGACTTACTTTATTAATTCTGGTTATAGAAAACCATTTGCAACTCCATTATGGTGCATTATCACACTGTCACAGAGGGCCTGAATTTTATGCACCATGTTAGAACATGCCTAAAACATAATATAGCTGCATGTGGGTGTTTTTAACCTAAGGCATAAAAAAAGTTGTTTGTTTCCTGTAACCCTACCCTAACAAGTTTTTTATTCAATAAAATCCCTACCCTAAAGTTTGAAATTGACTTAAATTAACTGCCTCCTGGAGTTTCGAAACTTGCCACATTGCTAATTATAATCAAAATTTCGGAAAATGACATTGCTGAACTTAATAGAATTAGGTCCCCCAGGGAGACAGTCAGCATCATTAAAATATTCTTAAAAGTATTGCAAAGATATTGTATCATTTTAAGCAAATATCAATATCATATTGCTTAAATAAAAGTTTGAATGTGCCAATCCATATCCATATCAACAAGAAAATACTGAAATACTGCATATTTCCAGTCAAAGTTAAATTGTTGTTTAAGATACTCCACTTTCAAGATATATTTAATATTAAAAAGGTGCATCGATCCTTCAGTAGTATATTGAGGGAAACCACATTCATGGCTTCTCCACCAAATTCTTTGTGTTTTTTCTCAAAATCATCATTGCAGAAATGATCAATTATAATCAATCATTCACCTAAAAACTTTGATATTTTTTTTGTATTGATTATTAAACAATCTTAAACAATCAGGTACACAATGCAAATATTATCTCATGACAATAAAAGGGGGGCAGGTGATACAATGTGGAATCATTTGAATTAAGAATAACAGCAAAGCAATGGGGAATTCAATACTGGTTTTAATTTTGTATTAAAATCTTGTTGGTGTGTGGTTAGAATTAGTCATTAAAACAAACATGAAGAATGGTCTGGTGGAATTAAAAACATTTCTTTTTGTTTTATCCTTTTGCTGGTGTCTTCTTTTTCTGTTGGACTTCGTGTTTATCAAGCCATGAGTATATGCAGGCTTTGATGAACCTTACACCAGCAGTTATATAAATGCTTGAGTAGTCTGTAGTTAAACAACAAAAAGAAGGCAGCCATTTTGTATATGACCTTGGTGTGACCTTTGAGCGTAGGGATTTCTTTGATAGAAAGATGAATCTCTCTTGTGTTATAAAGTTGCATTAGAGGGAGGTTGAAGTCTGGGGTATCACAGGAGAGTTAGAAAAAACACGACCTTGACATGACCTGTAAGCTTTTTGGAAACCGGAGATTTCTCTGCTTGAAAGAGGCGTTTCTGGTGTATAATGGGGGTTCATTAGTCTTGCTTTTGCTCACAACTCTCCAGAGGGGATGTGAGCCTTGAGAAAATAACCAGCTTCTCTTCCTCTAGCAAACTTACAGCTGATGTATTCCCTTATGGTTTAACCAATCCAAGCCTGTAGTGCAGAAAATATTAGTACTTTTTTCAAAATACCTTTTTTGTTAAAAAATCTGCGGGAAATATTTGAAGGAGAAATGTTCATAAAAATCCAACCCTAGTTATTTTTATAAGTATCATAGATCCAGACAACACTTGTTTAAAACAATAATTAGAGATGTTCAACATTTCTAGGCATTAGTGGGTTAACCAGTGGATTATTATTGGGAACATTTACAAGAAGATTTTTTAACCCATAAATGCTCACAGCAGCCAAAAGCGCCTCACAATTATGTCAATGAAATATTGCAGGCACTGCTAGAAAATGTTCATCAGGATAAAACCAACAATTCTCCTTGAAATATTTTGTAAAGTCATTCTCCATTCCGAAATTATTGCAGAAAGTGTCAGAGATCCAGACAAAATTTCTGGCAGAACTCTGAAGCATTATTGGATTAAGGTATCATAGTATCGAGTCAAAAATCTTCAGTAAGAAGTCTAAGCCTGATTGGAGTAGATTCATGCAGAATACAATTCGAAAACTCAACACCTAGATTTTAGTCAGAAAATGAATTACTCATGTCTGAGTCATGAGGGAATTCTTAATTTGATATTCACATCAGGTTCAAATTATTCATCAGCGGTTAGCTTTAAGTATGCTCAACTCCTCTTGACTCAGCACACGGAATACTGTCTAAACTAGCACATTAAGTTCTTAGCCCTTATGCTGCTGGTGGCTAAATTGGCTAATACAAAATAATGCAAAAATCCTGAAAAATCACTGAAACCTTGGCATATGGGTACTTATCTGAGAGTACTCTGTGAGGGCTTTCCAATGAGTACCAACATGACAGAGTTTAGATGGCTTTCAAAAAATCTTTGCATTCTGGTGTATTGGATGAAAGTAGCCTCAGCAATGGAATGGCTAACACGCAAAATTTTGTATCACTTATAGATTACAATAGCTAGTTGTCCCATAGTAGAGTGCGTGCACTCGGCCATTAGGATGCAGGCAACCATGTCAAGAACTGTTTGTACTCCATGCAGAGTAGGTTGCCGTTTATGGCAGCTCAGCTAGCTGCCTACCTCAGTCCTCATAATACTGGCTCTAGTTGTTGTAACATATGAAAGCTATAGATTATTCTATAGATACAGCAGGTTTGGTGTGTGGTAACAGTTGTTTCTATTGTTTATATGCTTTGTATTAGCACCAGGTGTGCTGTTGTTGTAGATCCAGGCCCCAAAGTTACTCTCACCCTCCCCCACCAGACCCTTTCATGCCTGGAGACCTTGACAAATGTTGTCTGGACCTATGATGCTTTCATAATTGACTTTAAAATTAACTCTTATATTTGTAGTGGCTGATTTGGCCCATACAAAATGATGCAAAAAACCTGAATTATGAACAAAACCCTGGCACAAGTGTAGCCGTACTCCTCTTTAACGGTACTCAGGCCTAGAAAAAAAATGTTTGTTTCCTGTAACGGTCTTTAAAAAAATAGGGTAGGTAGGTCGGTAACAATTTTTCTTTTGCATTATTTTTTTGGTCAAAAATGAGTGATTTATGCATGTGTTACGTAGATTGGGAGTTGGGAGGGCGGAAAAATTTTTAGGGTAGGGATTTTTTTGAATGGAAACCTGTTAGGGTAGGGTTACAGGAAACAAACAACTTTTTTAGGCCTCAGTAAGAGCTATCCAATGAATAGCAACATGACAGGGTCGATTCGATGGCTTTCAAAGGTCTTTGCATAAAGCAGTGTCAGCATTGGAAGGGTTAAGCATGAATTTGAATAGGTTTTTGTAGGAGAATTGATAGTTAGATTGAACCAATATTTTTCATTCAGATATTTTCTCAAGATTGCTTCTTTTTGAGAGATATCACCAAAATACTAGTAATCGGGCTGATTTGTGCGCTACAAGCATCTATGGGTTAGACAGTTATGTTCAAAGTTCTATGGTTTGTATTATCATCAGTCTTGCCATAAGCTGTAGCTGCAGGTATACCAACATTACTATTCCTGCACTTAACCCTTTCAATGCTGAGACTACTTTTGTCTAAGGCACAAGGACTCAAAAAATCTTTGAAAATCATCTAAACCCTATCATCTTGGTATTCATTGGAAAGCTCTTATCGAGTACTCTCAGATGAGTACCCATTTGCCAGGGTTTCGGTTATTTTTCAGCATTTTTCACATTATTTTGAATTGATCAAATTAGCCACCAGCAGCATAAGGGTTAACCATAACAGGCAACAGCTCATTTTAATGCTCTATGGTTTGTGTTGACACGTGTATTGCTATATCAATATATCTAGACACCCAAAACAGTTCTTGACCAAAACAGGAGGAGGAAATTGGGATATCCATTTCCAAAGTTTAAGAGGGCGCTGCTAATTTGAAGTACATATCACAACAATAAAATGTCAATATTTCCAACAACAATAATTTGAAGTTTTGTCAAATATATTTCTGTATAAAAGGTCAGACCAATGTTATTCTTTTGTGGTTTCTCAAAAGAAAAAAAATGAAAAAAACAGGTTTTCTCAAAATCTGGAAATGTCAATATCTCTTGCTGTTTTGAATTTGAATTGATTTCATTTGGCCATTCAACTGAAACTCTTATGGAATCAACATCTATGGAATTGTTATTGTAATTTAATTCAATCGTAGTTGCCTCAGAATAATTATCACCAAAAAAGGAAAATGAATTCTACAATCAGCCTGTGTTTTATTTTTCCAATTTGCAGAATAGATTGTTGGTGCAGGTTGCCTTGCCTTATGATGCTGCTAATGCTATTTTTCTAATTAATTCAATGTTGAAAATTGCCACTTTTAGGGTTAATTGTTGTTTGGGTTCTAATCAATAGGGCTGTCATCACTAACAAATTATTAGCGATTCGATAATCGAAAAGATTTTTACCGATACGGCACTTCGATTCGATTCGCTATCGATTCACACTCACGCTTGGTTAGCCCACCCCGCATTATATTTTTATTCCCCGGTAATCCCCGCCCCTAACAATGACTAAAAGGTACCTACAATTTGCGATCTCGCCATTCGCGCCAATGATGTCTATGCCCGTCATCGTCTCAATAGGACCCCACAATGCATTGCGCCGACCTGCGCAGTAGTACGCCAGAGATCGTCCTTCCTCAATTCAACTTCCGTTTTTGAATTGGGGTAAGTTCTCACTGATTTGGACTTTTATTATAAAAATTTATGGTTGGTAACGGCAGTTTTGGCATGTTGCAACGTATCCAACCAGTTTTTTTTTTAATAGCAAATCGATACCCCAGCATTTCTGGCGTATCGATTATCGCTAGGGCTTCGCCAGCGATCCATCGATACCGCCAGTATCGATGACAGCCCTACTAATCAATGTACCTCTTTCAAATATTTTCAGAAAATGAATAGATAATCAAGGGGAATGGTTATTAAACATATAAAGTGAATCAATTGTTGATTCAAATATCTTAGTGCCATAGCAACTATTGATATTTTATCACATTTGGTTAGCTTATGTGAGAACCAGCACTGTAGTCTTATACACTGCTTAGTAGAAGGACATCAAAATCAACCTAATGTATTTTGAATTGGAATTGCACTCTCCAACTTGGTGCGTATTGTTTGGGCCACAATGGTATCAACCCATTTATGCCTTTAGTGCCCTTTTTGGAAAATATTCGGAGAAGTCTTTTTCAGAAACTAACCAACAAATCTCCTTTTAGTGATTATCCGATTTTTATTGTTTTAGAATATAAAAAAGTTATTTTTTCAAAAGTATCATTGGTACATACAAGGCTTGCAAGTATATCTCCAGACATGAATGGGTTAGACTTCTGTCAGCATTATTGGTGACAACTCCCTAGGAATTGGGCCACTTAAATTAATTTGCAAAATAGTTCATGGGAAATGTTGGCGACCCTCCATCTATAGCCAGTTGCCATTTCACAAAATATGAACCTAGCTGAAGATCTTACTGATACAACATCAATGTATTTTCAGAAAACATGGGCCATTCTGAACCAATAAAAATTGTAATTATTATAAAGTGTCCCAAATTACTGATAATTAACGGTAATGTTGATATTAAATGGTAGAAAAATGCATTCATGCCTGAGTTCTCTGAAGAAATTTGCATCTGGATGCTCTTAAATATTTATGATTTTGATAGTAATTTATTGAAAATAAGTCATTAATAAGCATTATAGTTGTAAGTTATCTGCATAGATGAATTCAGATGAACATTTCTCCTTCAAATAATTTCTAAGAGATGCGTTCATCTGAAAGATATTGCCAAAATAGTTTAACCAATCAACACCCACAGCAGCCAAAATAGCCTTGCAATTCTGATTAACCCTTAAGCTGCTGGTGGCTAATTTGGCCAAGACAAAATGATGCAAAACAACCTGGAAAAATGACTGAAACCCTGGCATATTGGTACTCATCTGAGAGTACTCTGCGAGAGCTATCCAATGAATACCAACATGACAGGGTTTAGATGATTTTCAAAAATCTTTGCATCCTCATGCTTTGAACAAAATTAGCCACCAGCAGCATAAGGGTTAAATATTGTAGTAGCAAATGCTTAATTATTTAGATAAATATTTGCAGGAGAAATGTTAATCAGAATATTACCAAAAGCTCTAGCTCCTTCAACTATTTCGTAAAATCATTTTCAATTTCCTAGTCATAGCCAAAAGTATCATAGATCCAGATGACAATTTATTGAGGAAATTCTAAGCATTGAATTAGATTAAGGCAGCCACGTCGGTGATAAATGGGAGCATTTTGGTCTGCTACCCAGACTGCTCTAGGATTGTAATAATTGGAATGAGACAGTTAGTATTCCTCTGGAATCACCTAGCGCCATCTCTTCCATCAAAACAGGGTTTTTTCTTATAGCAGCCAAAACTGGCCTGCCAATTCACGTAATATTCCTCCAGGAAAAATATAGCTTGGAAAATATAACAAGAAGAAATTACAATCAAACCTGAATTGACAATTCTTCATTAAATATTTTGGATTTCTATGCTTTATTTGGAAGTTATTTTCAATATTTTCAAAACTGAAGATGATAATTGTCTGAGTTAGTCTAAACATGGGATAAGGCGGTGATTGTCGGCAGGGGGTGATATTACCCATATCAATCCCTTAGATTCTCTACATAGCCGCTGATTTCCCAGCTGGTAGCCAGGAACCAGATTTATCCCTCCCAGAGAACCACACCATAGGATTAGGAGGGGAGGATGCATGCTTTAGAGCGTAGTTCCGGATTATCCTAGGGGAGGAGATGATCCATAAAGCCGCAAAATCAACCCAGATAAGAATAGGATATTTGTGCCAGACCTTGAAACTTGTTTTTTTCATAAAATACTTATAATATGTCCATAACGTTGCTAATTGACCAAAACAAATAAGAATACTTTAACATATTTTTTATATCTCTTGTACAAAATATTTCACTGAATGCGTTTTTATTACTTACGAAAAAAATTATGAAAATAGTTTTGAAGTGGACGAAACATTATCAAACATGAATATTTGTCTCTGATATGGAAAATGTTTTTCTGAATGGGAAGTTTTCTGAAATCAAAAAATATTTTGCTGGGAATATTCTTCTTGGCTTGCCCTACTCTTGACACTATTACCATCTTACTAGTTCGGGCAAGTCAGGCTAGCGCTATTGCTGGACCCTAAGATAAATTCATAATATGTTGATGTGCATTATGCAGTAGAAAATAAGGTCCAGGCAATCATTTTTTAGAGGTTGTTGTACAACAACCTTTATTCAGTTCGCTTTTGTTGTCTTGCATTCCCGGGGAGGGTCCTGGGAGCTGGTTGATGCATTTTCCCTATGTTGTCTTACATGGCATTTTTGCAAAATTCTAGCCGCATGATCTGGAGAGTGGGGTGTGGTGGGGTCGTTTTGTTTATTGTTTCTGTTAGAGTTGGGTGTGTAGTTTATAATGTTTGTTTCATTGTTTCTGTGGGTTGCCTAGTTTTTTTTTGGTGGATTTTTACGTGTTTATACTTTACGTTTTCTTCACTCCAATACGATTCTGTAGCGCGTCTGGTCTGGTGGGGCGGCCGTTGGATGCGCATGCGTGGGTGGATGCGCATGCGTGGGTTTTCTGCATATTTAATGCGATCGGCTAATCACGTGACGGTGCGTGATTGGGTTTCCCAGCACCACGTGGTTTGTCTCTGGTGAATTATCCAATGAGCGGTCTCACTGCCTCACCGTCACACCACGTGGTACTCTTTCCCGCGGTTTATTAACCAATGAGCGGCTATTTGTATCCCTCTTTGTACTATTTTACTTACGTGTTCATTCACGTATTTTTTACATTGGCTAGGTTACCCTCCGCCATTTTGAATATCGGGTTTGACGAAATTTGCACCCCGATTTCAAAGCTTTTGTTTGTGGCCATCTCTAACTCTAAAATTCTGAAACCAAAAGAATTAACAAGCCAAGTATCTATATTATTAAGATTAATTCTTTTGGTTTCGGAAAATCGAAAATATTTTGAGATATTTGTCAACACGCATCGATGGTGGCGTGTTGACCATGGCGATTAGTACATTCTCAATGGTACCTCGCCGATTCCTGTCAATTTCATCAAGCTATCTCCCCCCGATCACAATATGACTACCTACCTGGATAGATGAGATCCTCATCTATCTGATTCAATCATTTTTTTAATTCAACTTCAGGTTGGAAGCGAAAAAATAGCTTTTCGCTACAACCGGAAGTTGATTTTTTTGATATAGTGAATTATCCAATGAGCGGTCTCACTGCCTCACCGTCACACCACGTGGTACTCTTTCCCGCGGTTTATTAACCAATGAGCGGCTATTTGTATCTCTCTTTGTACTATTTTACTTACGTGTTCATTCACGTATTTTTTACATTGGTTAGGTTACCCTCCGCCATTTTGAATATCGGGTTTGACGAAATTTGCACCCCGATTTCAAAGCTTTCGTTTGTGGCCATCTCTAACTCTAAAATTCTGAAACCAAAAGAATTAACAAGCCAAGTATCTATATTATTAAGATTAATTCTTTTGGTTTCGGAAAATCGAAAATATTTTGAGATATTTGTCAACACGCATCGATGGTGGCGTGTTGACCATGGCGATTAGTACATTCTCAATGGTACCTCGCCGATTCCTGTCAATTTCATCAAGCTATCTCCCCCCGATCACAATATGACTACCTACCTGGATAGATGAGATCCTCATCTATCTGATTCAATCATTTTTTTAATTCAACTTCAGGTTGGAAGCGAAAAAATAGCTTTTCGCTACAACCGGAAGTTGATTTTTTTGATATAGCGAGATTAGGGCATTGATATGCATTGTGTGCATTTCACACAAAAAACATACTTTTATCAATAAATTGTCACGTCGCCGTTTCTGGGTCAAAATTTACAAATGGCCCATCAAAGTGTTCGCAACAAATAGGGCTTTTACCCTATTATCATAACTTGTTGGTTATATTTGTAATTTTTGAAAAAAAATGGCGACTTCGGAAAAAAACGGCAAAAACGGCTTTTTGGAATGTTGATTTAGGAACCCTGGCGAAATTCTAAATTTACTTATTAATTTCGCCACTAAAACCGGAAAAAAAGTTTCAACTTCAAGAAAACAGACTCTAAATAATCCATCCTGCCCATTTGTGGATTTTTTTTGATCCCCACAATCGTAAGAAAACAACTTTGAAAAAAACGGAAGTAGTAAATATTTTTATCGCGATTTCAGCAGTCAGTATATATACCCTTCTCACCATGAGTGTAGTATGCAGTCCTGAAGTTAGCAGACCTTTAACCCTGCCATCCCTTCCGTTCTCACTGTTGTTGTATTTTAGATAAAGATATGATTTTAATTGTTTTGGGTGACAGGAAAAGTGTGTACTGTTATAATTTATTGGTCACAAACTTATAAGCCCAAAGAGCATGTAATGCGAATGCATGGGATGGCAGGGTTAATGGTCTGCATACTTCAGGATTGCATTTTCACTCATGGTGAGAAGGGTGTCAAGGGACATAACTGCAGGCAGCACTCATAGAAACTGGCTTCGACATCATACTGCATCTACACCAAAGAGCATCATAGGAACTTGATTCACCTGACAACCCAAAATAGTAAGCATACATTAAATTGAAATAAATACAAAAGTATCAATACAAAACTATCACTCAATATACAATTTTATAAAAACACATCCACAAAATATAGAAACCATGCAAATCTTCACTGTCCCTCAAACAAAACAATTACTGTTTAAAGAAGATATTGTGTCGGTGTGATAATATAAGATTGCATTTGGTGAGATATGTTTTGTGTTGATATTTTTGTGTTGCTTTGATGGTATGTATGATTATTTTTTCAGGTTGCATGGTGTATTGAATTTCTCTGATGTACCTTCAGTCTACCTGATGTTTAGTGCTGCCTGCAGTTCTGTCCCTAGAAACTCTTCTCAACATGAGTGAAGTAGCAGACCTGAAGTATGCAGGCTTCTACCCTTTGATGCCGATGCCGGTCCCATACCCCTTCAACCCAGTGCTCGGGCCCAGGCAGCATCTCCCTGCATTTGTATCGCCCAAGATGCAAAACAAACTAAAATACTGATCAAAATAAAGGGAAAATTACAAAGTTTGTGTTTCTGATGTATTTTTTAACACTATTAGGTATGATAGAAAGATAAAGAAGTTCAAAGAATGGGAATTTTTTTTGAAATTGTTCTAGACTGATATTTAATGTACATTCACAAACTGGCTCTTATAGTTGTATTTCTTGGCACTATTAGGTGTGATAAAAAGATAAAGAAATTCAAAAATAGGGAAGTTTTTTTAAGTGCGGATTTAGATAGAAATCTTATGAAAAGTTTGGAAGATATGTGTTTCAGATGTATTTTTTGGCACTATTAGGTGTGATAAAAAGATAAAGAAGTTCAAATAAAAGGAAATTGTTTTAAATTGCTCCAAACTGATATTAATGTCTATTCACAAACTTGGTTTTTGATTAAAAAGTCTGTAAGTATCATCAGCAGCATTACAAGTGTGTATCAGTCTATTTTAGGTTTAAGTACAAAGTTATTGCATGCATATTGGGTTTCTGGTAGTGCTGGACCTGCTTTAGTGGCGGAAGATCATGGCCAGGGGCATATGTCCCTTAAGGGGCCATATGGTTGATATTTGTGCATGTTTGCATTCAGGCAGTGTTTGGCCATTTTCATGTAAAGGTAAGTCACGGACTAAAGTTCTTCAGGCAGCAGCATGTTAGTTGTGGCAAGCATGCTGCTGGTGGGGTTTTGTTGGCTGTCATTTGCAGTGCTGGTTGTAGGCTTTTCCCATTCATGTTTGGTGATCTACTGGATTAGTGGTGGTGAGTTTGCCATAGTTTCTTGGATAGCTAGGAGTGGGTTATAGTTTTGGAAAATATTTGAGGGAGGGTTTTAGATAGAATTCTTTTGAAAAAATTGAGGGATATGTGTTTCAGTTGTATTTTTTGGCACTATTAGGTATGATAAAAAGATAAAGAATTTCAGTGGAAGGGAAATGTTTTAACTGTCCAGGTTTGGGGGTTTTGGAGCATTTTTCCAGGGAAAAAATTGAATAGTTTGTGTTTCTGATGTATTTTTTGGCACTATTAGGTATGATAAAAAGATAAAGAAGTTCAAGAAAGTTGAATTTTTTTTTAAATGTTCTAAGCTGATATTTAATGTCCATTCACAAGCTTGGCTCTTATAGTTCATCATCAGGTAGCAAAATCACATAATCCAGGAACATATGCCCCTTAAGGGACCATAAGGTTGATCCTTGTGCATGTTTGCACTCAGGCAGTGTTTGGTCATTTTCATGTAAAGGTAAGTCACGGACTAATGTTCTTCAGGCAGCAGCAGGTAAGTTGTGGCAAGCATGCTATTGGTGGGGTTTTGTTGACTCTCATTTGCAGTGCAGGATGTGGGCTTTTCCCATTCATGTTTGGTGATCTACTGGATGAGTGATGGTGGGTTTGTCATAGTTTCTTGGATAGCTAGAAGTGGGTTATAATTTTGGGAAATATTTGGGGGAGGGTTTTAGATAGAATTCTTATGAAAAAATTGTAGGATATGTGTTTCAGATGTATTTTTTGGCACTATTAGGTATGATAGAAAGATAAAGAATTTAAGGAAAAAGGAAAATGTTTTAAAATGCTCCAAACATATATTTAATGTCCTTTCACAAAGTTGGCTCGTATATTTTTTCATCTGGTTGCAATATCACATGAACCAGGGGCATATGCCCCTAAAGGGTACATAAGGTTGATCCCTGTTCATGTTTGCTTTTAGGCAGTGTTTGGCCATCTTCATGTAAATGTTTTGTGTTACTTTGATGATATGTCAGATGTCAAATTTTTAACCCCGCCCCCCATCGCTCTCTTTTTCTGAAGTATGTGTGTTAAAATGTTCATGTTTATATTTGGCGGATAGGCTTAGTGATTAGTTTAGTTTGTCAAAAGTTGCATTTTATTTATGCGTGCTGAATTTTAGGTTATGATGAAATTTTTTATTCGCTGTTTAACTGTTGGTCTTTTTTAATATTTGAGAGCCGGCACTTATTTTAATGCATGGGCTTTGTTGTATATACTTAGCTTATGTGTTAACATTTTGTGTTGTGGGGGAGAGTCACAAGCCTCTGTTAAGGGGGAGTGGATTTTTGGCTGTTGGCAACATGTTTGATTTTGATGTGGTGTTATTTGCAGGCAGCCAGTCAGTTTGTTACATGCATCAGTGATTGACTTTAACATTTTCAGACAGGAGCAGATTTGGCTCCCAGGATTTTAAGTTTAGGGGCTATTAAATTCCTGTGCGGCCACCACGACGGTATGGTTTTGCCAGGGGTGCATTGTCCAGGTTTGGGGATCTTGGGGCATGCTCCCAGGGAAAAGTTTGAAAGGTTTGTGTTTCAGCTGTATTTTTTGGCACTATTAGGTATGATGAAAAGATAAAGAATTTCAAAAAAAGGAAAAGTTTTTAAAATGCTTTAAGCTGATATTTAATGTCCGTTCACAAACTTGGCTCCTATAATTCATCATCTGGTAGCAAAATCACATGGTCCAGGGGCATATGCCCTTTAAGGGACCATAAGGTTGATCCCTGTGCATGTTTGCATTCTGGCAGTGTTTGGCCATTTTCATGTAAGGGTAAGTCACGGACTAAAGTTCTTCAGGCAGCATTAAGTAAGTTGTGGCAAGCATGCTATTGGTGGGGTTTTGTTGACTGTCATTTGCAGTGCAGGATGTGGGCTTTTCCCGTTCATGTTTGGTGATCTACTGGATAGGTGATGGTGGGTGGTGAGTTTGTCAAAGTTTCTGGATAGCTAGAAGTGGGTTATAGTTTTGGAAAATATTTGAGGGAGGGTTTTAGATAGAAATCTTATGAAAAATTTGAAAGATATGTGTTTCAGATGTATTTTTTGGCACTATTAGGTATGATAAAAAGATAAAGAATTTCATAAAAAAGGAAAATGTTTTATAGTGCTCCAAACTGATATTAATGTCTATTCACAAACTTGGTTTTTGATTAAAAAGTCTGTAAGTATCATCAGCAGCATTACAAGTGTGTATCAGTCTGTAACCACTAACGAAAAAACACAAAAATCAGAAAAATTTCAAAATAGCAAAATATTAAAAAAACAAAAAATTGCAAATGATTAACTACAAAAAGACATACAAGGAATCAACCTCTTGACGCCACTGGCGTCTATCTTGTTATCTTTTGTGATAAACTTTTTTCTTCAAATATGTCCTGAAAAAAGCAGATCAAAAAGATATTTCCAAAAAGGCTTTTTTGGCTGCTTAAGTATGAAAGTGTCAAAAGCTTAACCCATTCACAGTCAGAGTTACTTTAGAAAGTATCGTCTGCTACTCTCAGACTTTGGAAAATAAGTTAGGAATAAAGAGAAAGTTTACAAAATAGTCGAAGGAGAGTTGTTGTTTGGCTTCTGATCAGCAACTCTCCCTCACATGTTTTTTCGGAAAATGCTTCTGTAAGTAAAGAATTTACCAAATCGTCGGGCCTGTTTTGACCGCTCTTGAGGGTTAGTGGGTTAAGGAGGTTCTAGAAGCCAGTGTGGAGGTATTTTGTTGAGGAAGTAGAGGTGTTGCTGAGAGAGGACCATGGTTCTTCGGCATGTGCCTTTATCATGGGCCTTCAATCTTCTTAAACTGCTTTTGGGTGGCAAGCATAATGAGGTCACTTGGCTCGGATAGCATCATTAGGTATAGTAACTGCCAAATGAAAATCCCAAAATGCATTTGGTTGGTCTAAACCATAAAAGAGATCATGGGGGAAAAGAGAATGTAATCTAACTTTAGAGGATATACACTCAAAACTCCCTTAGGGACATAGTGTGTGTATTTTACCATTGAATAAAGCATAGTTTTGATAAAAGATATATGGTTCCTATCTTTTTTCTATGAAAGTTGTTCTATTCAGTTAAACAATTCTCTGGCGAGTATTTAGAAATTCATAGAAGGATCTCTTCTAAATCTGCAAGCCTCTTTTTGAACTGGTTAGGCAAATCATCTGCACAGTTCCCAGGAGGTAGGATGACTGGAGAAGCAAGGCAATTATATCTCATATATGTTTGGTAGAATTGAGAGAAAATTGAAATTTAGGAAAATGGAAATCAAGTTTCTTGACTGACACTGCCTGAATTAGGATGTTTGTATATGTACATCTGATGGGGAAATGTTAGAAGGAGAAGCTAAACAACAACTCACCTTCAAATATTTTGTGAACTTTTGCCATGTGCCCAAGTTATTTTCAAAAGTATGGGAGTAGCAGACGATACATTCTAGAGTAACTCTGAGTGTGAATGGGTTACTAGTAATGTATTGTGCCAGAGAAACCTATTATGCAAAGAGAACCTGTGTGAACCTGTGTATCTACATAGTTCTCTCATATGGGTGCTTGATGTAAGCTGCAAGCCATGTTTTTCATATTTCCTTATGACACATGTATGACTAACTTCATCTATGCAGTTATATTCCTAGCCGGGTTCTTAGACTGAGGTGACTTATAGAATATGCATAATGCCACTACTAAACCAAGGGGAAATATGTATGGTTCTGCTACTCTACTGTAGGTGGCAGCACATTCATCACATGATGCTGATCATTGTACCTCTTTTGGTTCCACTACAGAACTAAATCTGGCCTTTGAAGTCAACTCAGTTACCGTGGCTAGTTACTTAGTGCAGACACGTTATTGCAATACAGACTACAAGCATTAAACACAGACTTGCTTTAAGTGGAAGAAACCCCTGATGTTTTCAAATGTATGTCCATTGAACTATTTTCTAACTTTGGGCCCATCCATGGAAAGGAACTGATTTTTTTTCTTCAGATGATATTTTTTCTTTGTGATAAGTGAAATGGGCGTTCCATCTGTTATTAGAGGGAGCATTCCTTTATCAACGATTGATTCTATTATTAGATGCATTATCTGGTGTCGACTCCCTTAACATAAATGGTTTACAACATGCTAGTTCCTTCCTATGCACTAATTACCTTTGTTCTCTTCTGATGCACTCTCTAGGCAGTAGAGGTAAGAACGTTGGTTAAGCATGGACCATGTTGTCGGCAGATGGAGGTGGCTTTATTTATTCATATATGTATTGACATATATATATATATATATGTATCTATATATATATATATGTATCTATATATATATATATATATATATATATATATATATATATATATATATATATATATATATGTATGTATGTATTATATGTGTGTGTGTATATATATATATATATATATATATATATATATATATATATATATATATATATATATATATATATATATATATATATATATATATATGTATATATATATATATATGTATATATATATATATGTATATATATATATATATATATATATATATACATATATATATATATATATATATATATATATATATATATATATATATATATATATATATATATATATATATGTATATATATATATATACATTTCAATTATTCTTTCTCTTATGGTATTCTGTGGATGGTGTCTATCTTGTAATGAGTATTTGTCATTTAGTGTGATTCTATTTCTATTGCATGCATGGTGGTCAGTAGAGAGTCTCCCTGGCAACTGCATATAAAGACTAGATGCATTATTTACCATTTGAAATTGCTATGTTGTTTCCATGTATCTATTAGGTATAATTTTTTAAACTGTGTTATGGGCAGATACAGAATTTGAAAGTAAAAGGTTATTTTTTAAGGGAGGGCGGCCAAAAAGTATGCCTTTATTCATAAAAGGACTAAGTTTAACTACTAATTACTATGTACATATATGGGATTCAAGCATCATATTCTTTATTTTAGTATCAGTTTAGGTAGGATTTCTGATAGCAAAGAATGACAAACAACATATTGTGATACCCCCCCCCCTTGCTTGCTATTTGAGTCTTTGTATCATTTCTTGTTTAAATATCAATTTCAGAGAATTGCTGCATGTAGCATGGAACTCTAGAAGCCTCAGTTATTAACCCTTACATGCCTGGAGCCGCCTAAAATACCCTGAGTATAAATTTCAAAAAATATTTGAAAAAAGAATAGTTGATCTTATCCCAGTGAACAACATTTTCAAATATTTTGTGTATCTATGCTTAACCCATTCATGCTTAAAGCACCCAGAACCGCCTGAATATTAAATAACATATCTCTGACAAAAGCAATTTTGGGAAGATAGTTGAAGGAGATATGTGAATCAGAAACTGTATCACATCCCTTGTTCTATTATTATCAGTATTGGTAGGCTTTCTGATAGCAAAGAGAGACAAACAATATATTATGATCCCCCCTCCCTTTGCTTACTATACGAGTCATTGTATCATTTCCTGTTTAAAGATCACTTTCCTAGAATTGCATGTTGCATGGAACTCTAGACGCCTCAGATATTAACCCTTACATGCTTTAAGAGCCACCAAAAATGTCTGGACTATTTTGGTGAAATATTTTTGACCTGAGTGTTTTTCAAAAATATTTGAAATATAATTGTTGATCTCAACCCAGTAAACAAAATCTTCTAATATTATGTGTATCTATGCTTGATTTCTAAGCAAGGATTTCTCTAGTATTAATGGAAAGGTTAAGGGTAATAGGTTGTAATGGTAAAGCATGCAGCAGCCTTACTTCCTGTCATTTATTGGAACCTTGTGATTAGAAACTCTTATACATTCTTCATACCTCATCCAAAATGGGCCCTGCAGGTTGTTGACGTATGGTGATATTAACCCAATCACGCTCAGAGCGGCCAAAAGAGGCCTGACGATTTAGGAAATATTTTTATTACAAAGTCATTTTCTTGAAAACATTTGAAAGAGAAATGTTGTTCATGAGCCAAACAATAACACTCCTTCAAAAATTCTGTGAACCTTTACTTTTTTCACAAGTTATTTTCAAAAGTATTAGAGTAGCAGACGACACGTTCTAGAGGAATTCCGAGTGTGAATGGGTTAATGGTGTAGGATTGCCATGTTATCAAGATTGCCGTCTGTTACATGCTACCACAGAATATGTGAGGCACCTGGAGTAGTGGGCCTTATATGACACACAATATTATCTCATACAGGTCTTGACATAAAAGACTACCCAATTTCAAAAAATGAACTTGGGCAACTGAAACATGACCTTTACTCCACCTCCCTGATGTGGCAATTGAAATTTCAGTGATTAATTCTTGCCACATGGGGGCAGAAAAATGTTCAAAACCTTCACAATAGTCCCTCCTACAACAGATCTCCCATCAATTATTATTTATTTTTTTTGATTCTGTGTAAATCAAAATGTCGCTACAAGCAAGCATTCGGTAGTTCATTTAACTAGTGTTGTGAATTCCCCAAACTACCCTTGCAAACATTCTGAATCTAAAAGTTTGCAGGAAGAAGCAATTTTGACTGCCACAATGTCAGCCTATCGAAAATTCTCAGAGCAAGTAATTCTCGAGACCAGTATTCGCATGAAGTTAATGCATTAACTAAATGCAAGTTAATAGATTAATTTGCATTAAGTCTATAAGTTAATGTTGAGCCCTGCCATACCTGCACTTGACTCTAGGGATATTGAAATTTCTGCTGTGGCCCATCATATGTTACTCGTTGGGGTACGGGGGAAAGGATGCAGCACTCCTGGGCTAGCCTCTCATGGTGGGATAATGCCATTCCCACTTCGTGCAAACCCTCCACTAAAACCTTCTTAGAATTGCCAGAGGGTGGCAACGTCTGTCATTACCATATCTGGTAGGTATACTTGAAACAAAGGATCAAAACTTTCCCAGATTGAGTGATTTGAAACATGAAACTGATCCCTTACAAAGTGTGTATCCATTGTTAAGAGTCCTTCCCAAAGCCAAAACCCCCTAAAGCTGTATCCATTAAATCCCACGAAATTACGTCAAACGCTTTAGAAAAATCTACCAAAATGATTAAGCCATCCCTGTTTTGTACCTCACATTCATAGATAATATCATTTGTTAACCGGATGTTTTCTCCGATGAACTTCCCTTTTAAAAGTCCTTTTTGATGAGTGTGAATAATCAAAGTGAGAACACCTTATATTCTATTTGCAATAATTGTGGGAAAAAATATAAATGATATTCAATAATGTAATTGGTCATCAATATTTTATGCCATTTCTCTTTTTGTCCCCTTTTGGAATACATGTGATGATGCCCTGCTGTTGTGTTTTGTTTATTTCTCCTGTGTTTCTGTAACATGTTACTATTCTAAGTAGAACATATCTCAGTTCTGGCCAAAAGAGCTTGTAAAATTTATTGAAAAATCCTGGGCCTGGGCTCTTATTATTTTTGAAAGTTTGACAACATCTTCTAATTCATCAATATAGTTGTCTTGTTCTATTTTTTTCTGTATTAACTTTTTAAATTCTTTGTTTCACCTCACAGAATCTTGAGTCATTCAAATATAAAACATTGATTTGAGACATTGTCCGAAATTACAGCATGTTGTTAGGGTAATATTTTCCTTCACTGCGTATCTCCTGTGGTGGGTTGAGAATTAAAGTACTATGGCTGCACACAGCCATGCCCTAGCCATTGCTATTGGGGGGCCAATCAGGAAAGATATCTTTTAGTTTTGTAATGTATATTTCCACATGATATAATAGCCAGTAAGACCTTGGCTATCGGAAGTGTTGGAAATTGCAAGACCTCTGGAGATCTCATTTGATCGTTCAACAGCCTCAGCCTGAGCCTGAGGCCTTGGCTGTTAGACATATCAGACCTCTCTTGGCCTTGGGTAATCCAACATTGATCCCTATCAAAGTGATTATCCCTGTAACATTACTCTTTCAGCTATGAAATAACCAGTACTTGGAAATAGTATTCAGCAGGGTTTGGATACCAAAATCCTCCAAAATTGCCCCTCAGGACACGTACCCCAAAACTTTTAAGAGCAATTTTTTTAAGTGTCAATTTCATGAATATAATTGAATTTATTCAACTCAATATAGTTCCCTTGAAAATGTATAGGGCAATCATGCCTTATTCCCATAAGTAAATACATGTTTAGGGTTGTAATATGAATGTATTATGGTCTCCCTTGTAAAATGGGATGCCCAAAGATTTTACAATTGATAATTTTGGGCACCCTGTTTTTAAACCCTGGCTAAGACCTTGGTATTCAGTATTACCTTTTTGGTACATTATTTTGAAACAAGACCTGGCTTTATTTTAAATCAGTATGCTAAAAATAATGATTCAATATATTTCTTCGGACATAGTTTCACAAAGTAGTATCATACATAACTTCTTTTGAAGACAAATGTCTTCCAAATCAATATTTTCCATTTTCCATATCATTGTTCAGAAGGGCATCAGCGTAGGTTTTCTGAAACAATGAGATAACATTTATAAGAATCAGTATTTTGAAGAATATTCCAAAACAGTATTTTGGAACAGTTTTTGGAAATAGTATTTCCAAAATATTTTGGAATAGTACAATCCAAATAGAATATTCCATAACAGTATATTGAAATAATGAAATCAGAATGGGTGAGTAATACAGGGATCCATCATTTAAACCAAAATGTACCTCACGTACCTGTCTTATATTTGTACCCATATGCAGAACCTCATGGTTATTTACGTAATAGTATATATGATTATTTGCTGAGATTTTCTATTTTCTTGTTTTGTAAATATGTAATAGTATATATGATTATTTGCTGAGATTTTATATTTTCTAGTTTTGCAGATACGTAATAGTATATATGGTTATTTGCTGATATTTTATATTTTCTGTATTTCAGATCATGGCATGGGTTTGTGTGACAGGGTTGTTCTCTTACTGTAAGGTGACGATAGCGGCCATCTTGCGAGATGAGGGGAGGCAGGCGCTGCTGTGGTGCGGCGCGCTGACGCAGGCCGGATCGGCCGTCGGGGCGCTCATCATGTTCGTACTCGTCAACGTCTTCAACCTCTTCAAATCAGCGCCCATATGTGGTGCTCTGTAAGACAGCAGTAGTCAAGAAAACAATGTTATTGAAACCATGACCTTGTGCCCAGATGTGGGGCTTTGTAAGGTAAAAGTCCTCAAGGAAACAACGTCTTCAAATCAGCGCCCGTATGTGGTGCTTTGTGAGAAAGCTAGCGGTCATCAAGGAAACAATGTCTTCAAACAGCCCATATGTGGTGCACTGTAAGAAAGCAGTCCTCAAGGAAACAGTGTTTTTGTAAAAATAAACCAGTGCCCATATGTGTGATGCTCTATAAGATGGCAGTCCTCAAGGAAACAGTCTTTTTGAAACCGTAAACAGCACCAATATGTGATGCTCTGTAAGATGGCAGTCCTCAAGGAAACAATGTCTTCAACCTCTTCAAACCAGCACCCATATGCTGTGCTCTATAAGCACTTCAAGGAAAAATCATTTTTGAAACCATAAACCAGTGCTCATATGTGGTGCTGTGTAAGACAGCATTCCTCAAAGAAACAATGTTTTCAGAAAAACATAATGCATATACAATGTCAGTTTGTGGCTTACGTCCAATCCTGAGCCAGACAATTGTGAAGTAATGGTGATCACATATTGCAATTGTACACGTTAGGAATATCAGTGCAGTTGCACTCAGGTGCGAGGGTTTCTCTTTATTTTATTCTTAGGGTGACCCTGAAAAGGAAATCTAGGGAAACCTTGGCCCTTAAGGAAACGTAAGGGATTCCCAACCTTCATGTTATATGCAACGAGAGTGTGGTTATTTATTAACTCATTTGTGCTTGTAGCACTTAAAAAGGACTTGATGGGTGATAAATATCTAGAAAACTCACCTTTTAGAAAATGTTTGAGGAGGAAGTGTTAATCAGAAGCTACCTTGCAATATTCTTTGATGTTTTTGTTTTTGCAATTCATTTTAGTTTCCATGCTATGTTAAAAAGTTTTGTAACAAATGGGGGACAATTTTGAAGCATGAATGAGTAAAACCATCCATGCTTGGAGGTCCTGACGTTGGTTGTCTGGATCAATGAAACTTTTGAAAACAGCTTTGAAATAATGTGTTAATAGGGAAAGTATTTGAGGGAAAGTTGTAAGATAGTTTCTAGTTGACATTACTCCTTCAAATAATTTCTAAAAATTGCTTCTGTTTGAGAGATATAGCCAAAATAGTGGGGAATTTTTGGATGCTATAAGAATAAATGGGGATATGCTAACTACCACTAGGTACCCAGACAAAAACTTGTGTAATTTGGGCTTTATATGAAAGTTGTATCAATTGGACTAATTTGATGCTGTACGTTTTCCTCAGTTTTTAAGATATGTGCTGGTAACCCGTGACTTACTAAGGCATGACACAGCAGTAGTGAGCATGTTGGGCTTTACTTACCAAATTAAAAAAAATAACCTTATCCTCTAAGTGCTCCAGTTGATAATTGACAAGTCCATATGGCTAACTTGGCTCCTATAATTTAACATTTGGTAGCAAAATCTCATGTTCTGGGTTAAATCCCCCTAAATGGCCATTAAGGTCAATCCCTGTGTGTGAAGTGTCATTTGTAAGTTTTAACTGAGATTCTAGCTTGATTTTATGTTTTACCCGTGTTTTTAGGTAGTGCACATGTTTTATATTGAAATGCACTTTAGTGTAAGAATTTGAGAGTGCCTTTTTTGGATGCAAGAATGCAATACAATGTGTTTTATAATAGTGATTAGCTTAATATCAGTGATATTTATCTTTTATAAATTGTCCCGACCCAGAAAAGATAAAATATAGCATATGGGGCACTTGTGCTTACAAAAGTAAAACTTACAAATGATGAGAGTTACAACTGGAAATGTTGAAATTTGTAGTGGGTAGTGTCTGCATGTTTCCCATTAAGAGATAGGTTCTCTTCCAGGTCATAAATCAACCCATTACTACCCAATGTTCCCTACAATAGGTTTGACTTACTTAGAGATATATGACTGGATTTTAAAATTGTAAATCATTTGAATGAAAAATGTTAACTTCAGCACAAACAAATCTTTTTGCTCAAACATTTAATTTTAATTCTTCCCTGCTCTTAACATGTAATGAATGCTCATGGAATTATTTGTAATATATTCAGTTTATTCCTTTATTTTTGTTGTGTGGCAGCTATTCTATTGTAAGTTGATGTTATGTAAAGTCAGACTTTGGACATTTCATGGAGGTATCAAGTACTGACAGGTGAGATATTGCAATCCAAGCTAACCCTTCCAATGCTAAGGCTACTTTGGTCCAAAGCACAAGGATGCAAAGATTTTTGAAAGCCATCTAAACCCTGTCACGTTGGTATTCATTATAAAGCTCTCGCTGAGTACTCTCAGATGAGTACCATGTGCCAGGGTTTCAGTCATTTTTTCAGGTCTTTTGCATCTTTGTATTGGCAAAATTGGCCACCAACAGCATAAGGACTCAGCACATGTTAAATCAGACTTCTGTTTCTGCTGGTAATGTATATCTTTGTGAAAGAGAAAAAGTAGGCAGTGGACAAGTTATTTAAAAAATGATTCCTTGATTGGGTTTTATGTCATATCAGTGTTTATTGCAGTATTTGATTTTATCTGTATAAGAGTATTCATTTTATCTTGCAATGTGCGCTTCTCAATTGTATTATTATTATTTATACAGTTTTAATACAAATAGAATAGGAGAATAGGAGCATAGTTCCTTTGTACAGATCATGAAAAAAGTTTTCTGACAACGAGTACCACTTAGTTTGTTATTGATGAAGGTTATCTAGACATTAACCCTTTTAATGCTGAGGCTACTTTCATCAAAAGCACAAGGACGCAACCATTTTTTTAAAAACATCTTAATTCTGTCATGTTGGTATTCATATGATAGCTCTGCTGAGTACTCTCAGATGAGTACCCATGTGACAGGGCTTCAGTCATTTCTCAGGTTTTTGCATTCTTTTGTATTGGCCAAACTAGCCACCAGCAGCATAAGGGTTAAATAATCATAGACGTACGCGGTAATTGACAACATATCCTCTATTAATAAGTTGTATATATTGATGAATGGCGGGGCCTACTGTGTGAGGCTGTCCCTCTACTGTGACTGGCAATGATGGCCTTGTGCACCTGAGGGAAAAAATCTAATTCCCTCCAAAGGTGTGCACTGATGAAAGAGAGATGAGGAAACGAACTTTGAGTTTCTTGGGAATGGGCCAAATAAAATAGATTAATTTATTCCCAGCTCTCTGTGTGATTGATTATCTTTTCTTAAGTCTAGACGATAGGTACATATATTACGTATGTACTCACATTCTTTTGTAGTTAACACATTCATGCCTGTAGCATCTCGAAAAGGCATGACGGTTTTCAGAATATCTTTCTAATTAAAGTAGCCAACTCTCCTCCAGATATATTTTGAATGCCTGCTTTATTCATATTTCCTCTCCTTAACCCTTATACTGCTGGTGTCTAATTTGGCCAATACAAAATGATGCAAAAATACTGAAAAGTGATTGAAACCCTGGGACATGGAGCTAACCAATGAATACCAACAGGGTTTTCAAAAATCTTTGCGTCTTTATGCTTTGGACGAAAGTAGCCTTTGCATCGGAAGGTTTAAGTATTATAAATCTAGAGCACACTTGTTTACCAATTCATGCTTTAATATTTATCTAGAAATTTGTTGTCTGGACCTATGATAATTTTGACAATAACTTGAAACAAAGAATGGTTTTACAAAATACTTGTAGGAGAGTTGTTAGTAATAGTCTTATTAACATTTCTCCTTCAAATATTTTCCAAAATATGCTTTTGACTGAAAATTGTCACAAAAATGTTCTGGCTGCTTTTGGTCAATGTGAGTATTAATAGGTTATTAATCCACTAATAACAATTTCAGTAAGATCCTTCAGGCAAACGCATGAAGTATTTGGTAAAAGATTTGAAGGAGAAAGTTAAATGAGAACTGTACCAACAATTCCCATTTTAAATGTTTTGCAAAATAACTTTGAATTCCAAAGTTATTGTCAAAAGTCGTATAGATCCAGCTGACGATTTCTCAAGTATCTTTTTGGCATTTATGGGTTAAAAACAGCTGTAGGCATAACTGGGGCAGGGCTCGACACTAACAGTGAACCGCTGGCCCCAGGTCAGTAAAACATCCTAAAAATGGCTTCGGGCCAGTAAAAACATACCTCAACTGGTCCTACAGGGCCAGTAAACATTCGGGGACATTGTTATTAAGAAGTTTTTCCCCCACATCAGGCACATCAAATGCCTGATAATGTTAAATGAAAAAATTGTAGGACCAGTAAAAATTTTGCAGGACCAATAGATCCTTTGCTTACTGTTCCTACGGGTCTTGTAACTTTATAAGCTAGCGTTGAGGCCTGTGGGGTAATCCAACCAAAGGTGGAGTGCTCTGTTGGTTGTGAGATGCACTTTGATATTCTGAGCACAGAGGACTGACATATACACATTAAAAAAAAAAAGGTTAAAACAGACATAACTTACTGTTAGATAAAAGTGTATGGTAAAAAAGGGTTTCCACAAGCGTAATTAATCTTAAGATGCTGAGTTGAAAGTAAGGCTTACATGTAATTGTCATAGTTTTGTAAGAAGGGACTTAAATCACGGCATAACCTTTTGTCAGATATTATATGAAAGGGTTTACAAAAGCAATTATCACTATCTGACATGTATTGTATGAAGGTGTTTTGGTAGTCATGATTATGATTATTCTTGTAAATTGGGTAGAAGACTTGAGACCCCAGAATTTCATAAATCCTGAGGTTCTGACCCCTTGTTACCAAATCCAGGGTAAGAGCTTGCTAACTAAAGTAGGTTTTAGAAAATGTCTTGCTTACTCTTGCCAAATGAAACCGATTGCCAAGGAATTCCTAGGATTATCCTGGGAAAGTCCAAGGATCTCCTAGGAAGTCTTTGGTACATCTGGATAAGACAATTAGTTCATTCATGCCTGCAGTTGACCTAAAGGGATTTTCAAGGCCTAAAGGGCACTTAGAAGTTGTGTTCTGTAGGTTTGAATGACTCAAAACAACATTTACTATCAGCTAGTAGATTTTAAGACATAACTTATATATACACATCACTTACTATCACATGGCATATGATAAGGAATTGATTACATATGAATTAACTACTCTCTGAAATTTTATTGTAACTAGAATTTATAACTGTCAGACAGTATCTTGCAAGAAAAATCTTTTATTAGCATTACTTACTCTTACTATTATGTACTATAGTGTAAGAAATGTTTTTATAAGCAATACATTCTATAAGATAATATTTAGCAAGAAATGATTTGTTTTTGCAATACTTATCTTCAGGCATAAAGTTAGAATTGCTCATTTAAGAGTAACTTTCCATTAGATAGTATAGTATATAAGAAATGGGTTTAAAAAGCCTTACTACAAGATAGTAAATAGTAAGAAATTCCTTTCATAACTTGCACCAATCAGATCTAGCCATACAAGAAGTCCAATAGCCCACCGCCACTAATTCTTTGAAAGTAAGATGTTAGGGCTGCTTAAACCTGGGGAGTAGTAGCCCCTTTGAGCGACTGAATTTGAACCCTTTTGCTGCGGGTGCTTTATTTGGCCAATACAAAATGATGCGAAAATATGACTAAAACCCTGGCAAATGGGTACTCATTTGAGAGTACTCAGCAAGAGCTATCAAATGAATACCAACATAACAGGATTTAGAATGTTTTCAAACATCTTTGTGCTTTTGATGAAAGTAACATGTATTGTATGATCAGATTAAGGGAACTTTTGATGAATACAGCTGGTCTCTAAACCCTTTCACAGCTTTGAGCATACACAGGGTCTGAAACAAAACATATGGAAATTTCTTGACAACAATGTAACATTTAAAAAAATGACAAGAAAATGTTTTCCCTGCTGTGTTTAACAATCTGTTAATAGATACCAGCCTTTACTCTTATTTGATAAGTTATGTTCAGGAGTCCGAATGCCAGACCATGTGTGCACTCAAGATGCTAATAGATTAACCCTTCTATTGCTGAGGCTACTTTTGTCCGAGGCACAAGATTGCAAAAATGTTTGAGAAAAATCTTAACCGTGTCATGTTGGTATTCACTGGAAAGAGTATTTTCGGATGAATATCAATTTGCCAGTCATTTTTCAACCTTTTTTCAGTTTTATTTTGAACAAATTAGCCACCAGCAGCAGGAGGGTTAAGCAGGGTGATATGTACATATATTATGTGCTTACTTTTATTGATTACCCATTCATGCCTAGGGTTTTCCTAGAAAAGTTTTATCCGGGTCTGTGATACTAGATGACTGGGATTGCTCAGGTGTGAATAGCTAAACCCTATTGATGCTTAGTGTTCTTTTGTCCTAGGCACGAGACCACAAACATTCTTGAAAACTGTCTGAAGCCTGTCATGTGGGTATTCATCAGAAAGTTCTTTCTGAGTACTGTTAGATGAATACCAATGTGCCAGGGTTTCATTTTTTTCAGCGTTTTCACATCATTTTGTTTGACCAAGTCAGCCACCAAAAGTGAAAGGGTTGATAGAGTGTTTGTTTGTTGTCATGATTAGAACAGGTATTTATGGTTTTATTGTGATGTATTGAAGTCAGTTGAGAAGAGGACAGACATAGAAAAAATCTTTGGTAATTTATTTTGATTTGTATACACCACTATCACTCATTGTTTGTTTAGATATATGTATCAAGTCTTGAAATTGTCATGGAAATGGTTGATAAATAAAGTATGTTGAAATAAAATATTTCGCTTTATTTGTTAATTGTTCTAATAAAGATTTGTTCTTGTAGACTGATAGAGATCTAACAAATCAAAGAAACATTGAAACTCAGTAAGAAGTTGTTACATCTGCAATGACCTAATGGTTGAAATTTCGCACTGCCAAGCGTGAGGTCGTAGGTTCGAGTCTGCTGAATAAGCACATGGTTGGCTTGGTCGCTATATGGGGCTTGGAACTACTAGTATTCATAAAGTGAAAGAAATTTCTTCCCTGTTCCGGTTTTCCTACCCTGTTGCAATATGACCCAAGCTGTTGAAAGCAACATAAAAACAATCCCTGTCTTCCTTCCGAAGTTTCCAGAGAGAAGAAACAGCAATAATTGTGAGTAACAATTGTTGAGTGCGAGAACGCAGAGCAATTGGTCAATGAGAATAGTTTGTTGAAATATATTAAAGATGTCTCATTCCAAAATTTGAAATTGTTTTAGTATGATCATAGTACATTATAGTGTACTTAGTAACTGAACACAATACCTTATGCTGAACTCGAAGAAAAAAAAAGCCAACAAAACTGCTGTTGATTACCAGTGGACTTGCTAGGATACCTTGCGTGTTCTAGTAAACACTACACATTTGGACAGCCTCCTTTATTTAAGTTCCTCAAGTTCCCATTCAAAAACGCCACCAATAGGGATTAATATTAACGACTATCTTCATTTCGGTATGATGAGACACGAGTCACTGCTATTTGCAATGATTAACGCGTCATCAGATTCAGGCTCAGCAGGAATGCAGGTGTGTGTCACGGTAAGAGCACGAATGCCAGACCACCTGCCATTTGTCTGTACACAGGTGTGGAATTAAGACCATCAGGAGGGCTTCACTGATGTCCCTAGTCGCACCAGTGTGCGACAGAGACACCAAAACGTAACAAGACATACTTAATCTCATAAGATTTTAATAAGCATAGCTAAATGAGTTTATTTGATGCTTCACCTGCATTTTTAAATACAAATTGTATTTAGAAAACATGTAAACTTCATTTATTGATGCCAACTATTGATTGATCTTTGGTTGTGTTACTGCTACAATGGCGGATATGGTAGTATAACCTGGTGACAATATTTATAATTATCGCAAAGCGGTCACCAACACCAAAATTGTTGCACACCAGGAAGAATTGTATGTGCTCCGGGACTTAATTATTTGGATCAATGAGAAACTACCAGTTAGCGTTTTATTTCGTTTATTGCTCTATGAAAAGCCTTTGCATATAATGTAGTTACTAGCAGAGATACAGTAGTATAGATTGAGACAACATGCAAAGAGCGTACTTATATAGTTACACTATAATACAGCTATGACAATAATTTGATAATGAGCTATGGGATTTCAGTCAAAATGCGGTAATTTAGTTAATCAAAGCAGAGACTACCATACCTATATATATCTCTGATCAAAGTCATTATTATTTCGTTTGAAGTCAACATTTATCGTTCTCCATTTTCACTCGCCTATGCCTAGCATCTGCATCGCCCGGGTCGGATGGTAATTACAAAAATGAAACAGCCTTAAGTTGAAATGAAGGAAATGATTGTTGCTTCCTGACGAATCTTTCTCCTTCATGTTTTTTCCAGAAAGAAGCTAGTGATTCAAAAATCAAAAACATATCACCAAAATGGCTCTTTTGTGTGACTGGCGCTAAGTTGAATTTGAATAGCTTTCTTCTGACATTCGTGCCCGCAGTTGCCAAGAGTCAAGACTGACTGACTATTTCGGGGATATCACTCTAACAAAATCATTATTTGAAAAAGTAACCGAAGGGGAGATATTCATCAGAACTACATCTATAACTCTCCTTCAACTATTTTACAAAGTTGTGCTCAATTCCAAAGGTATCTTTGTTCGTAGTTGCTATGATTTTGTACTTTAGCTCGTACCAGAGAAATACATAATGTCTTCATACTCTCAGGTTCTTACAGTCAATAAAATACAATACAGTACATTTACATAAGGGCCGTTCCATTTAAAAGTGTGGGGGGGGGGGAGGAGGAACGGAAGCTAAATAAAAATTCGACACCCCCACTCTCCAGCCACAGTTCAGAATTCGGCAACCCCCCCCCCCCCCCCCCTTTAAAAAATCTTCCGTTCCTCCTACCCCCCACACATTTAAATGAAACGGCCCTAACTTGCTAAATAAGATGCTTTTCGTTTGGAGATATTTAGTTTCTGCTGTATTAGAAGAGCGGCCAGACGCAGTCACAGCCGCGGGTCTGTTTCTTGTAGTGAATGCCGTAGAAGGCGGTATCCCTGTCGCCGTTGACGGTGGCGGCGGTGTGTCTCCAGCACTCGTCCCGCGCCTCGTCCCAGTCGATCCCCTGGCACTGCGGGTCCGTGCGGCACGCCGCAATACAGCTCTGCTCCGTGGGGAACACGTCCCACGGGGTTCCGTTCAGAACACTGGTGTTGTACGATCTCAGGAAGCAGGCTGTGAAGAGAATAGTGGAAAAGGTTTAAGTAAAGTTGACTTTTAAGGGTGTACAAGTAGTAGTAGTAGTAGTAGTAGTAGTAGTAGTAGTAGTAGTAGTAGTAAAAGTAGCAGTTAATATAATAGTAGTAGTAAGTAGTAGTAGTAGTAGTAGATGGACAGTGTTTGCAAGAATATATATATATATATATATATATATATATATATATATATATATATATATATATATATATATATATATATATATATATATATATATATATATATATATATATATATATATATATATATATATATATATATATATATATATATATATATATGTATATATATATATATATATATATATATATATATACCTATTTCGACAAAACAACTATGAGCTACATCACATCTATTGTGAATAATGTTTTCCCCCGCCAGAAATCTAAATTTATTCACCTCTCGCGTGATCCTACCGGCTCTAAATCCCACGCTTTTGAATTCACTATCCTGACCCATTCCCTTAAACCACCAATATTATAGTCCCGCAAATTATTATAGATAGCTAAGAACAATTCTTGTTTTTCAATGAAGTCTCTTAGGAAAGCTAGTCCAATTATAATTGGGATTAAGGCACAACGTCATGAGTTTCTACCAAGTTGAATAAGACGTGCGAGAGAGGGTGTCTTTATTTCCACGTCTCTATAGTGGCCACGCCAGCTAATGCAGTACATATTGACTGCTCGTTAAGTTTGCATAGTCCGGGGATTGAGCTGACTACAAGGCATGTGAGAATGTAACAAGTGAAGTAAGGTTGGTCGGTTGACTACATTTTTATGCCTTAATGTAGAATGGCAAGATTAGTGACGAAAACGTTGTTGTAAACCAATATCAATGTTTGCCCATGTTTGCTATGCAAGTGCCTAGGGGTTAATGAGTCAAATAAACTATTTCATATTTTATAGACTGATATTAACTTCTAACCAGGGGGCTTTTAAACTCACCGGGAGAAATGTATAATGCGCAGTACTGAATGTACCTAGATCAAAGTTAGACATTTCCACTTGCTTCTACCACAGCAACAGCCTAATTACCCCCCTCCCCCTATTCGAGCTTGACTACCAGAGGTAATACACTAGGCTTCTAGTTCCTGAAAAGTTAACATTACCTTAGATGAATATCCGGATGGACCGGAAGCATGCATACCTCGCGTGTGACCTTAGCTATATATATATATATATATATATATATATATATATATATATATATATATATATATATATATATATATATATATATATATATATATATATATATATATATATATATATGTATATATATACATATATATATATATATATATATATATATATATATATATATATGTATATATATATATATATATATATATATATATATATATATATATATATATATATATATATATATATATATATATATATATATATATACATGTATATATATATATATATATATATATATATATATATATATATATATATATATATATATATATATATATTATTATTATTATATATATATATATATATATATATATATATATATATATATATATATATATATATATATATATATATATATATATATATATATATATATATATATATATATATATATATATATATATATATATATATAACAATATTCACAATAGATGTGATGTAGCTCATAGTTGTTTTGTCGAAATCGCCCTAATCTGAAAAATGTAGGATCGTTGACACATAGCCTTTTGCTTTTGCTCAGTAAAGACTTTCAATTACTACTGTCAGGAATACAATGGAACTCCTCTAAAGTAACCAAATCTGGGACCGTCCATAACTACTAAACTTAGAGGGGTTACCTTTACTAGATACTGTAACTAATAGGAAAAAGTAAGTTAGGGACTGGCAAAAACGTTGTCACTATAGAGAGGTGGTCCACTTAGAGGGGTTACCTATACTAGAACATTAATAAAAAAAATCAAGTTAGGGACTAGCAAAAAGTGGTAGCAATAGAGGAGTGGTCAACTTAAAACTATAAAACCAATAGGAAAACGTAAGTTTTGGACTGACAAAAAGTGGTCACTTTAGAGGGGCGATCAACTTAAAGGGGGTGTGGCTTGGAGGGGTTCGGCTGTATATATTTGTGCTATTATCTAAGGGCCAGTTTAGAGCTAGGCGGTGATTTCAGCAATGGCACTCTGAGAAGTACTCACGTGACTGGCAGGGCACGTTGGGCTCGTTGCTCCCGCACTGCTGGCAGATCATACCTACACAGAGAAGAGATGAAAGACATGGAAACATTCATTTTACACAATGTCTTAGATGAGCTATCACTATTAGAATAATCTCATCTTTATCTAATTTTTGATACATGTTTTTGGACATCAGGTCATCATATTTCGATTAATAATCTATCACAATGGTTTTCCTCAAATTTCCAAAGTTAATCTGATTTCTTTCTATTTTTTTCAAAACATGCTTTTTTGAGATCAGGTCAATACATTTCAATTAATAATCTAACACAATGTTGTTGTTTTTTTAAATTTCCAAAACGAGACGGTTTTTTTTTATATAATTTAGATGTTACTTCGAATTTTTCGTATTTTTATTTCATCATATATTGACAAAATCCAACACACGCGATATTGTTCAAACGGAGGAGAATCTAACTGAGTCTGATCAGGGCAACACACCCTTCTGTCCTCGACGTATGCATGTTTCTCTTTTTAAATGGACTGTCTAAATGATAGGTATTCTAACGGGTCTTCAATACACATTCCAATTTAGTAGCATACCCGATCTTTTTATGTATTTAATAGTGTTATGGCATAATTTAGCTTGGTAAAGTTATGTTATAATTTCAGATACGAATCATGTTTAACATCATTTTTATTAATCGTGTACCTTTTTTGAGGGTGTGTTATTTTCTTATTCATGAATAGCCTTTTCGAAATCAAAATCAAAACGAATCATTTTTCTATATTGTCATTAAAATGTTGTCTCATTCTAAAATCTTCAAATGCCTTTCTTTTCCCAGTTTTCGTTCATTTACATTTCCCCGTAATTGTATTACATTCGGATGCATACTCAAACCACTATCGAGGTCTCAGCTTTTTCACCCCGTTGTGCAAAATCCGTTCACAGGCCTCAAGAAGTGTGGGTTATATGACATAACCCAAACATGTTGTGCTTTTGTTCCTTTAGCTGCCTGAACCTCTAAGTTGTTACTTAAGGGTATATTGAGCAAGTTTTTCCTGGACTATGATTGGTTTGAAGGCAGTCAACTCAGGTACAAGCCACATAGACCCCCTCGCAAGTTGTGGTGTATTTGATACCCTTGGGGTCACTCGGCTCCGCCTCGTAGCACCTCGGGGTATATCACATACACCACAGCTTCCTTGGGGTGTATCACACACACAAATACACACACACGTATGTATGTGTGTATGCATATGTGTATGTATGCATGTGTATGCTTGTTTATATGTATGTATGTATGTATGTATGTAGGTAGGTAGGTAGGTATGTATGTATGTATGTTTGTATGTATGTATGTAGGTATATGCGTATGTAAGTATGTATGTATGTATGTAGGTAGGTATATATGTATGTATGTAGCTTCCTTGTGTTTATCTATCATGGAGACTCTAGAGGAAGATGACGTACAGTTAGCTTGCGCTGCCTCCTTCCTGTAGTGCACGGAGCCTGAGTGCGGGTTTCCTGTCGAAGTTGATGGTGGCGATGGTGTGCTTCCTGCACTCCCTGCTGGAGAACACCCAGTCCACGCCCAAGCACGACCGGTCAATACGGCACGCGTCACGGCACGTGAATTCTGTGCCGGCGTTAATGAAACGAGGGGTGCCCCCAGTCCACGCTCATGCCGGGCATGCGGCACATCGTCAGCTGAGGACCTGCAACCAATCAGGCAATTGTGATAATGGGAGTTTTGTAGATACAAGGGATGCAAACATATGTCATAGGGGTAGCATGATTAATATCAAGGCATGCAATGGCCGTTAAACATATCGTACAGTGGAACCGCTCTGAAGTGACTAGCTCTCTGACAGGAAATACTGGTCAACTTATACAGTGCAAACATTTAACCCTTGCACCAGCCGACCGGACGTCTGTCAGTGCCTGGCTGTAAGGAACGGCCAATGAATAACATATTAACAAAATAAGACAAGCTCAGCAATGACCTACGTAGCTTGCTAATAAAAACTGTGGTCAGTTGTGAGGTCAGGACCTGTGGTCGCATCCATGCCAAGGAAACGAGGTGGCAATCGGGAGTGCGGCCGTGTAATATACCCGGGCTGCCCACACATTTAGTGCAGGAATTAAATGTCGGCACTGTAGGGGTTGTCAACCTAGAGGTGTTCCCTTCACTATAAAACTTATAGGTAAAAAGTGGGTGTGTTAACTTAGTGGGTGGTTTTCGAAGGGTTTGACTGTATACACAAAGAGTAATTGGAAAGAATACTAGTATTCCTTACTGCGCTCCCGTACACTTCTATAAGCCTAACACAATCGCCGGAAATGTTTTAGATATTCCATGTAAGCAAATATACATATAGCTGATCTTGACTATTGGATGTACAATATAGTACTTACTTGTAACGATGGCCATATCGTGAAACGTGTTAACCAACTAATTACCAGAAGGCCAACCAATTGGCACAGATGCAATTTTCATTCTGAAAACTCTGATGGCGGAGTTTAACCCATTCTTGCCCATAGCAGCCAAAAAAAGCCTAACCATGTAGGTAATGGTTTTTTTTTTCGAAAAAAGTATTTTTTAAATGTCGAAAAAGAGTTATTCATTGTAACTTGTGAATGGATCTTCAAATATTTGTAAATTCATACCTTGTAGCCAAAGTAAATGTCAAAAGTACCATAGATCCAGACGACATTTTCATTTTCATTTTCATTTTGGGTTAAAGAAATATCTCAATGAAATGGGTTTTAGCCAATTCGATAAAGATAAGGGTAAGGTTTGTACATTTAATACTATAGGCGGTGCTTTACGTATGACACTAACTGTCCAGTGTGGTTGATCAAGCTATTGTTACACGACATCTGTAATTTGGAAATATGTCGCACGGGGGTAAATGTATAACCTTCACTATCATATCCTCAATGTAATACCCTTCCCACGGAAATGTATTGGCACTCACAGTTGAGACCCGTGGGTTCCTTCTTGTACTGATACGTGTTATAGATGACCGTGTTGCCATTGATGATGGTTTCGTTGTCATGGCGGAAACAATGTTGGTGTTCAGTGTTGAAATCTGCGGCCGTGCAGTGCGGGTCGACGAAGCACGCCTGCGAGCACGCGTCGCCGTCCGTCATCACCACGTACGTGTCCTTCTCCCCTCCGTACTTAGACGTACTGGGGTAAATACACATAACTGGCAAGGAGAAAATAGACACTAGTTAAAAAGCAAGGAGGCATATTATGATTATCTGTCGTCTTCGTTTCTGCTGTTGTTATCATAGTCATCACCATCACTGTCGTCGCCGTAATCAGCATCATCATCATCATCATCGTCGTCATCATCATCATCATCATTATTATTATTACTATTATTATTATTATCATTATTATTATTATCATTATTATTATTATTATTATTATTATTATTATTATTATTATTATTATTATTATTATCATTATCATTATTATTATTATCATTATTATTATTATTACTACTATTATCAATAATATAGTGGTCACTAGTATTCTTATCATCATCATGATTGAAGTAGTTGATTTCCCTTTTCAGCATATAACATTTCTTTATTTTGCGTAGTAGTAGTAGTAGTAGTAGTAGTAGTAGTAGTAGTAGTAGTAGTAGTAGTAGTAGTAGAAGAAGTAAGAGTTTGCCCTGATGGCCATGTGGTCTGAGGCGTTGCCACTGATTGCTAGCTCTCTCTTACCACTGCCCGGGTTCGTATCCCGGCCAGAGTAAATGAGAAAGTTAGGCGATGGTTTACGCCGGGTACTTCAGTCTCTCCACCACGTACAACTGTCTAGTCACGGAAAAGGACGAAACCCGAAATTCTTCCAAAGTAGTAGTAGTAGTAGTAGTAGTAGTAGTAGTAGTAGTAGTAGTAGTAGTAGTAGTAGTACCTGTAGGAGAAGTGCATTTTCATAATCCTGGCTTAGGCTGGGTGAGTTAGTGTCAGGGATCTACGTATGATGAATAATGAATGTTTTTGATTGCTGCAGGTTGTTGCGCGCAGACACGACCTGAAGCTAATCGTCACCTCAGCCACCATGGACTCCTCAAAGTTTGCCATGTTCTTCGGCAGCGCATGAATAAAGACAACATGACATTATTGAGATAGGGGCGCTGCAATACGAGATACATGTGCGCGTTACCCTCATACCAGTGTATGACAATATATCACCAAGGAATACTTACCCCCACTTTGCCCCATGGTCACCTGGAGTTGGCTGAGAACGAGCGTCAGTAACACAATACTTGTTGCAAACATGTCTGTATGCATACTAGCCAATCTGCAAATCAGAAAAACTTAAATGGATATATATATATATATATATATATATATATATATATATATATATATATATATATGTATATATGTATATATGTATATACGTATATATGTATATATGTATATATGTATATATGTATATATATATATATATATATATATATATATATATATATATATATATATATATATATATATATATATATATATATATATATATATATATACATATATATATATATATATACACCCATATATTTGAGACGTCACGCTTGTGACTACAGCCGAGTCTTTATAAACGTCTTCATTATACAGAAAAACTTCTGATGCGAACATATATATATATATATATATATATATATATATATATATATATATATATATATATATATATATACATACATACATACACACACACACACACCCACACACATATATATATATATATATATATATATATATATATATATATATATATATATATATATATATATATATATATATATATATATATATATATATATATATAAATATATATATATATATAGCCGAGTTTTTATAAACGTCTTCATTATACAGAAAAACTTCAGATGCGAACACCATGAATTGTCATATTTAACTGCAATTAACTGATAACTACTTCGATGTGTACACCTAATTAAGTGAGCACTACAAGGCCTGAAAATGATACACCTCATGTCAGAAATTACCTTCCTTTAAACCCTCATGTTCAGGAAATTTCAAATCTCGATCCAAATGACCGTACATGTCTGAGCTGGGAGTAGTAGATAGGGGATGTATCTCTCTGGTCTGAGGTATCATTGTATTGATTACAGCCATACATGTTTCATACACACAAGAGTATTGGTCTGGAACGTAAGTATATTGCTAGTTGAAATGAATCAATCTATCATCTCAGAACCACGCACTTCTCCCCACTCAAGAATTCCTGCTGAAATATTCGTTTGGCTGATATCATACGTTTTCAAACAACTTGGCATTAAACATACGTTCACAAATTATTTCATGGATAGCTGAAAGTTGACTTGTGATTGAACACTTTACCTTCAATTATTTTCAAAAACACACCTTTGTTGGAAAGATATCACCAAAATAGTAAAGCCTTCTTTTGACTCACTTTTAAATATCTTAATCACTTACCAAACTTAGAAGTAGCCAAATCATAAATCCACCTTTTTGGTATTTCGGTTATATTACATCGAACACCTTGCCGGTGCGACTGCCTCGGTAGACAGATCTATTAGAGAAATTAACAGGAAATAAATCGCCTATCCCCGCAGGTGTTGAGGTTTAACTACCAGCCTTGTGGGGATATTGATGACAACTGCAAATTCCAGGCCTGGCCTGATAGCCGAGTGGTCTAAAGCGTTGCCACTGGCTGATACCTGTCTCACTCCACTACTCAGATTTGTTTCCCGGCCGAGGCGTGTGAGAATGCCGCAAGTGACTTGTGGTTGGGCGGTAGTTTTTGCCGGGTAGTCCGGTTAGTCACACTACCGTAGCGATAGACGAAGTTTCAAAGTCCACGATTTTTTTATGTCAAAGTCAAAATATTCATATTTTCACATACTGTTAAATTAGAAGGCTGAGTAATTTTCTTGAACAGTGTTGATGCTATTTGATAACTCTATGAAACCAAAGCGCCCAGATTTCGAAAAGGCGTCATTTCTAAAGCTTCCAGCATGTGTGCTTATTCCAGATGCCAATGGGTTAAGTCTGTCATGTACTGGGGCTGAGATTAATGTGATCAACTGTGTTTTTTATAAGCCTAGAGGCGGTTTATGGCGAACAATTAAAAAGCGAACACGACAATCAGGCAATCAGCTTCTAAATGTTTTAATTGATGAAAGCTTCCTGGACCTACATCACCTGATCACAGCGTCACACACGTCAAAGCATACACCAATGAACTGGCAATATCGTGTACGCTACGCCCAGCAATTTATGCTAATAAAATTGCCTGACCATTCCAATGCTGATGCTTCTTAAAAACCATCTAAACCCTACCATGTTAGTATTCATCAGATGAGTACCAATGCGTGAGTGTTATAGTAATTTCTCATTTTTTTCATACTTTTGAATGGGTCAAAATGCCGCGAAATTAGCCACCAGCAGCATAAGGGCTAAAACCAGTATCGGGGATGTATGAAGGTCACCAGTTCCAACAATAAGACCAGCAACAGCAAGAGAGTTGCTCATTGCAGAGCCCAAACAAATGTTGACTTATCTGCCTACACCGCATTGGCTAATTGCCAAAATTGGATCAGATCACCAGCTGCCAGCGGGCTCTTTGGTCAGACTCCCTGTTATTCAAGAAAGTTTAAAATGGAGTGATAATAGGATGTTGGACACTCGGTATAGGTGTCTCTTGCACTTAAGCATGTAGATGGTCTGATGGTTATACAATATACATATAACACTATTTTGAGTAATAATGGACAGGTTCTAATTGCAGCACGGGTGTCCAACTGTCGCACCAGCGACAAGACAAAACCTTAAATCACTGTTTAACTCAGGAAATCTTCGATAAGAATGACCAATTTCATCTATTAGACTGCATTTTTAAGGCAAAATTGAAATTTGGAAATGTGTAAACTATATTTATCTATACCACCTATTGATTGATCTAGGTCTTTACTATTGCTAGAAAGGCCGATAGGGAAGTGTCACCTGGTGACAATTGTTTTTAATCTGATCATCGCAGTGCCCACCAAAACATGCCACGCTCCAGGAACAATTGTCTGTGCTCCAGGACTTCTATATTTAGACAGCCCTGCCCAGTTGGTCTCAACAATCACTGACGAAATATCTTTCAATTATTTCTTTATTTATTGAGTCATTCAAAGGCTATGAGATTCATGTGTGCATTTCAGATGCAGATGGATTATGCCGGTCCTGTGTTGTCACAGACAGTGATGTGGTAAAATACCATTTTCTATAGACCCCAAGGTGGATTGTTATAAACAATTGTAAAAGCAAACATGTCTATAATGCATAAAGATTAACCCATTCGCATCTGGAGTATACACATGGCCCAATGAATATGGGAACACCTTGATGACAAAGTAATAGCTTGAAAAATTGTTGACTCAAAGCTGTCGTTATTGTTTTGTTGGAAATCCTCCTTAAAACATATCCACATGTCACTATCGGACAAATTATGATGGAAATCGTCAGACAATTTGTGCACATGAGATTTACGTTAGCACATTAACTTCCTGGGCCCATGTCACGCATTCGGCTCCCAGAAAACATGCATCAAGAAATAGGTAATATCATTTAAGCTATGTCAGGCTTTTGTTATCATTAAAAACTTTCTAGAACCAGCAAATGAAATATATGAACAGTAAGAAGAAACTAGCTGACTGCAGAACCCAAACAAACATCAACTTTTCTGATTAAAATCCGTTGGCTAAGTGCTGAAATTGGACCAATTCATTACAGTACAGACATTTAATTCCTGCACCAGTCGACCGGACGTCTGTCAGTGCCTGGTTGTTAAAAGACCCATAGATAACATGTCAAACAATAGGCCAAGCACATCAATGACCCACGTAGCTTGCGAATCAAAGCTACGTTCATTTGTGAGGTCATCCATGCATCTATGTCCAGGAAACGTGGTGGCAATCGGGCGTGCGGTCGTGTATTATGCCCAGGCTGCCCACACATTTAGTGCAGGAATTAAATGTCGGCACTGTACCTGTAAGCAACTTCTTGATCAGGCCTCTTCACATAATAAAATAGTCATATGCTCAGGTGACCACTGCACAGCATTACATATTTAGGAAGAGGGATAATACTAAATAGAAGTCATTAATTAACAAAGAGCTTTAGTTTCATTGATACCTATTTTGCTCCAGTAAATTATGTCTTATACTTATATTTCTGCAATTTGACTGACCACTAAAACTGTAAAAACAATTTGTACAGTGACAAGTGGCGGTTATTTTCTTGGAGAGGAAAACTATGGTTCACTGTATAAGTGTTGTACTTGTTAACTTCAAACTCTTTCGACTTATCCTTTGTTTTGAGTTCCAATTTTACCTACCCTGCTGAATTAAACCTGTAAAAGACTTTAAACAATCTGGGATAGAAAAATAATAAGTCAATGAAAATACTTCGAATAATTTTCTTTCTTTTTATTTATTTTCTTTTTTTTTTTCATTTTATCCATGGCAGTCACACACCAACCATTTTACATAAATCAACAATTTCTTAGAATAACATTATATTATCAAACTTTCTCTTACACAGCCTAACACAGATTACATCTTATCTTGGAGTGAGTTGACCCATTCATGCTCTGAGATATCCAAAAATCCTAGAGCAACCTTAACCCTTTCATACCTGGAGATGTACTTGACTAGTAGCAGTTTTGGCTGATACGGGTATGAATGGGTTAATGAGGCAGAAGAAATGATCTCCATACTTTTGGCTCAACTGTACGTACAATTGTCATTGTTCGGCTTTAAGCCTTGTCCGAACTGAAAACTCTGGTACCTAGCAATCAGGATTGAGTGAGGTTGTCTGTTTTTTGAGTGATCTCACACTAATAAAAATACTTAGAGAATACATTTTTTTTGATCTTGGAGGAAAAGCTTGCTTTTCTCCTTCAAATATTTTCGAAATGAGGCTTTATATAAATTTAAGAAATATCTCTAAAATACAGGGCCATATTGAGTTGCTCTGGGGATAAGTGGATTAACCCATTAACCTTTTCTATGCAGAGACTACATTTGTCCTGCCTGGGTAAGTAGGTAAATGATCATGGGCTGAAATACTGTTAGTTATTAGTAATGACAATAAGCAGATCTGATCCTGGTCCTGTGCTATCTGGAATCCTGATACATTTCATTGCCAGAAATAAAGAGAGCATAAAACTGATTTTCTCCAAAGATAATAACTAAGTTCGAAAGATATTTGTCTCACATGACAGATCTAATAAGGACAGGTAGGTGGGAATGTGACTTGGAGTATATATATATATATATATATATATATATATATATATATATATATATATATATATATGTATATATATATATGTATATATATATATGTATATATATATATGTATATATATATATGTATATATATATATGTATATATATATATATGTATATATATGTATATATATATATATATATTTATATATATAATCATATATATATATATATATATATATATATATATATATATATATATATATATATATATATATATATATATATATATATATAATCATATATATATAACCACTGGAAAATAGGTAATACTGGTAATAGAAATTTCGTTCTATAGAATGAAATCAATGCTTTCAATAAACCCTCAAGTATCACAGTTCTCTGGAAGCTAAACTATTCTGAATGATGCAGAATGAAAAGACTAGTTTATACCTGTCTTTAAGGTAGGCTGGGGTTATCAAATTACACATCATAATATCCCAATTGTCACAGAGCTTCAGCAACAACATCCTGGAAGTAGCCAGTACATATTATATGGTGTACTTGCAGGTATAAAAACATTGGTTGATATGACATAATATTTTTCACTATGTATCCCCATTGTCCGGCTGGACAAGCAAGTCCATAGAAAACTCTTTCAAACTTAAACAATACTCTATAAGGCAGTCTTAACATTTCATCCCTGAGATGGTCTTATTATGCACACCAGGTTTCACATGGTTTTAGAATCTAAGAAGTTCAATAACCCATTCATAACCAGATAAATCCATGGATTGTGCCAAAAAACAAATTTCTTGCAGCACAAGGGATAATGGCGGAAAGCCGTGGCAAATGATATCAAGTGATAATTGAATAAAAGATGTTTTATTCCCGTAGCAGAGAGGACTCCCTCCTTTAAAAACTACAATAAAATTGCCCTCATTAATGGGTATGTCGATGTAGTCAACCATCAGAGATTAACATCTTTGAAGTTTTAACAATACGAAACAATATTGATATTTCCTCATTGATACAATATCTTTATTTTTAAAAATACAGCCTGGCTCCCTGGGACCTTATTTTGTGCAGTGACGTCAAGGTGGCAGTCAAGTTCATTTCATATAGTTAAAAGTACCTATCGTATAAGAGATAATACCTTTTCCCATTCAATATATGTATTTGGTAGCATATCTATAAAGGTACTACCCCTACACGAGAGTGCTCTGAGCATGAATGGGTTACTACCAGAATTAAATTTCAAAGTTCTATGTGCTTATTTCACAGTTTCGATTGTCCTGAGAAGAATTTGGCTATGGCATTCATGCAGTCCTCTGATATCCATCTCTCCACCAGCCTATCACACTCAGCCACGTTCACCTCATGCAGGGTGGCTCGCTCCACATTACGGATGGTCTCCTTCGCATAGACCAGACTCTGCAAATACAAGTAAAATAAGCAGTTTATAGAAAAGCTTCTGCCAAAAGTTTACACATTCATGTCAGTGCACCTGGTGAAGGCCGGACAATTTTCAAAAAAAAAATTAACGCAAAAGCATCTTTCAGGAAATATTTCAAGCAAAATGCTAATCCAAATAAATGTCTGTACTAGAAAACTGAGACCAATAATTCAAAGGAAAATCATGAACAAATATCACAGGAAAATGACCTTTACAATTCATTTACTGAGATAAACCGATTATTTAAAGTACATCTTATGCTGAGTGATCCCTTTCTAAAAGATATATGAATATAATCTGCCAATAAAGCATGACTTTCAAAAAATATCTTAAGGAGAGCTATTGATTGTGCTAAAATAGACGTTTCTCTTTCGCATATTTTAGTAAAGAAGTTTTGGTCAGAAAGATATTTCAAAAACGTGTATTTTGGGGTGCGGGGGAAGGAATGAGCATTTTGTTTTCACGGTTTCATCTTTTGACTTCAGTTCAGCTTAACCCTTCCAATGCTGATGCTACTTTCATCCAAAGCACAAGGATGTGTCACAACCCTGTCATGTTGGCATACATTGGAAAGCTCTCGCTGAGTACTTTCAGATGAGTACCTATATGCCAGGGTTTCAGTCATTTTTCAGTTTTTCTTTCTTTTTGTATAGGCAAAAATTAGCCAGCAGCAGCATAAGGGTTAAGATGAGTGGTATTTCATTCCATACCTTGACAGGCAGCTGTGCCATGGCATCTATTCTGGCCTTGACCTCTTTCTGGAAGACACCGTCGGGGAAGACCTCCGCGACGAGGCCTCGCTCGCAGGCCTCCGCCGCACTCAGCTTACGGTTAAACAGCAGCATCTCATTGGCCTGATAATAGAGAAAAAATCACATGTTAAAACTGGGCTCTTTCTGGAAGACACCGTCGGGGAAGACCTCCGCGACGAGGCCTCGCTCGCAGGCCTACGCGGCACTCAGCTTACGGTTAAACAGCAGCATCTCATTGGCCTGATAATAGAGAAAAAATCACATGTTTAAACAGGGCTCTTTCTGGAAGACACCGTCGGGGAAGACCTCCGCGACGAGGCCTCGCTCGCAGGCCTACGCGGCACTCAGCTTACGGTTAAACAGCAGCATCTCATTGGCCTGATAATAGAGAAAAAATCACATGTTTAAACAGGGCTCTTTCTGGAAGACACCGTTGGGGAAGACCTCCGCGACGAGGCCTCGCTCGCAGGCCTACGCGGCACTCAGCTTACGGTTAAACAGCAGCATCTCATTGGCCTGATAATAGAGAAAAAATCACATGTTAAAACTGGGCTCTTTCTGGAAGACACCGTCGGGGAAGACCTCCGCGACGAGGCCTCGCGCGCAGGCCTCCGCGGCACTCAGCTTACGGTTAAACAGCAGCATCTCATTGGCCTGATAATAGAGAAAAAATCACATGTTTAAACAGGGCTCTTTCTGGAAGACACCGTCGGGGAAGACCTCCGCGACGAGGCCTCGCTCGCAGGCCTCCGCGGCACTCAGCTTACGGTTAAACAGCAGCATCTCATTGGCCTGATAATAGAGAAAAAATCACATGTTTAAACAGGGCTCTTTCTGGAAGACACCGTCGGGGAAGACCTCCGCGACGAGGCCTCGCTCGCAGGCCTACGCGGCACTCAGCTTACGGTTAAACAGCAGCATCTCATTGGCCTGATAATAGAGAAAAAATCACATGTTAAAACTGGGCTCTTTCTGGAAGACACCGTCGGGGAAGACCTCCGCGACGAGGCCTCGCTCGCAGGCCTCCGCGGCACTCAGCTTACGGTTAAACAGCAGCATCTCATTGGCCTGATAATAGAGAAAAAATCACATGTTTAAACAGGGCTCTTTCTGGAAGACACCGTCGGGGAAGACCTCCGCGACGAGGCCTCGCTCGCAGGCCTCCGCGGCACTCAGCTTACGGTTAAACAGCAGCATCTCATTGGCCTGATAATAGAGAAAAAATCACATGTTTAAACAGGGCTCTTTCTGGAAGACACCGTCGGGGAAGACCTCCGCGACGAGGCCTCGCTCGCAGGCCTCCGCGGCACTCAGCTTACGGTTAAACAGCAGCATCTCATTGGCCTGATAATAGAGAAAAAATCACATGTTTAAACAGGGCTCTTTCTGGAAGACACCGTCGGGGAAGACCTCCGCGACGAGGCCTCGCTCGCAGGCCTCCGCGGCACTCAGCTTACGGTTAAACAGCAGCATCTCATTGGCCTGATAATAGAGAAAAAATCACATGTTTAAACAGGGCTCTTTCTGGAAGACACCGTCGGGGAAGACCTCCGCGACGAGGCCTCGCTCGCAGGCCTACGCGGCACTCAGCTTACGGTTAAACAGCAGCATCTCATTGGCCTGATAATAGAGAAAAAATCACATGTTTAAACAGGGCTCTTTCTGGAAGACACCGTCGGGGAAGACCTCCGCGACGAGGCCTCGCTCGCAGGCCTCCGCGGCACTCAGCTTACGGTTAAACAGCAGCATCTCATTGGCCTGATAATAGAGAAAAAATCACATGTTTAAACAGGGCTCTTTCTGGAAGACACCGTCGGGGAAGACCTCCGCGACGAGGCCTCGCTCGCAGGCCTCCGCGGCACTCAGCTTACGGTTAAACAGCAGCATCTCATTGGCCTGATAATAGAGAAAAAATCACATGTTTAAACAGGGCTCTTTCTGGAAGACACCGTCGGGGAAGACCTCCGCGACGAGGCCTCGCTCGCAGGCCTCCGCGGCACTCAGCTTACGGTTAAACAGCAGCATCTCATTGGCCTGATAATAGAGAAAAAATCACATGTTTAAACAGGGCTCTTTCTGGAAGACACCGTCGGGGAAGACCTCCGCGACGATGCCTCGCTCGCAGGCCTCCGCGGCACTCAGCTTACGGTTAAACAGCAGCATCTCATTGGCCTGATAATAGAGAAAAAATCACATGTTTAAACAGGGCTCTTTCTGGAAGACACCGTCGGGGAAGACCTCCGCGACGAGGCCTCGCTCGCAGGCCTCCGCGGCACTCAGCTTACGGTTAAACAGCAGCATCTCATTGGCCTGATAATAGAGAAAAAATCACATGTTTAAACAGGGCTCTTTCTGGAAGACACCGTCGGGGAAGACCTCCGCGACGAGGCCTCGCTCGCAGGCCTACGCGGCACTCAGCTTACGGTTAAACAGCAGCATCTCATTGGCCTGATAATAGAGAAAAAATCACATGTTTAAACAGGGCTCTTTCTGGAAGACACCGTTGGGGAAGACCTCCGCGACGAGGCCTCGCTCGCAGGCCTCCACCGCACTCAGCTTACGGTTAAACAGCAGCATCTCATAAGCCTGACAATGGAGAAAGTTTAAAAAGGGCTCGCTCTGGAAGATGCTGTCCGGGAAAACCTCTGCGATGAGGCTTCTCTCGAGAGACATGGAGTTTGGTCATTCTGATACTGTAGAATAGGAACTTAATCATGAGGTGCAAATTAACCAAATTGGTGATTTTGGATTTTTCCAAGATGTTTCATTACGAAAAGCCACTAATGAAGGATAATATTCTAATGACAGGAATAATAAATCCGACTTTCATTATACTGAACTGACCCCACATGGAAAAGTTTGGCAGAATATACCACTTGGATTAATTTTCTATTCTACTGTACATAATGTACAATTACGGTCAAAATACGATTCCAAATTTGAGATGGATAAAACCAGGGTTATATATAGTGCAGATAAGAGAAATCTTTTGTATAACAGATGATACAAGTGATTTCACTAGGCAGCAGTGGTGCATCCAGTAAACACAATTATGGATTACAGTCGTCCAGCTAACTGAGGTTGCAAAAGTTCACAGTTTGGTAAAGAACATGCAGCCAGTATCATACATATTTCAATACTTGATTTGTACAGCATTGTTTATCAAGATTTAAATTGCCACTGGAAATATTTAAAACAAAATGAATTGGTTTTTGACATGAGGCATTACAGAGAAACATCAGATATGTGAATACATTAGGTGTTCATATCTAACAAGTTTTCCACAACCTATTAAAGAAAAAGGAAATTAAAGTAATGTAGACTTCTTTGAAGGTCATATGGTCAAGTCCTTAAACAAGCCAAATGATTGTATCCTCACAAATCCTTGTCTCTTATCTTTGCCAACTTCATATCATAAATAATCTTTCAATAATTAAGGATCTTTTCCACGATAACTTTTGTAACATGTAAAGAAGGTCAATTTCCTTTTCACCCCTGCCTCACATCAGAAGGACCCTCTAGTCCAGGGTCCTGCTGTAAAGATACTGAGTGATTTTCTGGTTGGTTACCTTGGCCGAGCCCATTATCTTTGGGAAGGTGACGGAGGAGCAGCCTTCAGGCGCCTGGCCCAGGGACGTGAACGGGGTATGGAATGTGGCCTGAAATAGGTGAGATAGGGAAAGTTATGATGATGATAATAATAATAATAATAATAATAATAATAATAATAATAATAATAATAATAATAATAATAATAATAATAATAATAATAATGATAATAATAATAATAATAATAACAACAACGATAATAGTAATAATAATAATAATGATGATGATAATTACCATAATAGCAATAATAATAAAAATAATAATAATAGTAATGATTATAAAGATAATTTTGGTAATTATGACATTATTGGTAATGATATATAATCAAGCATAAGTGAAAATATACAAAATTAAAATCCAATTCAGATTTCATAGCAAAAAAGGTGATAATGGTTGGAAAATAAATCATTATAACTTTTGTTTATTATCATGATAATTACTATAATAATCAACATCCTCATTAAGATTACACTCATCATTATAATCAACATTATTTAAACCTTGAATTCTGCTTTAACTGTTACAATTATAATTTTCCTCATAATTTCACTTTAATATGACAATTACTATCATAAATATGTAAACGCACATAAATAACCTCTAAATCTTAGTCAATATAATTTGGAATAAAAATCTTTCATAATCACATTCAACTCTAATATGTATTAGATTGCCTGGAAAAATCAAAAATGGTTTAGCTCCGGTAGTTCATTCTGCTTGCAGCTGATGTGAATCTGACAAAGAATATAACTTAATATAATTAGATAAGGGAAGTTTTATTCATCCAACATCCTTACTACTTAGTACTTACCTTGTCACTAGCATAAACGCAGTCAAAGAGTCCCATCAGAGAGACAGATATACCCACAGCCGGGCCGTTCACCACACTAACTAATGGCTTAGGATGGTCAATGAAGGCTGCCACAAACTTCCTACAATCAAAGAAACCCATGGTATATGGTCACAACATAAGTTATATAAGGTGAGGGCTTCTAGTCCATTGAAGGTACCCCAAATTCCCCAGTCACACAGACCTACACTCACCCAGGATAACTGTGACTAATTGCATGCAAGTGGTTATGGATGATTGTAGGTGGTCTTTACTTGGCAGATTTTCTTGAGTTGCAGTCATAGGGGACTGTCATACAAGGAGCATAGTAGATATGAATATATAGTTCCAAAGAATCCTTTATACCACAGACACCCAATTTGGGGGACAGTTTTTCAATAGATGCAGACTTGTGCAATGGTCTGGGGATATTGTACTATGACCGATTTGCAATACCCCTTGGCCCCTTCACATCGCAATAGAGGCAGATTGTTGTACTTTCAGTTGCACAAAGGTCTTGCGACCTTTCTACAACCATTTTAGTTTCAAGTGGTCATGGCCACGTCGTGACCATGTTCAAGACTACCTGTGGCCACTTGCAAGCAATATGATTATATGCCAACCTGGTCCAATGATAACTGACAGTTGTGAAACAATCTGTGACCCCACATATGACAACCTGCAATTTGCGATTAGAAGGTTATCATAGCTAGTCGCCTAGTCATATTCTGTGTGTTAAACCCCAGTCACACTATGATTGTAATCAGTTGTGACTCCCTGAATTAGTCAGAAGATGGTACGTGCCTACCTAGAGTTTCATCTAACTGCTCTCCTGTTGGGATACCTACTCATGTGAGCAATTTGTAAAGTGCATTCTGATTGGTTTACAAGAACTTTTCCATGTAGTCCCACAATCACAGTCTTCAACAACAGAAAAAGAGAAAAGACACCAGTCATGTTATAATTAAGATAAAGATTATATTAAGATATATCATTATTAAGATGAAATAGGGTAAGGCCTTTATGGTTTGCACTAAGGTTCAATGCATGACCTTGACCTATACGTTGAAGGTCGTGGTGTTCTTGACGTAATAAGCATTGCTCACCTGAGAACCTCTCCTCCTTCTCTGGAAGCCTCGGGCAGAGAGGGCGCCATGCCTTGGAATTGAGCAAAGTTATTGAGATCGTTACCACTGCTGTAAAAATCACCCTCTCCTGAAAATGAACACAATAATACCTGGTGATATTGCATCTCTAGAGCATGGAAAATGGCCATGAAAAAGGATAAGATAAAAGATTCATTTAAAAAATGTAATTCCTGTTTGATTAACTTGAAAATTATTTCAAAAGAAAATGTAGGACAGATAACAAACTCCCCTAAAAAATTGTAGAAATTTTCTCTTTTTCAAAATGTATACTCTTAGGAATTGGATCATTCATTTAAAACAATTAAGCGGATTATGAGAATGAGTAATGTGAAGTAGATAAAAAATCTCATCAAGTTGCCAACATGCGTGGATGAAACTCCTCAAAACATTATAAACATTATATTATATCATACTATTCTGTAAAACTATGATTGTAATGATTCAAGTCTATGGCAGTTATTGAAGCAACAATATTTTTACAAATATGCCACACCCAACAACTGTACATCTAATTTTTACACATCCTCATGTTGCCACCTATTGGGCGGAAAAGATACTAAACAGAACTTACAATATCAACCATTCGTCCCAATGACTTCTTTCAGTATTCAACACTCAATTGAAAGAAATTTATGATTTCTACTAGTTGTAGTTGATTTTTAATGTTAAAATCATACAACCCTACTTATGCTATCTTGAATTACAATGTTAATTTATGGAATTGAATGAAAATATATTTCCCTCCTTCCACTCGTTCTGAAATGTGTTACCTGTAGCACACTTTTAAAGGGACTAAATGCAATAAGCTTACCAGTGAAGACAGTGACTGTCACTGAGTCGTCCTTGCCTGCCTCCTCCAGAATCCTAGCAATCCCATTATACATCTGAAAACGGCACAGGAAGCATGCGTTATGCTTATTCATACATCTGCTGGTCCTATTAATAGCACTTTACAGACGTGTCAGTGTATGTTGTTACTATAGTATCATTATCATCATTTTCATAATTATGATTATCATTCTTCTTCTTCTTATCATTATCATCATCAGTATAATCATCATATTACAATCATCATTATCATTAAAATTGTTGATTATTATAATTACTATTATAATTATAATAATTCTTATGTTCATAGTAGTCAGCATCATTATTGATATCAATATAATCATCATCATCACTAACATTGCTTTTATTATTATAATAATTGATATCATAATTATCATCATAACTTTTAGCATAATTATTATTTTTATGATTGCTATCATTATTATTAGGATTATCATCATTATCGTTACTATCATTATCATTATCATTATTACTATTATTATTATTATCATTATTATTATCATCATTATTATCATTATTATTATTATCATCATTATATTTATATCTTAATCATTAAAATTGTTATTGTCATTATTATCATTATTATCATCAACATTATCATTATTATTATTATTATTATTATTATTATTATCATTATTATTGTTATTATTTTTATTATCATTATTATTATTATCATCATTATATTCTTATATTTATCATTATTTTTTTTTATTGTTATTATCATTATTATCATCATCATTATTATCATTATTATTACTATTATTTTCATAATTCTTATGTTCATAGTCATCAGCATAATCATTAATATCAATATAATCAGCATCCTCATCATCATTGCATTTCTCAATAGCATTATCACTGTTAGAATTATCACTCACATCTAAGGTGATAGCATTTCTCTTCTCGGGTCTGTTGAATTTGATGGTGCAGACGCCGTTCTCCGTGGTGACGGTGAGTCCCTCTACAGTGCTTGTGCTGCCCCCTGCTGGTGAGGCTGATGTTGCGGCAGCCTCCGTACCCACCAGAGAGTTCACAAGCTCAATGTACGTCTTCTTGGCATCGTTCTGGAAAAGCAGTTCAAGGTTATATTAGTTACTTATTCATGTCTGTAGCAGCCTAAAATCATCCTCATTATCTTTGTCATATATTTTTGGCCAAAGCACTTTTTTATAATTTTTTTGAGAAGAAATGATCAGAAATGAAGCAAAAACCAAAACCAAAAACAACTCCATGAAATGTTATGAGAACTTTTCTATCTCAAGATAGATCTTGTAGGTATTAGATATATAGGTACCTATAGTTGACTAGTGACAATCACATCATTCATTGTCATGAAGCATATTCAGATCATGACAGGCATCTCTGATATACCTCTATACTAAGCTATAAAGTTATATTGTTAAGTTCGAAATATATTAGCAAATATTTATTTAGCGAATAGATCCATTTTTCCACAATAGCGGATAGTAATACTCGCATCTGAACCATCTCCAAAAGCGCCATCTGAGTAGTGGTATTTTAATTCTTGTACTAATCTACCACTCATGCCCGACGATACTGATTAGACCTTGTTTCATTACGACGCAACCACCTGACCAGTGAAATTAAGGGTTCAAGATAATCAGATCAGTCTATGAACGGTAAGAGTGATCGTCAAAATGGGTCTATGGTCTTTCTGCAACCGAAAGACCCCTTGGAACTATGCGTTAAGAGAAAGGAATTCCTTCCCGGCTCTGGGGTTCTATCTCATCGCGATAAGACCTAAGCTGTTGAAAGCAACATAAAACCCCATTCCTTCCTTTTTTATTTGGTTCAATGCCAGAGATGCTGGTATTTAGGTTTTCTTTAAGCTATCAAGATGGCATTAGTATGAGCAAAATCATTGTCATCTATAGTTCACTAGTGACATCACTCGTAATTCTATTGAACTGAGGCATAGAAGCAGCTGCTGTACTAGAGCAAGAGGCTTGTCAGTGAAGCACCTTGAAATCAATAGCTCCTCTGTATATGTAGTCAAGGTGAGTTGGTGCAGCAGCCAGCACGACTAGTGCACGCCAATAGCACACACAACCATCTCAGGCAACACAGGCTTACTGCAACAGCCAAGCACCCAACTTAAAAAAATAAGGTGCCCCAAAAAATAGTGATACAATTCAGTTTAAACCCTTGTGCTGCTGGTGGCTAATTATGCCAATATGAAATGATGACAAAATGTTGAGAAACGCCTAAATCCCTGGCATATGGGTACAAATCTGATAGTACTTAGCAGGAGCTTTCCAATGAATATCAATATGACTTGGTTTCGATGATTAAATTTTGTTTTGTTTAAGAGTATATGGATGAAAGTTACCTCAGCATCAGAAGGGTTAACCCATTAATGCCTGAATTGTCCAATAACGTTCAAATTATATTGGGAATATCTTTGAGACCGGAGCATTTTTTGCAAAATATTCAAAAGAGAAATGTCAACTAGAAACCAAACCACATCTCTCTTTCAAATATATGGAGTAATGCATAATTCCAGAGTTATCTCCCAAAGCAGTCCAGATGCCATTTGCTTGGGATATCTACAGGTATGAAATCATAGCTGCATGTTTTCATTGTATGATACATTTAAAAGGTAATGAAAACCTGACAATTTCCACTCTTGATAAATAGAAAGCCTACACATGGCTACAATTCGCGCTGCTGGCATTCAAAATTCTAGTTGCTCAGAGTAAATTTGTAGTAGCAATAGACCCTGAAACTGTCTTGTTGTGAAACCCTAGGGTTGTGAGAGAATGCAATGCACGGCATATTGATTCAGGGCACACTACACTGCCATCTACATATATACATGTATATTGATTCTAGCCTCCGTCCCTGCAAGAAGGATAATACTGCAAGAAGGGTTCTCAATCGTCGAAATAAGCATTGTTCCAGACGAAAAATATACCCACAGAATCTCTTAACCCATTTATACTCAGAGTTCCTTTAGATAGTATTGTCTGCTACTCCTAAACTTTTGAAAAATTTAAGCAAAAATTCTGAAAATATTTGAATAAGAGTTGTTGTGTGGCTTCTGATCAATATTTCTCCTGCATATGTTTTCCAAAAAATGGATTTGTAAGTAAAATATTCCGAAAATCGTCAGGCCTGTTTTGGCAGCTCTGAGTGTAAATGGGTGAAGAACTTATGCTGCTGGTTACTTATTTTACAATAAAAATGATGAAAGCCGAAAGAAGAGAAATCACTGAAACCCTGGCATGTGGTACTCATCTGAGAGTACTCAGTGAGAGCTTTCCAATGAAAACCAACATGACAGGGTTTAGATGTTTTTCAAAATTCTTTGCGCCCTTGTGCTTTGGAAGAAAGTAGCCTGGGCATTGGAGGGTTTAAAATAGGGCTGTCATTGACATCCATTTTTTTTCGATTCGATCATTGACATTTTATTTTTCGATTCCGATTATTTCGATTCGATTTTGAAGAACTGCACTAATAGAATATTTTCACATGCTCCACACTATTTTTGTGGCTAGGTTCCTAAGATTCGCACAGTGCAAAGACAATGAAGGTTTTCTCAACACTTTTTGATTGAATACTTGAGTTTCCCTTCAAAGTTCTTATTAGTGTTCGATCAAAATGGCAGAAAATGGTGTAAACGGCTGAAAAAATGTGTTTTGAATAATTGACATAACAATTGACATAATGTTTTTTTCGATTAATTGGAAAAATTATTTCGATCGATCGATATTTGTCATATCAATGACGGTCCTAGTTTAAAAGCTTACCTGTGACATATCACCCAATGAATTCCAGGCCTCCCACTTGTACTTCCCCACAAAGTCCATCATGCCAGGCTTGGGAGAGCTGCACTTTCCCTGAGTAGCCTAAAGAAACACAAAACAGGCAACATCCTTAACCCATTCACACTCAGAGTTCCTCTAGAAAGTATCGTCTGCTACTCTCATACTTTTGAAAATAACTTGGGAATAAAGCAAAATTTGACAAAAAATTTGAAGGAGAGTTGTTGCCTGGCTTCTGATCAAAATTTCTCCTTCAAATGTTTTCCCAAATATGCTTTTGTAGGTAAAATATTTTCAAAATCGTCAGGCCTGTTTTGGCCACTCTGAGTGCTAATGGGTTAAAGCTGGGTGTCCAAAATGAAAGAGAAACCTTTGAAATGCAAACACCTTGGGATCAGGGTAAACGCATTCACATTATTTGGCATTCACATCTCAGACGTCTTTTCATAATGTATAAGATACAAATGGGACTGGGAAAGTGTGTTCACATTAGGAGGTGTTTACATTTCAGAGATCTTTTCATAATGTATAAGATACGAATGGGACTGGGAAAGTGTGTTCACATTAGAAGGTGTTCACATTTCAGAGGTCTTTTCATAATGTAAACGATACAAACGGGGCCATGAAGTTGTGTTCACATCAGGAGGTGGTCACATCTCTGGGGCGTTCATAATAAGAAGTTCTACTGTACCATAAAACATCTAGGTGATATACTTTTTAGAGGATTACACAATGCAATCAGAGAGCAACCATATTCGTGTACATTACCTCCGAGGCACTCCCCCATTTTCACATTTGAAATGAAAATGTCCATTCTAATTGTTAGGTTACATACTACATACTATAGATACTTCTATTTATATTTATCACATAGAATATTGTATATACATATATCATGGATGCTCTATGCATAGAGGTTGCTTTGGTAACCAGCAATGATATATGTGTACTCATTTATTGAGAAAATACATATCATCCCTAAGTTATATATCCTAGCAATTGTCATAAAATGAACAAAACTTTATTTGCTTGAAACTAGGTATGAAATTTCTGACCAAAACCTTTTCCAAATACTTGTAATTGAAATCTATATCATTGACAAAATTTGGAAAACATTTACAATTTGAAAAATCTTTTTTAATATGAACATTATCATTTGTCAAAAGCTTGAACTTCAAAACTATATCACTAACATAATTAAGATAAAATTTACAATTGAAAAAAATATTTTCCATTACATGTGAGTAGTATAACATTTAAATATGGACTGTCAAATATTTATGGTAGCGTCAATATAACATGATTGCGCGACATTAAGATTATGTTAGTTACACTCAAGGTTATACATAGCTGAAACATACATTTAGCAGACATTTGCTGTGTGCTATCGTAGCTAAATTAATATGCCCACTAAATAAACCAGTTATACAGTATGCATTAAGATGGACAGTATTTGGCCGTAACTGGAGTCATTTTCGTTCTCACCTGCTTGAAAAGGCCATAGATTTTCAACTTTGTCTCATTTCCCGGGTCTTTGCTGAGTGTTCCCAGTCTATCCTTGGCCCCGTGGAAGTCCGAGTCCAGATCGGCAAACATGGTGCGGCTGGTGTAGATATGACGCACAAACTTCACAGGCGAGACCCTACAGGGGCAAATAAAACGCACATTTAATAGGGACTAAAGTAACTTATCAAATATGTTTGCCCTGTAGGGAAAGCTTTTAGTTTCCATACTTTCCCTACAATATATTTTTTTTAAAAATTTAGAAATTATATAAAGGAGCATAACTACCTAATTATGGTCACAACAGCCAAAAGTGGCATGACAATTTTGGTGAAAGCTTGAAGGCTTAAGTAGAGTTGAGAAAATATCTGATGGAGAAATGATACTCAGCAATTCAGGGCATTACAAACAACTCTCCAAGGCAACAAATATTTTCTAAATCATTCTTATTCCAAAGTTATTTTCAAAAGTATTATAGTTCCCGATGACAATTCTGCAGGAATATCATTGGATTGAATAGGTTAATGTGTTTTATGATTGATGATGTTTGTTCTTTTCCTTTCCTTCTATTGGACAGAAACTAACAACAAGAATATTCACTTGCTCTATTGGTTGCTTCCCCATAAATATCTTTGCCTATTTTTCAGCTTCTAAGGGGCTGTGCTTAATGAAAGTTCTGAGAAGATGAGAAGGCATAGCCTACTGCATCTCTCAGATGGTACATAAAAGACGAAGAACCATCATTCACTACTTAAGAGTAAAAATAAACCTGTGATGATCCATTGCAATTCAGGTCAGAAATATCACCTGTTCAAAGTTCAGTCGTACTCCAACTATAGTGTTAAGTTCATAACAGTAGACCTTGAGAAGTAAATCCACACACAATGGCAGGCTTTGTCGTCCGTAAGAGAGAGTCACTATTGTGCGCAGGGATTTACGGGGAATAATATATACCGGTGTAACAATATACAATCGTGACCTTACACTGGTGTCACAGCATTGGCACCAACCTAAGTTTCAGAACTAACTTACTAATGATTTTTATTTGCCGACATACACTCAAAAGAATTTAGAGCCATGTCAGCCTTTCTGATTTTTTTTGTGGTGATAACTGTATACATAATCTTTTATGCAGGATTTTATTAAATCTAATCTCAATCAATGTTTTTTAAATCCAGGTCTTAATCATTGATTAAGGTTTATTTGGTACAGTACACCCGGTGGCAATTTTTAGAACCAATTGCTGCAATTCCATCAATAAAAATTGCTGTGTTTAAGAACTTACAGACATTCAAAGAAACACCTACCATTAGGACACCTCGTACAGCTTAACCCATTAATGCTCAGAGCGTCCAAAAGCAGCTTGACAATTTGGAGAAATTGAGTAAAGCATAGTTGGGAGAATATTTGAAGGAACTGTTCCACAGAACACTACAAATAACTCTCCATCAAATATCTTATAAAATCATTCATAATTCCCAGATTAGTGTCAAAATCACTGTAGGTCCAAATAAAAAAATTCTAGGATAATTCTTTAGGCATGAATAGGTTGAGGGTTCAACAATGATATCAAATATTATCAGTGCCCTTAGAGATATAAATTGAGGGGCCCAGATGGCAAGAAGATAAAGGCTTTCTGTTAATCAAGAATGGCGGTCAACAGATTATCAACTTATCATTGTTTCATTTATTATATACACTAAAACAAATCATAGCACTCTGATGTGGAATTGACACAATATCATATTTTGACTTTGCCAAGTAATAGAAGGAGGCCCAGGCTGGGATTCCATGCGATGCATTATGGCCGGGATTCTGCAGTAAGCCTGTTGCCATGGTAAAGAGACATTCAACCAGAAAAATTGAATGATGGTACAAATAAGAATCAGCAGGCACCAACATAATCTTCAGAACTAACTTACCATGCCGGGCAAGTCGTTAATGATTTTGACTTGCCCGACATAATTTTTTACTTGCCCGAAATAAGTTATAGCATATGCTAGAAGGGCATGTATTGTTTATCGGGATTCAATTATTTGAAAACCATTTTCCTCTCAGTTTTGTTGCATTGTTTGCATACTTCTGGGTATCTGGGCCATTTAAGCATTTACTATAAAATATGTGTTTAGAAAATGAACTTGCCCATTTGGGCAAGTAAAACCTAAAATGTGTTTGCCCTAAAACACCTTTTTTCAAAAATTCACTTGCCGGGGCAAGCGGGCAAGTACTTATGTCCGTGTCTGGTCAGGCCTTGGCTGCCTCAGCCAACCAAACGACATTCAGGCCTCAACTATAAATCAGCACATGGCCATCTGCCTAATCTAGTAATCTTAATCCCTATAACAATCTTTTCAGTAATACTATAATACCCTAAGAAAAATGGAATATGATATTTTTCTTTAGTAGAAATAATACTTGGGATCTTTCATGTTTCATAACTTTCATATGTTAGGGCTCCTGAGTCCTGACGTAGTTCCAACTTCTCATTTCATTGTTACTAAGACTTGAAGGAGCTCCTCATTGTTTTGTTCATTCATTCAAACCTCTGGCAACCAAAACTGTCCTGACCATTCAGTAGAGGCGAGATCTTTTGGACTAGATAATTCAGAAAACATTAGATGGGGAAATGGTAACCAGAATTCTTTGGAAAATTATCATAGATCCATATGACAGTTGTTAACGAAACCTCTAGGCGTAAATGGGTTAACTTGTGCTTGTACTTATTAAACAATAACATATACATGTTGTCATGATGTAGAAATAATCCCCATGCTATGTGTACTATACATAGCCAATTATATCTGCTGACTGTTGCCTTGGCTGGAGACACGACCTAGCAACACTGACCTATTCAACCCATTAATGCTCCCGGCAGCTGAAAGGAACCTGACTATTTTCAGGGTTTGACACTAAGGCTTGCTTGGTTGCCCCGGGCAAGTATGACAGTAAAAACATGATTTCGGGCAAGTTCAGTGCCTAATTTAAAAGCCAGAACAGGCTAGTCAATATTCCCATTTAATACCCCATGCAAAACGATCCTAGTAAGTTAGACCAATGTTTTTGCTGTTATTTGGGCATAACAATCCTGCATTTTGAATGCATTTCTTTACATAAACTAGCGCAAAAATGACATGCATTATGGTGCATACAGGTGAACTTGGATATGACGGACCACTGTACGACGGATTTTTGCATATGACGGATGATATGCTTGGTCCCAGTCCGATGCATATCAAGTATTCGTCATATGTATACGACGGATTTTGCATATGACGGACCAATTTTCCTGGTCCCATTGAGTCTGTCATATCCAAGTTCACCTGTATTATAATTTTTGAAACCTAAAGTAGCTACCATGGTGCCAACTACACACAGTGAGACTAAAGTGCAAAATAACATATTTTGGGGGGTTGAACTTTTTTCTTCAGGCAAGCAAAACTTGGGGTAACTCTGCTCGAATGGGCAAGTGCCTTCAAAAGTTAACGTTGGTCCCTTATTTTGATGAAATTTCATAGGCGAAAAAAAAAGATTGGAACATATTTGAAAGATAAATATTCTTCTTCAGAACATTACCAACAACTCCTCCTTAATTTTTTGGTAAAATCATTCTTAATTCAAAATTTACCATTTGAGGTGTCATATATCCATACGTAAATTTCTCAAGAACTTGTTAGCATAGATGGCCATCCCAGTCATGCCTGAAGAAGCCAAAACAAGTCTATTTGGTAGTACAGGTTACCAAGCTTACATATGACAAATAGGTACCAAGCAAAAGTGTCTGAGGTAACCGAATCAGAGTTGCACTACAACATTAAGAGGAAGGAAATTATTTGGAACCAGTGCTTTTGTGTATGGAGTATGTGAAAATCTGAGGTAGGCAAGCAGTGTCTTAGGCCCTTAGCCAGGATTTAGAAACTGGGTTAGCAGTTGTAAAATTTTTGGGCGTCCAAATTTTTAAGGGGATCACAATATACTCATATTTCAACCATAAACATGTATAAATTCATCAAAATAAGGCATGATATCATTAAACAATGTCATGGGAATCATAAGGAGATGATAAAATTCAATTATAAGCTTGGGATTGGGATTTTTGAAAATTCCACACAAAAATATTTGGGTGTCCTGAGGGGTTCTTTTTAAGGGTTTGGGTGTCCAAAAAGGCACCCAGACGCCCTGCTGGCTAAGACCATGTAGGCAAGGACAAGGTTAAGCAAGGTTACCTGTATCTCTTGAACAAAAGCAGCTGATGGAGAGTTGTTTGTCCGAACTCAAACAACAACTCTCCAATACAAGTTTAGTGAATGTTAAAAGTATTGTAATCCCAAATTACACTTGACAAAGTGATCTCTTGGCATGGATGAGTTTAAGCCTTGTGTCTTTATATTAGGGCTTTAAACTAGACAGAATCAATACTAAATAGCAACATCATTTTATTCTTGCTTTCAGAGAGGAGTCCCAAACAGGTTTCCTGACTTTGAAAAGGTCAGAGATGACCTTATGAGGTTAGAGACAAAAGAGCCTGATTACTCCATACAGTGCTCACATGCTGAAACAGTAAAAAAAAACAAAGATTTTTTTTTAAATAACGCAATTGCGAAAGGTGTGATGAATGGTTGAAATAAACAAACATATTGCTAATTCTGCTTGCCATTCTGATACCAATATTGACAACTCACATGTTGGGGTACATTGCAAGTCATGGCAGTTGTTTGCAATGAATGTAACAATTAGTGTGTACAGTAAAGAAATCAGTATTCACTCAATTTCATACAGATACCAAACCTAATATGGGCTACTGATCGCATATCCTCATTCAAATATTGAGCAGCAAAAAGGCTGAGTATTCCATAGGCAACACATACATTTGAGTTGTCTTCTACTGGCGCAAGTATTAGTGAGGCTGCTCTGACATTAACCCTTATGCTGCTGGTTGCTAATTTGGCCTATACAAAATGAGGCAAAAAGTCTGAAAATTTCTGAAACCCTAATAGTGTTAATCGTAAATTCATAAAATATTTGAAGGAGACTTGTGGGATTGATTTTGATCAAGTACATATCGCATTGAAATATTTTCTGAAATTTGCTTTTGTTAGAGATATATCACAAAATAGACAGGCAGTTTTGGGTCCTACAGGCATGAAAGGGTTAAACCAAGGAACTTTCCTCTTATCATATTGGCCTAAAAGAGTACTCGGTTAGATGTCAAATGCATTAAATTAAGTTATGCTACTAACCTTCTACAAGTGATATAACAGGATCAGAAGCTCACATGATGCCTGGATTTGTTAAATATCATGAGTTTAGCTCCCATTGGAAGCTTTAAAACAGCAGGTCTTAGCTGCAATCATCTCATTGGATGCCTGGTTTGAACCATGCAATCATCTCATTGGCTGCCTGGTTTGAACCAAGTCACTTGGTTTGGTTCAAAAAGTTGTAACCACCGATTGATGGGGCCTAAAAAAAAAAGCTGTTTGTTTCCTGTAACCCTACCCTAACAAGCTTTTGTTCAAAAAAATCCATACCCTAAAGTTTTTTTCGCCCTCCCAACTCCCAATCAACGAAGAACATGCATAAAACACACATTTTTGACCTATTTTTTTTTGGACCGTTACAGGAAACAAACAATGTCACTTTTTAGGCCTAGTGAATTATGGGAGATAAACATGACATCCAATCACATAGGGCTAGTTTTGGCTGTTGTGGTTAGAATCAGGCACGTGATCTGATTTGAACCAAAGTTGTTTTAGCCAGCTGGTTTTGGTTCGTCATGCGGTTTGTGAAGTTTCTGGGTCGACCAGGCTTGCCAAAACAAGCCCCTTGTGTAGTTTAGCTCCCTATGATAGCTTTAAAACAGCAAGTCTTAGCTGCAAGCATCTCTGGATCTTTCTTGAACTATCATTTACATTAACCTACAGCCCGCACACATCTTGTAAGCTTGGAAATTGTAATCCCTGCTATAGTTAACTTAGCATTTATGAGTTTAACCACACACAATGGCTGATAAGGTAATCCCAAGGGATTAACAGGTACCGGTGTAACACATAATTGTGACCCTCCACTGATGTCACAGCATCTAATGTTCGAAGGTGCAGAGGGAGCATTCAGATACGAAATAGACATGTTTGCTCATTATGATTTTCAAAAAGTGTAGTTCGGGTAAAATGATTGATTCCTCGAAATGTGGCCCCTTTCCAATAATTACAATTTGGTTGAGGACTGCCCATTCTTTTTCAGAAACTACTGATGAACCTGAGACACAAATAAGCACAAGTTTGTTGAAAATATCAATCACCATCAATCATAACAATCCTCAGTTATGGTTTACACTTGTAAATAACAGGCCTCAGATAGCCATTGAGGGGCAGCCATATTGACCAGGCTAATTGCATAGCCTGAGCACCAGTTGTTACAAAATAGCAGTAGCAGGGAAGCTTCCCTTTTCTTGCTTGTTTTCCTTCCAGGCCTTCAATAAGTGATCACATTTTTCTATAACCATATACATCTTCAAAAGCAAAACGTCTAGTATGGTGGCTTTGAGCAATTCAGGGATCTGCAGGAAGTGGTCAAAGGTGCTGCCCTGTCTCTCCGATCATCACCACTGCCTGGGTCAGAGTTGCTATTGATGCATGTGAGAGTGTTGCTAGTCAGACAGTGATTTAAGTTGCTAGTCAGACAGTGTTTTAGCAGAGTACTTTGGACAGTTTACAAATAAGGTGAAATAACTGTTTATAACTGGCTATGCAATAATCAAAACTTCAAATTTCAATGTCCTGTCAGTGCTGGAATACGGTTCCACTGTTTAGAACCATTACACTGACACACTAGCTGGTCTGAAGATTAAGATGGTCCAGTCCTAGATAGATGCTCAACTGACAAATGTAAACATATACCTCCAGATGATCTAAGATGGCAAACTCTAGAGGACAGAAGACTGACCACAGTGACCAGCCTTGCCATGTTCTATAAAAGTTTATCAGAAACTGGTGTCTATAGAAATGACCCCTTCCTCTCTTACCCGTAGGTTGACCAGGATTAAAAATCTCTCAGGCCTATAGTCTGTCTGACTCGAGTCTGGCAACTGCTTTTCCCACTTTTTTGGGAGTTGGCCATTATAGCGCATAACTATGAAAATATCTGGCCTTGGAAAACACACAATGTTCAGTAAGGAGCTGTTTCTGTGGCTTCAAAGTGGTCCCAGTTCACAGCAAATCCCGGCTCAGCAACCAGTAGAAAACATGATTTTTGTGTCATTTCACAGAGTTGTAAGATAAATCTTTATCATTCAAACGTGCTATAATAGCCATTAAGACCCGCCACTGAGCATCGGTGCAGAGAGGTCAGAGCGAGATTTAATCAAAGAGCTATTTCTATTTGTAATTCGGCACATGCCGCCTATTGTTTATGAAAATGGTCTTGGGCCTGCCGCATGTGCCGAATTACAAATAGAAGCCGCTCTTTCATTAAACCTTGCTCTGACCTCTCGCAATATCGGCAAGATGGTGGTCACCATTTGATGAACAAACCTTCTCAAGAAATCTTTGAACTACCGTTCCGTTAAAAGTGATTTTACCGACACACAAAGTTAGCGTCACACATTGCTAGCTCATATTAGTCATCCTAGTGCAGTCAGGTATGAGATAAATTTGGGAAAGACGAATACTAACACAGGAGGGTATAGGCGTTATCCCAGACTCTAATACCAAATAGCATCAGTATATAAAATGAGTATTAGAGTCGGCCCCGGCTAGCCCAACCTTAATCTCTAGGTCCTAGGATCAATAATCCTCATTATATCATGTTGCCATAGCAATACCCAGGCATTGTTTTCCCACACAGTGCATACCAAAGTGTACTCGGTTTTCTACCCTCGTTGGTTGCCCTCGTTCAGTGTCATGGCAACCATGTGTAAACAACTTCTGAAAGAGCCCTGGTTTCCACAAGTTAAAAGCACTTTTCCCAAAAATTAAACAGCAAAATATATTTTTTCATGATATAATAGCCATTAAGACCTCGCCAGGCAGCTGTGTTGGAAAACCCAAGGCCTCGGGAGGTCTGATGCATCTCACAGCCTCTGGCCTGGCGGCCCTCGGCTGTGAGATGCATCAGACCCCCTCGGCCTTGGGTTTTCCAACACAGCTGCCTGGCTCGATCTTAATCCCTATAATCAATCCGATCAACTTTAAAGTCCAATCCAGGTTATAGGCAGGTACAAATGTACATGTACATGTATGTATTTTCATTTAATTTTAAACCCTGCATACATGTCTGTCACTTCAGTGAAAAGCAGCCTTTATATCATAAATGTTGATACAATGGTGGCATTTGATTGTTCCTGGTCACTCTGTGTACGTCCTTGGTAAAACTTTTTACAAGTGGAACTCAAAGGGCACCTGATCTGTCAGTGTCACAGCCACTGAGCCAGTCAGATGAGATCCACATTGAAGTTTCAATCATAAATCTGTGTGTTCGTTATTTTTCTACACGATATGAAAACAAGTATGATCAAATATGCATACAACCTTTTCCACAGACAAAAGTTTTGCAACTGCAATTGATGACTTCTGTGACAAATGTGTTTACCAATACCTGTAGTTCTTTATGCCTGAGGACAGGAGTGGCAGAAGTTTGTTGATGGTGGCCATGTTCGTTCGTTCGTTGAAGAAGTCTCCCGCCCTTTTCCTTAGGGCCTCTTAAAGTTTGTGTAATGTCTACAACGTGCTTAGGATGTTAAACCTCCTACAATGCAATTTAAACGTGAGTCTTTGGGTGAGTATCTCAATATCATGCAAATTGACCCCAAGAGTGCTTAAGGAGGATGTGTGCGAGCAGCTGGATGGATCAAGGATGAGACGTAGAAGATCTTCGTCGTAAATCTTGTCTATAGAGAGCAGTTGTGTCAATTTCTCTACATACGGGGCTCTGACTTCGTGGAGAGCTTTGCAGTGCAGTAGGAAGTGTGGGCGCGTCTCGTCACATGAGCCACAGAGCTGACAGGTTCTGCTTGTGTGCTGATTGAAGGCACTTCTGTTCCCCTGCAGTCTGTACGTGCCTGTGAGGAGCCTAGCCTTGACAATGGATTGCTTGGTAGATTGGTAGTCACTTTTCTGGGCACACCAAACTGTGTGGGGACGGTTTGGGTCCCTTGGGGGTGTGAGGAAGCGTAAACTGCTGAAGTTAGAAAGTTCTTCTGCCAGGTTTTCCAGCCAGAAATTGGCTATGATTTCCTTGGATCTTTTCGCCCAAGTTGTCGGGTTTTCATTCTCAGTGAGGCAGGAGAGAGGAGATATGAGATCATATTTTCCGAGTCGCTTCTGTGCGTAGATGAACCAGGAACTGGACTTAAAGTTTTTGAGGGAGAGTTGTCTGAGGGCGATTTCCCTCACATGGGTATCCTTGAAGGCTGCTTCGCATAACGAGACAATGTTTTTATCAAGGAACGCCTCGATCGGCGGTAGGCCAATAAGAAGATAGACAGCAGGATTTGCCGTGTTGTCAGGGAGTGACTGGATGTGGCGTAACAACTTGCGGAAGTAGACTTCTAGCAGTTGGATCTGTGTTTGGGTGAGGACTATGGCCTCAAGACCATAGAGAAGACGAGGGACTACGTACGCTTGCAGAATAGATCTTGCTGCGACCGGGTTCAGACCATTGATACCATGCAGGCCTGCTCCCATCAGTGAATATGCTGTAGCTCTTGCAGAGGCAATTCGGGCCGAAATGACCTCCGTTGCTGAAGCCGAGTTTGCGTGCCGCTCAATCCCAAGGTGTGTGAGTTTGTCGACCAGGGGAACTGGGTGTCCATTCAGCAGGATTGGCTGCAGTTCTTCGTTAGGATAATACAGTAGTGTTTTTGTCTTTGTAGGATGGAGTTGATAGCGATTCTTGCTGGCGTAGTTTGAGACTGCGTCAAGCTGGGTCTGGTGAGTGTGATGCGTTTTGGCAATGAGAATAATGTCATCTGCACAGGTGGGTGTGCCTCCTGGGAGAGCGCCGAACCCGGGACTGAGGTGAATATTTTCCATAAGCTCAAGAAGGGGGTTGATGTACACTTTGTATTGGAGGGTGGAGAGGATGCGACCCTGGCCAACTCCCTGGAGGTTGGGGTAAGGGTCTCCTAAGGCTCTATTGACTCGAACTTGAGAAGTACTCTGTGTAAGTAGGCCCACAACCACTTGCCATATCCTTGGTTCAGGAAAGACTGGCAGCAGACGAAGTTTGAGAATCTGGTGGTCTACTACATCAAAGGCTTTTTTGACGTCCAGAGCCGTGACGAATAGAGGTGAGCCAGAGTCTTTAGCCTCGGCGATGTGTTCGGAGACGAGTAGTGCCGCCAGGATGGGAGATTTTTTCTTTGTAAAGCCGAACTGCATTTTATTCTGCTCAAAAGTGCTTCTGGCCAGTACGACGTGTTCCAGGAGCTTGGACAGGAGTGGAGCCACTGTGATACCGCGATACGAGTCGGTGGAGTCAGCCGGGGAGCCCTTCTTATGGATGGGCGTAACGAAGCCTGGCTTGAATGCTGAGGGGATTTTGCCAGAGTTGACAATGTCAGACAGGAGTTTCGCGAGAAACGGAGCAAGGAGAGGTGATGCGTACTTCAGATGTTCCGCAGTGATGCCATAGATGTCTGCAGACTTCCCACTGTTGAGAGATTTTATGGCTTTGGAGATTTCGGACGGTGAGATTGAAATGTCTATGGGAGGTTTCCTGGCTCTGGCATCTTCGATCAGTGTCACAACCTCTGAAGTACTCTTGGAGTACATTTCGTCGTACATTGTGTTGACTGACGGGGTGGCCAGCGTAGAAAAGTGCTCCGACCAGACGGTGATAAGGGCATCCTCTCCTTCGTGTTCGATCCCGTCTCTGATGATCCGGTGGGTAGAAGCTTGCGTTTTCCTATGGGAGTTCACGAGTTTGTGAAAGAGCTTCTGATCGGAGGAGGTCGCTTTGTTGATTTCACCAATGAAAGTGTCACGACGACTGGCAACTTCCTGTCTTAGACTGGCCCTGAGGGCTTTTGTTAATTGTCTTTTAATAGTGTGTTCTGGGCTCCCGGCGGGAGGTCGACCAGCGTCCTGCCACACGTGGAGGGCCCGGCGATTATTTGCAAGAGCTTCTTTGATCACCGGAGACCATGGTTTGCAGCTTTTGCTGCGACGTGAGGAGACTGCTGGTGTGGTTTCGGAAGCGGCTACGTTCAGCAGGGAGATGAGGGTCTGCACATAGGCCTCGATGGACGAGCAGTCTAGAGGGAGAGGGATTGATTGGATGTGCATGTCGATGAACTTCTGGTATTCCGCCTTATCGCACTTGTCCCAACGAAAGCGGGTTGGGAGATCGTCGTTGGATAGACCGTCAAGATTGGTCGCTGCTGGGCTGGTGTCTAGGGGCATGGCCGCAGCAAGGTAGGCGTGATGGCTTACGTTTGCCGGGTCATACGGATGACATCCAACAGCAGCCGGGGAGCAGAGAATAGAAGACAGTGATGATGAAAAGAGAATGAAGTCCACGCAGGAGGATCCATTAGGGTGAGAGTAAGTTGGGCCAGCGGGGTGGTCTGGAGAAAGTGAGATGTTGTTTTCTTTCAGAAGTTCCGATAGGTGCACGCTCCTGGTATCTTTTTTCTCGAGGAGGTCCGCGTTGAAGTCTCCCACGAGGATGAAGTGGTGGTCACCTAGGGATTTCACTATCTCGGCTAGATCAGATGCAGCCTCAAAGAAGTCTTGGTCCGAGTACGAGCCTCGGCATGGCATATAGCAACAGATGATACAGATGGAGTATGTCCCCATATTTATGGAGACAGTGGTGAATCTGTTAGAGCCAAGCTTTAGTTCCTTGCTTTGTCTGCCAAGGGAATTTCGCCAGAAGATAGCGGTACCACCATAGCCTCGGGGCTTCTGAACTGGAGGGATTGGGTCGTCCTCGTCTGCGAAACGGGCTGCGAGTGAGCAGTTGTGTTCCTGAGCAATGGATAGCAGGATAGAATGTTCAAACTGGAACAGCCAGTGTTCTTGAATGGCAACGATATCGTTTTTCTTCAGTAAGTCATGGAGAATAAGTTGGTTTGATTTCAGATTTTCAATGTTCAGGGATGCTAATTTGGTGGGACTGGACGAGGCAGGTTGGTAGGGTTTACCTCAGATCTGGATCTTGGAGTACGGTGTACAGTTTCGAAGGGTGTTCGGCTGGCAGAAGGGAATGCAATAGGGGAGTCTTGCTGACTGGCCACTTGAGGTGTTGTCGCAGTTGCAACGGGAGGATCCTGTGTAAGGGCCGAGTCTACCTGCGTTGGTGGAGCCGAAGTCGTGTTGGCTTTGGCCTGTATTCCTACATGCTGTGGAGAATGAAGAGGTTGCTTTCTTAGATGACGAGAGGCTGGGACGGGTGCTTGAGAGCGGTGGTGGGTTTGACGGGGTGGAGGTGGATAGGTATACTGATGGTAGCGGGGATACGAAGGCAGAGGATTTAGAGTGGTCTGGTATTGCTGAGGAGGGTAGGCAGGGAAAGTTGTGTAACCCTGGGGTTGGAGCTGGACACGAACTGGGGCATGGTTGAGGGTACCATGGAGGCCAGGAAAATGTTGATTGGTATCCTGTTGGGTAAAGACAAGAGGATAAGTGGGGGTTGGTGTCTGGGTGGGTTTGGGTAACTGGTGGTTCTCAGCAGGAGGGCTAATTCTCTTGAAGATTTCTATAATGTGTTCTGACTGTCGTTGGAGATTTTTGGCATTTTCCGCATCTAACCTAGCAATCTGGAGGTGGACATCTAGGAGTTGGTGGTCTGCTAGACTGCCTTGCTTCTCTTGTGGGGGGGCGTCCGGAGTGCGCTTGTCTGCGAGGAGGCTGGATAATTCTGCCTTTAACGACTCATTAAGGTCACGAAGGTGTTTGTTCTCACCTTCTAGCTGGAGGTTGCGGGTTTGTAGGATAGTATTTTGGTTACGGATGAATTCCATTTCAAAGTCAGGGGAGGGCTGCTTTGTTCTTCTTGGGGGCGCTTTAGCCGTTTTCGGCTTGGCGGCAGCAGTCTGGGAGACTATATGGTGGGAACTTGAGTCATCCGCGACGCCGTCAGCGCCAGAGAGTTGTGTTGGAGCGCTTGGCGTGACTGGAGTGTCTGAACGTGGTTGGGTAGTTGCAGGAACGATGGAAGGTTGGTCGAGGGATACTGGTAACGTAGAAACAGTGTCCGGAGGTAGAGCGGTTATTTGGGGGGCTGATGAGGATGGAGTAACCAGTATAGAAGTGGTCGGCGAGGAGGAGGCATGGTTGTGCGCAGGGTCGGTGGATGTAACGACGATTTGAGGTGAGGGGGCCGTTGATGTCAAAGAGCCGGCAGACTCGGTGGCAGTATGGGGTAAGAGAGCGGATGATGAAGAAGGGGTGTCTGCAGTCGAAGTTGACTGTTGGATGACAGAAGAAGGCTGGATATGCAAGACAGTCGATGTGGAGTCTTGGATCCGCGGTTGACTGGCTAGAGTCGCGGGAGGCTGTGAAGGCGCATGGATTTGCCTAGCAGGCTCTTGGATGGTGCTGACTTCATCGCCGTCCAGTCTGCGTGAAGCAGTAGATAGGTAAGAGCGCATATAGTCGTTGAGGTCCTCAAGAGAGTATCCCTTCTCCAAGAGCTTGGTACGGGCTTTTTGGTGTGCCTGCGGTAAGAAGATAGTTACAAACTCATCTGTGGAGGGGCCATTGACCATCATTGTTGAGGTGGTATTGTACAGACAAACGGAGCAATACCTCTTCTTTGTACCTGTTTTAGCCAATTTAAAGATGTAGGATACAGAAAGATTTTCCCCTTTCTCCTGATGTTCGTCGAAGTTGTCGACAGAGAAAGAGGGAGCAGTATAAAGAAAGTCTGTGTCGATAAAGAGCGATTTAATGATCTCGTAGTATGCTGGCTGCATATAGAAAACATGGCCACCTCTCTTTTTCTCCGAGCGGATTGGTAGGATGCGGTCGCAGGCAGTCAATTTTTTTGATAAAGCTTCCCTTTTGTTCAGGGTGTAGCCTTGATTTATGATCGATATCGAAGCAGTTCTGGGATTGATAGGATCAGCATTGGACGCCTTCTTGGCTTGCTGTGCAATGTCTGGCTTAGGTGCAGAAGTTTTTCCCGCGGCCATCACGGCGTAGTTCACCCTGGACGACCTCCTTGGTTTAGGTAATACTTCTGTTGCCATTCCGATGTTCGTTTTCCAAGGAGTATCTGCGCATGCGTATTGAATGACCCTTCTGCCCGATCAAAAATGGCGGATTCTCCATACTACGAGGTAAGTGGTGAAAAAATCTTAGATTTACCCATTTTAGAGAACGAAATACTGCCTTACGTTGTATAAATTTCAAGATTAGAAACTTTCAGATTCATGTGTGAAAAAATATTCTGGTTTTATTACCTTTTTACGTCGCCTGCAGCGAAAAATCTTCGGGCCGTTATCGAACGAGGAATATCTACCGTAAGTTGGGTTGTACATCGTAATTTGTAAACGTTGAGAAGTTGGCACACTCATATAGCTACAGAAGGACGTACATATCGTGCATTATGTCACCACATAGGACTTTGGAATTCTAATCTTTAAGTTGTATGGCGTGTTATCTTAACTCTGTAGAGTCCTAGGCCTTCGGTGTAATGGAAACAACCTGTTTTGAAAGCAACGCTGTGACCATCACCGTAGGCATCGCATCGCATCGGCCTCGCTGCCCGAGTCCTCGATGCACTAAAGGAATGGATTTTCATAGCAGAACCAGGGTATATACGCTCGTGAAAATCAATATGTCACCAATTGCAATCGAGTTTCAATTGCTTCTCGGTGGCACTTGGGCCCTATTTGGGGATCGTAAATTGAGTCACTGAGGAAATGTTGTGATTTCCGCGGTGAAACCAAACACAGGAATGGGACAAAGACGATTTGGCATCGGATGGCGCTAATACTCCCAAAAGGTCAACTCATTCATTTAAGTTTTCTAGAGTTTCACAACGCATTTCGCGTGATTAGATAGCATGGTGTACACTGAATAAAAAATGTTCCCAAGCTTTTACCCATTTAACTCTGTTACAAGCAGTTATTCAAGTATGCATAGATGCGTCTAAATTCACAGGTGTTTGGCCATAGATTCATCCAGGCGGAACGATAATAAAGGGGGAATAGGGGTAACCCTTTGACTGGGAAGTCTTTATTGTCAGCTGCCCTGAAGCTTATAGAAACATGTCAGTATGTTGTCCTGGAATGGTATGATTACAATATTAGCACTCAAACCTTAAGGTCATAATTCTATTGCATTTTATGATTATTAGCAATTTAGCATTATTGCATACACCTATGAATGTGATGATTTTTTCCAAGTTTGTGTTTAGATTAAGTCCCTTGTGATATATTCTCCATATATCAATCATTGATGATCACCAGTGCTGCACACATACCTCAGTATATGAAATATAGGATGGCTGTTAAAATTGATACAATGTTAAAAAGTATTGATACAGTCTGTAACTAAAGTAACAGTTTAAAATGATATTGTATTAAAGTGGGATTTTCACAATTGGACCAGCAACAATATTTGTTAGGCTCCTTTTTGTGACTTGACCGGCTGGCCTTTCAAGGTTAAATGCCATTTATACTCTTCTTCAAACCACTTGACAATCTATGGGCATTTGAATGTAGCTCCCCTTTCTCTGAATCTCTGTATACTTTTACAGGACTTGGTCTCACCAATCCTTGGAACTCTTGCATCTATGACAATACATTTTTATGCCGTTTTAAAAGAGCAACATATCTGCTTGCATGAGACTTAAGAAAAATTAGTGTTAGTGAAGAACCTTAGAAGCATTTAAGTCTACATGATTGATTTTCAGATGTATAAATCAAGTTTTCACAAACTACATACTAACTTAAGTACTTTTTTGTTAAACTGTGCGTGTTTAGAATAAACACTCCCAGTAATTATGAATATATTGGGTAATTTCTGACATGAAAATATTTATACTCAGTCCACCATCCTTAAGTCAGTGTTTCCAGTTTGTTGAGGAAGAGGTCTTGAAAAGTAAATTTGTATAACTTAAGCTTATCTTTCATGAGAGAGACCAGCTCACTGATAAATTATTCAAATCCTAAGCTAGCTTTTTGGCATGCAATAGTGTAGATGTACATATGTATGAAGCAGGAAAATTATATTGACAGGTGTGAAAACATCAAAAAAAAATCTGAAAAACAAAATAGATATCAACAGGCAATTTGTCAGTAAAGGCCAATAGCTATGATTTTAGAAACTGGTATCCTAAATGGGCAATAATATATTTGAAGTGATTTTTTTATTTTGTAGCCAGTGTAGCAACGAAAGGCTTTCACTGTTAGTGTATCACAGAATGACTACTTGGAATTTTTACAGACTAAATGTGAATGAATGATTTAGAGATGGTTTCTGACATAGAGTAGAAGTTCTACATAACAAACCTTTGTTGTCGTGCTAGGATTGATAATGGTCGGTGTCCGTCATGTGACTCATGTACCTGTAAAGGGCTCAACGTTAACAGTGAACCTATGGCCCCAGGCCAGTAAAAATTCCCCTAAATGCCCTTGGGCCAGTAAAAAAAAAACCTCAACTGGTCCTACAGGGCCAGTTAACAATTGGGGACTTTCTTGTTAACAAGTTTCCCCCTGGGAATGTCCCCAAATGTTTTGAAATATATGACAATGAAATAGAAAAAAATAATAATGTTGTGGTGAATTTTATGCATTGTTTTTCCTTATTAGGTTAAAGAAAAAAATGTAGGACCAGTAACATTTTTGCAGGACCACTGGACCAGTAAATACTAGGTGTTACTGGTCCTACAGGGCCATTAACATTTTGAGTTAGCGTTGAGGCCTGACTGTATTGTACTGGTCTACTACTTGCTAAATTTAACCTTTTCACAGTTGTAGTGTAAATTTGAATTAGTGTTAGGGCATAAATGCTCATTCATCAGGAATCAATTGGTATTAGTTACAAGGTCAAAGAGTGAAAACATCTGGAATTGTACCATTTTAAGTTGTTTGTCACAGATTTAGTATTCATTTGTCCTGTTTTGTAATTGGTAACTAGCTGCAGAAGGTTTTTTCAAACATAGATATTGTTGGAAGAATATTGAACAAAGATTGAAAAAGATGTATTACTTAATGTCCTCTGTTTAATGCCCTTGCAGATATTTTGATACTAGACTACCTTAATTGGCAGTTTCTGGTATCTTAGATGGCCCTGCCTACTTTTCATCAAGACAATATTTCCAGATATGCTGAAAGAAATACTAGTACTTCTTCACAGAAAGTATAATGCCTTCAAGGTGATGCTTATTATCTACCTTGAAGTAAACATTTATATTATTTGTATGAAATTTCTTAGACATTTCTCAACAATACATCTGGTTGCTTGGCTGTGTTGTTTTTTAAGGTTTTTTTTTTCCAATGACTCAGATATCTTGTTGTCTGAGGCTCTGCACCTGTTATCTGGCCTGTTAATACTGTGCAGTGCCTGATACTGATCTCAACAACAGCTCAGGCAATTAGCAGGACTGGCATCTGGCCAACTCTATTCTAGTGCCAAAGGTAAAATGGTCGCAACTCACAAGTTTTCTAAGGTTACTCTTGGACTTGTATGACCCGTGTTTGTTCTTGGCTTCAGCTCTACTGACCTGTTGATCCCGGTGTAGAGAGCTGTTGTCTCCAGGTTTGAACACAATAGCCTGCCCTCGACAGGTAGAAGCAGCACTATATAATTGGGGACAAAGTAGCTCAGTTGGTTAGGTGTCGGACTAGTAATCAGAGGGTCGCTGGTTCGATTCCCGGCCACTCCGGGCACTTTGGTCGTTCTTGGGCAAAACAGTTTATTCCATATTGCTTCAGTCTACCCAGCTGCAAAATGGGTACCTAGCATAAATAAGGCAGTGCTTAGAGTGTGTGCGCTCTATGCTGCCAGTTGCTCTGGAATATCCCCCGGGGGATTGAAATGGTTTCTGTATGTACAGTGCCTGCTAGGGGAGGAAGGTTGTGTGAGCACTTCGGTGGATACAAGACTATAAACCAAATACCTTTACCTTTATATCTACATTAGGTATTAGCGGTGCAAAGTGCAAGATGTCTTTACTTGCCATGCAATACAGGTACACATTTAGAACATCCTGGATGATCCTGCTGGTGCAGTAAAAATAGGGATCTGCTGCCAACACTAGAGCAGATATAAGAGGAACTATTTATTTGATTGACATGTAAAGTGAATGATGGGTGGCTTAAAAAGGAACATATTAGGTACACAAAGGCCATATAATGCCATAGCAAGTACTAAAACACAGCCCTTCGTCATTGTTGGGGAACGATGACAAAGCAATATATAGATCAAAATGTTCTTGAGAAAATGAGTATTATTGATGAAAAGTCAAGTTTAATTGTCCAAAACTATTCTTGAATTATTCTAGTTAAAACGTCAATGTAAGCAATGAGAGTGACCAAGCTCATTTTGATTACTGTCAGGAGGGACTTCGTCATATGATATGATTAATACAGTCACGAAGAAGCATATATGAGAAAGTATGTCAGTCATGTCCAAAGAGAATGGAACTGGTTATATGCCCACTGCATAGTCTCAGTAGGGAGGTAAAATTGGTAAAGACAAAGGGAATTTTACCAGGCAAGCCAACTTTTGGTTATAATTAAATATTCATTTCCTAAAAAAGTCCTTTTTACCAATGAAAAGGTTCCTTAAGGACAAAGGTGCCAAAATAGTAATTTGGCAAATACATTTAGTACATTCAATCAGCATGTGAAATCAAAGCTTATATCAGAACATACATTGACGCTGGTTGAAAAAACCCCATGACTGTCTGTATTGTTGTATGCAAAAAGGCTGATGAAACTGGCTGGTTAAATCAGAACGTATTTCATTTTGCTATTGAAAGATACATAGGTTTCAACCTCCAGATCTGCAGATGGAAGTGATTGGTTGTAAGTCAACAGCTTTTGCAACAGGGTCTTAGCCAGGATTTAGAAATCCTACCGAGAGCTGCCTTTCAAGTATTAAATGAATTCATTATTCATTCCTGTTTTTTTTTCAAATGTAACTTAGAGACTCCACTGGCACATGTTAGGGTATGTTCTAGGTGGAATCGGTTAAGGAATACTAGTAGTAAGTATATCCAAATTTGGCCACAATAACTCCTGCCTCAGCTATTACCTACATGTGTACATGTCTAATTACAATAATTCCCAAGGCTTTAGATATGGCCTGGGACTTAGCCAGGACCCTACCTGCTTGTCCTGCTTGTCTTTTGGACAGGCAGTTTCCTGAAAACATATTTTGGACATGCAAAAATTTCTTTATAGAATTTTCAATTTTGACTTTTGGGAAAACCAAATGTTTGCTAACAAACTATCTGTCAGGACATTGCTGGAGTCTAAACTGACTTCACACAATAGGCTATTAAATTAGATTATTGGCTAAATCTGGACAGGCAGATATTTTGGAATTGCTGTTTTGGACAGGCATTTTAAAAATCTTGGCTTAGACCCTCTATATGGCCAATGCAGTCTTCTTTTTTAACATGATCATTGAATTGGCATCAAATTATCACTGCTAGTGCAGTTGAAATAAGGATACACTGCCAGCATTAGAACATATAATAGGAAAATGTTTATTTGATGATCATGTACAATGAATGAACGACAACTTTACTGAAAGGAACATAGGCACTCAAAAGCCATAAAATGCCATAGAAAGTACTAAAAAGCAGTCCTTTGTCACTGTTGAAGAACAATGACAAAGCAATAAATAGATAAAAATGTTCACAATAAAATGGATATTATCAATGTAATGTGTATAAATGTGTTAAATGATCCATAATTAGTTTTGAATATTTAAAATCTTTATAGAATCTTCAAAAGGCATGCTAATTATCAATGATTTTTTCCTAACCCTTTACGCTGCCAGTAACACAGTCTCCTCATTGAACTAATTTCAAAATGGAAACCAGTGCAGCATTGCACTGTTGTCACAATGCCAAGTATATTTTTACCCATCAATGCTCAAGAGGTCCTTAAGAGGTTGTCGTCTCGATATATATGAAAACCTTTGAGAATAACTTGGGTGTTCTACAAATAAATGATTTTACAAAATATTTAAAGGGGACTTGTTGGTAATGTACTGGTAAGCACTTCTCCTTCAAATATTTTCCAAGTATGCTTTTTCTTTAAAGATTTTCCCGAAGTTATCAGACTGCTTTTGCCCGTTGTGAGTATGGGTTCTTTTGCCATTGGAACATAGCTTTCAAAACAATGGTTATCTCTAGATAGCTCACCAGTATTGTCTATTTCATTGGATATCTGATATCATGTGTGCTCACTTTTTAGGCAACTATGAAATGTTTCAGCACAAAGGCAAAATTCATTACCTGACAATTTCCTCACCTATATTGTCCTCTACCCAAACCTTAATTGATAACGTAAAGTGTTTACTTGCCATGTCTGAAGGCAATCGTCGAGGTGTGTGTGTTAGTCACAGTGTGTATTTAATCACCAATTTGGCAACAATACAAAACAAGGATGTTAATTGTACAAAGGATGGCAATCTAATTGTTAAATGATAGAGAATGGGAAAAAACTAGTACATTAATCTTTTAACAGTGCATTATATTGATTTTCTAAGAACATTTGTAATGTAAAACACAATCTACACTTTTAATTTATAAGTAATAACTAGCCTACAAAACTTATTCCAGATCATATTTAGATATGATCTATGTCATTTCAAAATTTGAAGTTGACTGCTCGATATTTTTTCTCATCAAAGGCCGCAAAGTCACAATTGTTAACAGTTGCCAGTTCATCCATGTGGAGCACAAATCCACTTGAATAATTTGGTAATTTCTCAAAGAAACAGGATTTTTAGAAAAGATTTGAAGAAATGATTATTCCAAACTAACAGCTCACTACACTTATTTTTCCAAGTTATGATCAATTCCAAATTATTTACCGAAGTATCATAGGTCCCAATGCAGTGTCTTAGCCAGGATTTAGAAACTGGGTGCCTAAAATTGGCAGTTGTAACATTTTTGGGCGTCCAAATTTTTATGGGGGATCACAATATACTCATATTTCAACCATAAACATGTATAAATTCATCAAAATAAGGCATGATATCATTAAACAATGTCATGGGAATTATAAGGAGATGAAAAAATTCAATAATTAGCTTGAGATTGAGATTTTTAGAAATCCACACAAAAAGAATTGGGTGTCCTGAGGGATTCTTTTTAAGGATTTGGGTGTCCAAAAAGGCACCCAGACGCCCTGCAGGCTAAGACCATGTCCCAATGACACTTTTCTACGATATCTCCAGGCATGAATAGGTTAACCTAAGCATTCCTTTATAAATGTAAACAACAAATGGTTAGCTTGGGGCAATTTGACCTTACTGTAAAAAGGTCAATGGGGAGCTATGAATAATATGCCTTCTTTTGCCTTTATTTGTACCTTAAATGAGAGCTCATCTGCAGAATTCTGTAATTACACTGGATTTTGGACCTAGGGCAAAGATTTATTGCTTTTATTGCTCATTTCTATACAGACAACCGTATATATATCATTTTATTTATATAGCTATGGGTGGAGCCTGCGATTACAGGTTGACCCATTTATGCTAAGATGATTGAAAAGTAGTGCAGGATGTTTTGATGCAAATTAAGGAAACAAATTTCTAAGAGTCAGGCAGCAATCTTTATCTATCTCAATGATAATCACATCTATATGTCACTGTTTGAAATGTTATTTGCTTGTTTTACATTCATCCAAACCAGGACAAGATCAAGGTCTTAGCCAGGATTTAGAAACTCAGGGTGGCCAAAATTGGCAATAGCAAAATCTTTAGGCATCCTCCCTTTTCAAGGGAGACCACACTATACTTAGATCACAACCATAAATATGTATCAACTTATTGAAGTAAGGCACGATATCATTGTACAAAGCAGGGTCTTAGCCAGGATTTAGAGACTGCATGCCCATAATTAGCAATTTTTAATAAAATTGTGAAAAAATTAGCAATTGTAAAAATTCAAAATTTACATTTAGAAAAATCCTCACTTGCAAATTGTAACCTGAGCGGTGACTTTGTGGGTTTGGGCAGGCACCGATTTAATTTCAGAACTAACTTGCCATGCCGGGCAAGTAGTTAATGATTCTTACTTTTCCGACATCATTTTTGACTTGCCCAAATTAAGTTATAATAATAATAATAAGTTATAACATATGCTAGAAAGGAATGTATTGTTTATCATGGATTTAAGGACTTTAAAACTAGTTTCTTTTCAATTTTGTTTGCATTGCATATGTCTGGGTATTTGGGCCATTTGATACAAAATAATTTTGTTTAGTTTTCAGAAAATCAGCTTTCCCATTCGGGCAAATGAAAACTAAAATGAACTTGCCCGAAAGCCCTTTTTTTTTTTAAATTCACTAGCCGGGGCAAGCGGGCTAGTACTAATGTCGCTGCCTGTTGGGTGTCTAAATTATGCCAAGACGCCCTACTGGTTACAACCATGCCCATGATTTGTTTATACAAGGCCCTAATTGCATTGTTCTCTGATTGTTTTGTAGGTGGAGAAGATCCTCGGCCGGCGATATAATCGGCAGAATGAGATGGAATACTATGTACGCTGGAAGAACTTTAGCAAAGAGTGGGACACCTGGGAACCCGAAAAAACACTCGGAAACTGCAAAGCAGCCATTAAAGCTTTCAATGAAAAGATTTATCGAGAGGCTGAGGAAGAGAGAGCTAGAATAGATAAACAGATGGCTGCCAAAACGAAAAAGGCTGCTGCTGCAAGTAATCAGAAGATTACCAAGAAGGCAGAGAGTGAGAAAGCTGGAACAGATAAACCGAAAGCAGCTAAAATGAAAAAGGTTGTCAGTAAGGTTGTCAAGAAAAACATTGATAAAGACCTGAATGGAAAAGTTAAACTTACCAAGAAAAAGGCAGCCAAAGACTCAAACACAAAAATAGTTAAGTCTAAAAATGTGAATAAAAACTTTCTAAAGGTGAAACTTTTTACCAATAGTGCAAAAAAAGAGTTGAAGCTAAATAAAGGTCGCAACACAAAATTCAGAGTGAAACCTTACTTGAGCAAAAAATCTACTTCAGAGGATTCTAAGACTGAGACTGGGGATTCTAAGAAGACTGTTGGGACTGTAAAAAAGAATGAAAAGAAAGTAGGAAAACTCGGTCGCCCAAAAGCGGCCAGGAAGTATGCATCAAACCAGTCATCATCGCCCTGTGATAGTAGTGATGAGGATGTGCGGTATTCCCTTGCCAGCCCTGTAGTCAATAGCAACACTGCTGCAGCAGCCGGGGGTCACTCGGTGCACTCTAACGAGCATGGAGAGTCGTCCTTAAGCAAAGCTGGCAGCAGCGTGTCTAAGCATAAAAACACTTCATCTCCCTCGAAGGGTTCAGCTAGGAAAAAACTCAAGCTGGATATAGGAGTGAGAGCTAGTAATGTACAGGAGACCACAGGAGGGGCCTTTACTAGCATAGCCCCAACCTCACCTAGGAAATTGCTGCTTAAAGACAGTATTCCGCCCAGGACTAAAGTAGTGAAACCAGGTATGGCAATTCCGTTATTCTGTCAACTAGGTCTCTAAGTGGCACCCTCTCATCATAGTGTAAAATCTTCAATCTTTCACGCTTTCATTTCGTTCTCTTTATTTATAGCCTGCTATTTGCATTGTCCATTTAAATATGCAGCATGATACAAACATTTGGCAAACAGCACTAAGTTACTATCCAATGTGCGTTCATTACCATTATCATCTAAAATTTATTTATATTTGTAGCTACTTCAACAAATGTCTGATTCTTATGGCATTATACTGAGGACTTCTTAAGAAAAATGTTTGAAGGAAAATTGATGAGTAGGACCATTTGAACCAAAGGCCATACTATTTGGGGGAAACCTTCCGGGTCTTTTTATCATTTTGAAAATATTTGAAGAAGACATAAAAAATCAAACGTAATGAACAATGTATCAAATACTGTTTAAATGTTTGCTATATTCCCTAAGTATTCTTGTATGTAACAGAGTGACCAGAGGGCTAGAAATAAAAATGTTGAAGTTGGCTTATGGAAATTGAGGGTGATTTTTCCCACAAAATTTATGATTTATTGTTTTTCCTTGCAGTTCCTAGAAGTCCTGCGGCTATGAAACAGACAATCAACTTGACCAAAAGTCCTTCAGAACGAAGCCCTACTCCCAAGAGCCCTACTCAGGCCAAGTCATTGCTTATTAGGGGTATGAACGGACCAACTGTCTTCAAGACGCCCCCCTCCTCCCCCAGGAGCACCCGCTCCCGATCAATCACCCCCATCACCGCCCCCTGTACCCCTAGCCCCTCAAAAAGTGACTACTTCAACGACCTCCCCACGATACCCGTCATACCGATCATACCCAACAGCCCCTCAGCAGCCTCCTACAAACAGCTGATTGCCAACCTACCTCAGAAGCTGCAGGCCAACAAGCACCTGAAGCGCAAGCATGGCGGTGGCAGCGAGGAGTCCGACGGCGACGAGGAGGTGATTGAGCGGCGCCTGAGCGTGCGGCAGAGCGAGAGCGCGTATAAGTACAAGGAGATCGTGGTGAAGAAGTACCAGGGCTACACGCAGGTCTGGCTCTTCACAACATCCAGGTCAAAGAACGTCCTCAACCCAAAGGTAGGACCACACTCCTCTCTAGGGCTGAGTTCAAAATAAAGGGTACTTCTTTCAGGGTAAGGTAATAAAAGGGTCCTTTATTGGGGGTATCTTCAAAATAGAGTGTACTTCTTTCAGGGGCAGTAATCATATTACTACTACTACTACTACTACCACTACTACTACTACTACTACTACTACCACTACCACTACTACTACTACTACTACTACTCCTACTGCTGCTGCTGCTGCTGCTGCTGCTGCTGCTGCTGCTGCTACTACTACTACTACTACTAAGTACTACTACTGCTACTGCTACTACTACTACTACTACTACTACTACTACTACTACTACTACTACTACTACTACTACTACTACTACTACTACTACTACTACTACTACTACTCCTAGTACTACTACTTCTACTACTATTATTACTAATACTACTACTATTATTATTATTATCATTATTAGTATTATTATTATTAGTGGTCGGCTGATTAAGCGAGAACTCGAGCATTTGGTTGGGGTGAGGCTGACTCCACCCATTCTAACAGCATTTGAACTAATCAATTATTTCAGATGTGAAATTTCTGAATGAATTTTGTGAAATTATGCGGCCAAAACATACAAAAACAATAGAACTTTCGTTTAAGTGACACGGAACGGCTCCATGTCAACACTCAAGAGTAAACAAAGTATTATTAAAATTACTTTTATCATCATCATCATCATCCTGATTGTGTGTGTTTCAGGTGTTTGAGGAGCTGATCGCTGCCTTCACCAATGCCAAGTATGATGACAGCAGGGTGCTCATGCTGAGCGGGACCGGCAGCGTCTTCTGCTCGGGTATAGACCTGGAGTACCTGAGGACAGGAGACAGAAAAGCTTCAGCCAAGAAGATGGCAGATTCCCTCAGGTAAGAATTCACCCTTAATCCATTCTTGCCTGGAGAACTCACAGACATGGGTTGGCTGGATCTAAATGGGTTGGTATTTTAAAAAGAAATTGAGACATAAGCAAGGATTAAACAAAAATGTGACGAAGAGTTTTGGCCTGTGTTCTGGTCATTATTTCTCCTTTAATTTTTTTTCAGGAAATTGCTGCGATATACTGGCTACCAAATACCGATATTGAATAGGAAAAAGTACCAATTTGTTTAAGCACTGTTATTCTGGTGCTGCTTAATGATATAAGACTGACTTAGGTCTCCAGAAGGCAGAAAATTTTGAATCATTAAGGAAACAGCAATATCATATTGTACTGCAAAAAAGTGTCAATTATTATTATTATTATTATTATTATTATTATTATTATTATTGTTATTATTATTATTATCATTATTATCATTATAATTATTTCATGTGTCTGTGTTTCAGGGAGTTCCTGAGTGTGCTGATTTCATTCCCGAAGCCCGTTGTTGTGGCAGTGAACGGGCCTGCGGTGGGTCTGGGCGTCGCCATATTGCCACTATGTGATATCGTCTATGCGAGCGACAAGGCGTCGTTCTACCTGCCGTACGCCCGGCTCCATCAGACGCCCGAGGGATGCTCCTCGTTCACATTCCCACAAGTCCTCAGTATGCCCATGGTAAGGTCAAAGTTCAACTTATATGCAGCATGGCCAAGCATGAGGAGACTCTTTGTATGATATATGTTTCCTTGCTTTAGAATGCCCTGTTAATGCGCACCACACAATAAAAAAGATGTCAATATCTTGTAAGATAACAATTATAACCAAAATTCACCACCCAGACTATTAGGCCTAAAAAATGAAATTGTTTGTTTCCTGTAACGGTCTAGAAAAAAATATGGTAGGTAGGTCAGCAAATTTTATTTTTTTTGGATCATATTTTTGGTCAAAAATGTGTGTTTTTGCATGTTTTACGTTGATTGGGAGTTGCGAGGGTGTAAAAAACTTTAGGGTAGGGATTTTTTTGAATTAAAACTTGTCAGAGTAGGGTTACAGGAAACAAACTACTTTTTTTAGGCCTTATGATTTCTTGCATTTACTACTTGTTATGCCAAATATCAAATTAAGTTGTGGACAGGGACTTAGCTAGGACCCGTCCTACCTGTCTTTTGGACAGGTAGTTTCCTAAAAACCTCCTGTTTGGACAGGCAAAAATTTCCATGATGAATTTTCAATTTTGACTTTTGGTGTGTAATAACCAAACATTTTCCTAAGAAACCATCTTTTAGGACAGGGCTGAAGTGTAAATTGCCCTTTTTGATACACTAGGCTATTAAATGTAGCTGGTATAAGGATTTGAAGTAGATAAGTCACTAAATCTGGACTGGTAAAATTTCTGAAATTGCTGTTTTGGACAGGCAATTTTGAAATCCTGGCTAAGACCCTGGTTGTGGATAAGTACCTACTTATCATTTGAGATCTTTTAGACTGCTTATTGGTATTAAATTGACTTACCTGCTACCTCCATGAGCAGGTTTTAGACATGATAGATAATTTAAGGCTTTTGAAGTCTGTTTGTGTCTTGGGAGAACATAACCAGTGATTTTTAGTTGGTCTGAAGTGTTTCCCAGTTACCCTGGTTCTCCTTCTAATACCAAACTGTTTATTCACATTTATTGAAATGACAGTAAACAAAATTCCATTTTTCAAAGAGGTTGAGGTATCAAGGTCTAAATTCTCCTCTGGGCAAGTGAGAATGTTGCCATTGACTAGAGGGTTAGACGATGGTTTTCCTCAGGTACTCAGACCTCTTCCCTCCACTATTCACAACTGGGTAGTTGAGATTATGCCTTAGAATGGCAAAAAAGTGACTACAAACAAATTTCCAAATTGAGGGTGCACAGTTGGAAGACTATTATCATGTGATTTGGCTTAACCCTTATGAAAAAAAATGAAAATTTTTGTGCCACACATTTGGCAGTGACTATTTTGATCTGTGGTACAAGTCTGTCTAGTGATTGGTCTATTACCATGGGAATACCATGTCACTACCATATACTTACCATATAACCTGGGTAGTACTACATAACTACTGGATCTAACCCCGTATCATTGGGCACACATGGGTGGCCCATGGTGGTAATGGTCAACCGCTTTTTCTGCCACGAGTCTACCACGAGTCTACCACAGACCAGCAGTAAGACCATGGAATTGAAACATCAGCGTGTTTATGATAGCACACTTAACCTTAGCCATTATCTTAGTTACACTCAAGGTTAGGGTCTTAGTCAGGATTAAGAAACTGGGTGCCCAAAATTGGCAATTAAAAATATTTTGGCTTCCTATTGTGCAAGGGAGCCAACAATATACTCTGATAACAACAAACGTGTATTCAATTATTAAAATAAAGCATGATATCCTTATACAATGCTGTGGGAGTAATATGGAGGTGAATAAATTCAATTATATGCTTGAGATAAACATTCTAAGAAATTCTGGGTGTCCTGAGGGGTGCTTTTTAGGGGCTTGTGTGTCCTAAAAGACATCCAGACACCCTGCTGGCTAATTCTATGGCTTAGTGAGTATCGAATGTCATGTTTCAGGCGAATGAAATGCTGTTGGCTGGCAGGAAGCTGACGGCGATCGAGGCGCACCAGGCTGGTATCGTGTCGCAGGTCTTCTGGCCCACCAGCATGATGCAGGAGGTCATTCCACGCGTACAGAACATGGCAGAGTTCTCAGCCAAGGTGGGTACTAACATCAATGCACTACAGCTTAATGGTTCAGCATTTTGTTCAATGTTATTCATATTGTCGTATCACAAGAGGCCTGGTATCAAGAGACATTAGCACCACATAGCCTTCCGATGTTAAAGATATAAACTGTTTGATTGTATATTCAATTTGTATATCAATTAGCAGATTGTTCTTTTAGAAAAGTGGATTTCAAATTGTTCTTCTTGATGTGTTAACTAAACTTCATTCAAATGCCTTTTCAAATGTTCTTTGTCTGATGAATTCAGTTCAAATTTGTTAGACCATGACTCTTGACTTGCCCGGCAGTCCTGATGTTGCTAGGAAATGACCCAACTGTTTGTGTGATTTTCAGGGTTTGGAGGCAAGCAAGCTACTTATCCGCAGTCACCAGCGAGCCAAGCTGGAGTTCACCAATGAGAGCGAGTGTAACATGTTGCAGGAGCGCTGGGCCTCTATAGACTGTCACAGGGCCATCAAGGCCTACATGGAGGACGAGCAGGACCTTCTCTGTTGATGAAGGACCTGGACTGGTCCTGGTCCTGGGTGCGGAGAAAAGGTGGTGCCATCAAGGACTCCGTGGAAGAAAGACAGGACTTACTCTGTTGATGAAGGACCTGGACTGGTCCTGGTCCTGGATGCAGAGGGGAGGTGGAACCATCAAGGCCTACATGGAGGACGAACAGGACCTTCTCTGTTGATGAAGGACCTGGACTGGTCCTGGTTCTGGTTCTGGATGCAGAGGGGAGGTGGAACCATCAAGGCCTACATGGACGACGAACAGGACCTTCTCTGTTGATGAAGGACCTGGACTGGTCCTGGTCCTGGATGCAGAGGGGAGGTGGAACCATCAAGGCCTACATGGACGACGAACAGGACCTTCTCTGTTGATGAAGGACCTGGACTGGTCCTGGTCCTGGATGCAGAGGGGAGGTGGAACCATCAAGGCCTACATGGACGACGAACAGGACCTTCTCTGTTGATGAAGGACCTGGACTGGTCCTGGTCCTGGGTGCGGAGAAAAGGTGGTGCCATCAAGGACTCTGTGGAAGAAAGACAGGACTTACTCTGTTGATGAAGGACCTGGACTGGTCCTGGTCCTGGATGCAGAGGGGAGGTGGAACCATCAAGGCCTACATGGAGGACGAACAGGACCTTCTCTGTTGATGAAGGACCTGGACTGGTCCTGGTCCTGGGTGCAGAGAAAAGGTGGTGCCATCAAGGACTCCGTGGAAGAAAGACAGGACTTACTCTGTTGATGAAGGACCTGGACTGGTCCTGGTCCTGGATGCAGAGGGGAGGTGGAACCATCAAGGCCTACATGGAGGACGAACAGGACCTTCTCTGTTGATGAAGGACCTGGACTGGTCCTGGTCCTGGATGCAGAGGGGAGGTGGAATCATCAAAGTCTAAATGGAGGCAAGACAGGACTTACTCTGTTGAAGAAGGACTTGGACTGGATCCACTTCTGTGTACAGTAGACAAACAATGTGCATGTGCTAACATCCTCTGATCTTTAAACCTATGGAAATGAACCAAGCGGGCCTCATGTATCTGATACATGTGACTTTATCGGCCTCATATTTACAGCATACACATGGTTCTGAAACAAACAAATTATGTTCATAACAAAGCAAGATGGAAAAGATTTTTGTTTCTTGAAAACTGTTAATCCTGTAAGGTTAAACACCCCCACTACAAATATTTTTAAAATATTACCATATTCAAAGAGTTATGTTGAGTTGTCTGACCATGTGTGTACTTCAGATGTGAATGGGTTAATAAACCAAGCAGGCTGCATGTTTATGACACAGGTGCACCTCTCATCATGGACATCCAGTCCTAAATCCTTGCTAAGGCCCTTCATGGTAGTCCTAATATTAGATAAAACTCTAGCATAAGTTATGGCACTTGATGTCCCTTTGAATCACTTATACCCAGGAGTAACTTCATGTAGTTTGGAAATGCGGTTCATTTTGAAACAATATCCTCAAATATTTATTTTGAAATTTATTCAGTCTTGCAAAATACAGGGGGGGGGGGGGGGGGGGGGGGGGTGATGGTCACAATTCTTTTCATCAAATCCATCAATCTTTTCATCAAATTGATTTGTCCGTACAAAAAGTGAAGGGTTGTTCTATGTCTTGTGTTAATGGAGGTCTTACAAATAGCAGGAAGCAGCACCTGTATATTATCACACTAGTAATAAGGTAACGTATTTATGGTGTATCAGTAATGTGAATAATGATGATTCCTAATGTGTACAGTTGTGGATCTTATCATGATAGGCAGGCTATAAAGAATAAGATGCAGCTCGAACATTGGTCAGGAGAGAATCAGGAATCGAAATACCCTCCAAAATATGCCTTTTTGGAAAAACCTCACCAACTTAGTACAGGATATCACAGGTGTGAATTGGGGAGTAGTTTATGGAAAATGGGACCAGTCAAGTTCAATTGATCATCATTTTTTTTTGGGGGGGGGGGGGGACGTAATTTTGATTTTTCCTGAAATTACAACTCCTAGGCATTCTCCATTTCTTGTTGGCCATTTCTAGACAAGACAAGATGGCTGTTTAAGATTTTGCCATTTATGCTTAGGCTAATCTTTTTTCAAATTGGAAAATGTGTTTATAAAAAAATCTTCAAAGTTACATTATGATCAGTATAAGCAATTTATCTTGAAATCAGTCTTCAGATATCCTGAAACGTGTGAAGTTTGACAGGATTCTGGAGCGACCAAGGGGATACTTCCTATCATGAATCAAATCACTATCACCTTAGTGCCTTCTTGAAGTATAGCTCTACACTGCCACTAGACACAAGAGTGGTAGTATCTTACCTCCAAGTCCCCTGTGTGTATATCATGTGGGGTTGGGGGCTTCTGTGGCCCTGTAGTCACTATCACTTATAAATGTTAAGGACAGTCCCCTGTGTGAATATCATGTGGGGTTTGGGGCTTATGTGGCCCTGTAGTCACTATTACTTATAAATGTTAAAGACAGTTTTTAAGAAATGTATGATCACAATTTTGATAAACTGAACCAACTTTTATTTCCTGAAAGTCATGCCAGGTTATCAAATATGGCGTCTAGATGAAGTGAGAATTTTTGAGGAAATATTATATCCTTCAGAATAGTATTATAAGATTCACATAGTTTTCTTACATCTACAGAGCTAATTGGTAAAAGATGTTGGTATCAAATGTAGATATTTATCCACGAGACATTTTCACTATTAACCTGAATCCATATCTAAATACCCCAAGATTTCTTTTTCAGAGGTTAATTTGTTTTCATATAGGGATTTATATATAAACATATTTTAAGAATAGGATCTACATTTTATAGTATTGTCAACATTTTTTCCATCCTGCAGTTAATTATCTTAGCAAACCCATGCACCATCTTTTTACATTTAGTACTAGGTATATGCAGAATGTTGTCTCTGTCCTTGCTGTGGATGTCTGGAGGATACAAAAACTTTTGATGTCTGTTTGCTATCTAAAATGGAATACGCCCAGAAGAAAGATATTAATCATTCACTGGCAATCAGTTCAGAGATTGTTCTCATATTTCATAGATTAGACTACGCAAACAGTAACAGAGATATTTCTCTCTCCTATCTTGAAGTCTTGCGAGCTGGAACGGTTTCCAAAACTTTCATATTGGGATTATTTCCATGCAGAAAGCTGGTTTTGTCATTAATGTTAACCCTTGTGCTGCTGGTGGCTAATTTCTGTCAGTAGAAAATGACGCGGGAAAAGCTGAAAAATGACAGAAACCCTGGCAAATGTGTACTCATTTGATAGGACTCAGCAAGAGCTTTCCAATGAATACCAACATGGCAGGGTTTGAAGGTTTTTCTTTTAATTCTGCGTTCTTGTGCATTTGATGAAAGTAGCCTCAGCATTTAAAGGGTTACTAATCTGATGAAATTCACTTGCAATCTGTGTCCATTCCTGGTAGTGGTATCAGGGATAAATGGTAACCTACAGTATGGTGTTCTCAGGATTCCCAGTGCAGCTGATGGTCTTAGAAGTTGATTTTGAGCAACATTTTGATAGACATTGGTCTGATTATAAATATACCATGTCAACTTGTACTTGCAAATGGATTTTTCCTGCAATCATAGCTTTTTTTTAACATTTTATGCCTAAGGTCCTTTTAAGGTGTTGTCTAGAATTTAGCTGTGATCCATATGAGACTTATGTGGTTATGAGACATTGATTCACAAAATGTTTGAAGGAAGGAGAGCGGTTGGTTAAGACCTGATTTCTTCAAATATTATGAAAAAAGTGCTTTTGCCAGAAAGGTTTTCCCAAAATAGTTGGGCCTTTTTGGGCCTCAATCATATGAATAGTTGCTAATCTTGCACCAGTCATGGATAGGCATTGATGCTTCAGCTGCCTTAGTGTCCATACATGTTGCATTGCCACTTGTCTATTGTAACAACCAGCATAGGCCGTCAGTGGGGAACAAGTTACAATACATGGTAATAGTAAAAGTTTTGCCATAAGTGGAACAGGGAATGTGAAAAAGGTTGCGTGTACATGTGAATTTACAAAAATTGAAACTGCAGATGGCTTTGACCAGAAATGTAAAGATGTTTGGTTTTATACTTAAAACTGTCACAGCACCCCTGAATATATATATATATATATATATATATATATATATATATATATATATATATATATATATATATATATATATATATATATATATATATGTATATATATATATATATATATATATATATATATATATATATATATATATATGTATATATATATATATATATGTATATATATATATATATATATATATATATATATATATATATATATATATATATATATATATATATATATATATATATATATATATATATATATATATATAAATCAATGTTTGTTCCCTGTCATCATGTATTGATCAAAGTCCGAGCACTATAGAGTTAATAGGTTAAAATTCTTGGCCGTTACTTTATTCCTTTTACGTGTTAGTAGGACATTCACAATCAATGAATTCTATTGTATTTCAATTGTTTTGCTCAAGTGTGTGATCTGTTTATTGTGAGTATGTACGGGAACAATGCAATGTTGCTTCTCCTTGTGGGCTTATTCAAGTCTTTCATCTCCACTTTTTTGTTTTAACCTTGTCATTCTTTCAGTTCCCCTAAAAGATTACCATCTGGATCTATTCTTAAAAAAAATTATAACTTTGGAATGAAGCATAGATTCACACTATTTGAATTGTTCATTTCATTTCAAGCAGCTTTTCTCCTTCAAATTATTTCCAAGGTGTTTATTTAGAAAGATACCATCAGATTAGTGTGACCTATTGAGGGGTCTGCAGGCAAGGATGACTTGATGGAATAGGCCTGATGTGTACTCCTATCTGTAGGTGGCAACATATGAGGAATTCACCTATACAATACAAATTCAATAAAACCTGCGAACAAAGACTGCTGACAGGTCTAGTCAGATATGGTCCTCATTAATAGATGATCTTTGTTGACAAGTTCTTGATGTGAATCGGAGGACCAGTCTCTCAAGAGAAATTGCGCAAGTTTGACTGTTTCTGTGAATGCAACTTACATGTAGTTAGATAGCATTGGCTAGTTGAGTTTCTCAATCTAGTCTCCTTCAATCGGCAAAACATGCATGGTTATTTATTTAATAGTTCCATAAGTTGGTTGGACATGAATTTTATCAGTGCTATTTGTGCTAAGATAAACCCTGTGACTTACCTATGTTATACTTGTAGTGCAATTCACATTTGGAAATTTGTTAGATATCTATTGATTACACTATTTTTCTATTTCCTTTATTACCACTTGTAAAGTGTTAAAGACTTCATGTTATACCTAAAACCTTTGCTGATGTGATTTTTTGCAAGGCCATGTACAGTTTACTGTGTTAGGTTGTTATCAATGTTTATTCTTGCCATTTGTTTTTTCCCTCACAGCATATGTTGGGTAACTTGCCCCTATGCATTAAAGGTAACCTTTGGCCATAAGAATGAAGTATTAAAACTTCCAAGAAAAAAGATTCACATATAAGAGTAAAAAGAATTCAGAGAAATTTCTACTTACAATATTTAAAAGTATTTCATTTTAGAGGGGGAGTTTGGTCTAATTTTGATTATTTATACTTTTCTGTCTTGTTAAAGTCAAGTGGTGACTAGCCATTTTTGTGGTGGAGGACATTTTGGTACCCAGGAAAAACCACCTGCTTTACTTAAGCCATAAAAGTATCATGTTTAGACAAAGCTAAAACAAAAGCTAGATGGTTACACCTGGAATGATCTGATTTGCTTAAACCTCTTATGCTCAAAGACCCCAGTTATGCATAAAGCGACCAAAACACCCTGTCGGTTTTGGAGAGATATTGCAGCCAAAAGCAGAGTTAGGAATATATTCTAAGAATTAATGTTAATAAGATCATTGCCGACAAGTCTATGAATTTTTTGGTAAAATTAAGTTATTTTCGAGGTCCAGACAACAATTTAATTTCTAGAGGAACTGGTAAGCATGAATGGGTTAAGTTCCTACAGCAATGTGACACAGTGCCACTTGTGTATTGATACTGTTAAAGGGCACTAGAGGTATGACAGGTAAAGCATATTCTACTGTTTAACATGTAGTACCTAACATATTACAACTATGGAACAGTGTGATTCTGGACATATGGGAGCAGAAAGTGAAGTTAGAAATCATTCCTGTGGTATAATGTGAGAAAAGATCAAAGTTACTCTTTGAGGAGGAATTTAGAGTGGAAGACAAAGAAAGAAGCCATCACTGTATTAAGATGTAAGATAGGGTAAGACGCAGTTGCTATGGGAGTGGAGATGGGAGAGGGGGTTAAAGAAGTGAGATGAGGAACCTATCCCTGCGTGAAGATCTAAGATAAGGTTGAGTTATTGTGGTAAAGGAAAAGAAGAAGAGAACCCCTCCCTGCGGTAAGATGTAAGATAGGGTAAGAGTGGAGTTGTTATGGGAGAGGGGGTTGAAGAAGTGAGGTGAGGAACCTATCCCTGCGTGAAGATCTAAGATAAGGTTGAGTTATTGTGGTAAAGGAAAAGAAGAAGAGAACCCCTCCCTGCGGTAAGATGTAAGATAGGGTAAGAGTGGAGTTGTTGGTCAATAGTCTTGCTAGATTACTTTTCCTTTTAAACCTGTACATAGTTCTGTATTTATTTTTTGTGGGTCGGTGGACAGGAATGGGAAGATCAGATACAGACAATGTAGTATGGAAGAAAAACCGGTATGAGTGTGTTTGAAAAAGTAGTTATTCATTTATGCTACGAGTTCACGAAAATATCATTGGTCTGTAAGCTTAAAAACATTTGAAAAGGATTTGGGACTGAAGCATTCATTCATTGAAATATCTGAACGATAGTTGGTTGCCAGGATGATATTGCTACTCCTCTTGTAAGTATTTATCTGAAAGATTCTTGTTTAAGAAAAATATTGATGAAATAGAAAGCCTCTTTTAGGGCACTTCTGTTCTGAATGGAATCAAATGATATATGCCACACAATGAGTTGCTCTCTCACAGTCATTGTCCTGGAACACTGCTCTAGTGACAAAAGTTGCTACTTTACTAATCATGCTTGTTCTCTATATCATGATCATATTGACATTCCTTTGGAGACTTATTCACACTCTTTTCTATAAGTCAAAAAAATGGATACATTTAAAGGTGTGATATTCTGAAAATGACTAGTTACATCCCTCCTGACAATGGCAAGTTGGAGCTCTTTTGCTCTGTCCGATTTTGAGCAATGATATTGTGTTATTATATTGTATTGTATCTTCATTTACCAAGTGTTCACATTCTAAAGCTGTATGTTAACTCAGTAATACGAAGGAAAATAATGAAATCAAGTTCAGTATAAACTTACCCATGGTTGGGTCACAAATTGAGTAAATGCTTTATCACATAAGGCTGGTATTTAAAATGTTTTTTGTGTATGGATTTTTTACTTGGTACAATTGGATATAAGACATAAGATCTCTAATAGTATATCCATTGGATCCTCTCTTGTAAAATGCCTTTTGTGTTCATTGTTGAACTGCTCAAAGAGCAAAAGAGTGTAATTTATCGGTTATATTGTAGCTGCAACTCTTTAATGTTAACCTGTCATTTTAACTTTAGCTTACAAGAGAGAAATGCATTTCTTTCTGTTGAGAATGATGGAGGATTTTTGAATGCATGTCTCTTATCTGTTTTGAAGAGTGCCCATTTCTTAAATATCCCCCGGGTAACCATTGGATATGTTTTTTATTCCTTTCCGATATGCATATTTTGCTATTTTTATTTCTCATCATGTCAGAATCGTTATTGCTGGCAAAGCACTTAAAGGTGGTGTTTTAAGAATATTATCTTTATTAATAAAAAACAATTGTTCTTAATTAATAAAGCAGACTGCACCAAAGTGGGAACTGCTTTTAAATTTTGACTCTTCAGTTGGTCTCCCTGGATAGATGTGAAGCACTCTTAAGGCGACGGTTACTTGATTTATTCCTTCCTAGACCAATTTTACAGGGTCGGGAGGGAGGTAATTAAAATAAAGTTGATTTAAAAAAAAAAGAAATTAACACATGGAAATCTAAGTTAGCAAACAGTCAATAAGGGAGGTAAAGAAATCGTGATTTTTTGGCTAGTACTAAAATACATATTTAAACCATATTTTTGAATATTAAAAGAATGATTTATTAATAAGATGATGCATTTCAACAACACTATTGCATTGCTACTGTAATGTTGTATTGCTCTGGTATTAATGTTCTTGTAGTTTTGTAGTTATATTACCATCCATGGTAAATTTATTGTAGGTTTGGTGTACCTACTTGCGGTTCGGCGGCAGAGCACAAAATAAAGTGGGGGGGATTACATTTATTTTCCCGTCGGGTCTATTCCACTTCGATTGGTGGAACCAATACATCAAGTAACCGTTGCCTAAACTGGTTGGTTTTAGAAGGGCAGTCTGTTGGTGTGTATAAATGCTCTGTACAGTGTAGTGTTGGTCAGGCTTGAAGGGGTGTTTTGGTGTGACCGCCTCGTTCCTGGGCTATATTGTCTGTTGGTCACCCATTCTGTTGCTCCGTTGAAGTGAAAGTTGATGTATTATAGACAACAGGTCGTCATTAAAAATCTCATTTCAAAAATAAAACTTGTTTTCGTTATTTATCTGAAACCCCAAAAGAATATTCATTGTCGACTTCAGCAGCTTAGATCAAATAAAACATCATTGAGCTTGAACCCTGGAATCTGTAAGATATTAGTATTCCCTTCTCTTTATAAATAGCCGCAAAGGGACTTCCAGTTGTAGGGGTATTAGACAGCCCTCACAATGTTGCACATTTGTATAGCAACCAGGTCAAGCTGATAAAAAACACAACTCAAAAATTAACTCATACGTTTATGAATTAATGCAGTCAGTGCACATTACAGTCAATCATCATCATAGTTCATACTCTTGTTTTGATTGTGGGTAGCATAGAACTGCAAACATTGCCATGGAAGTCAATATTAAAGCCATAAATGATTACTGATTATTATGGTGGCCTATGGGGATGATGTGTGAGTATAGGGACATTTTGAGCTTTTTACATATGTTAAATCCTGCACCCTATTCCTCATAACAAGATCTAATGTGAATGTCTAGGCAATTTGTCCAATTTTAACTTGATTCAAAGGTTGTATTATGGAATCTGAAAGTTGAAAAATGCACGTATTCTCACTTTCAACAAAAAAGGCGAATGTTGCACTGATACTTTGAAAACTATGGGCATCACAATGGAAGGCAATATTGGGATTGACTTGTTGGATCTCGAGCTGATCGACACAGAGTGTCCCCGAAATAGTAAGTACTATCGGATCCCCATTTTTGATTTTGATCTAGTGTGATGAGCCAAGTCTAAAAACAATACATGTTTTCCGAAGTGTATTTTTCCGAAGGCAAATTGAGACGTAGAAGGCAGATATTTGAAATTATGGCCGTTTAATGGAAGGAAGGAGTTGTTCTTACGTTGCCTACAACAGCTTAGGTTACACACAGCAACGAAATAGAAACACCGGAACCAGGAAGAAGTCCGCTACCCTTCCCGAATAGTTCCAAGGCGTCAGTTGCAGAATTATTGTATTATTATTATCCTTATTGTTATCATTATTATTATTATTTACACACACACACATATATATATATATATATATATATATATATATATATATATATATATATATATATATATATGTATATGTATATATATATATATATATATATATATATATATATATATATATATATATATATATATATTCATATATATACTAGTACATATATATATATATATATATATATATATATATATATATATATATATATATATATATATATATATATATGTATATGTATATATATACATGTATACAAATGTATATATATATATATATATATATATATATATATATATATATATATATATATATATATATATATGTATATGTATATGTATATGTATATGTATATATACATGTATACAAATGTATATATATATATATATATATATATATATATATATATATATATATATATATATATATATATATATATATATATATATATATATATATATATATATATATATATATACATATTTATATAAAATATACATACACACACATATATATATATATATATATATATATATATATATATATATATATATATATATATATATATATATATATATATATATATAGTGTGTGTTTGTGTATGTTTTTGTGTGAGTTTCTAGGGAGCTAGAGGGACCTGTTTTACTGAAAGTTAGATGTAAATGCCGTCTAGAGATAGCAAGACAACTTAAAAATGCACAGTTTGCACATGGGTAGACTAGGCTCTAAGTCCCTGAAAAGTTGCCATCTGAGTTGACTAATTTAAGTCTGGCGTAGTACAACGTATGACAGATAGATGGCACCATATGGTCTCCTATCTAGTGATTCCTCTAGTGAGATAAATGTAAACTAAATTGGCCACGACGTCAACTTAGACTTCCTGGTGCATGGTAACGGAGAAACTTGACAGAAAAATAGTTGTCAGCCTAGAAATCTAGGTTAGCATAAAGACAAGAGCAGGTGTTACAATCTGTGTTGTATTGGCGGCTATGTTTCTGCTGTAGCTCAGGGTGCTATCACATATAAACGAATGTGATAACTAGCATTGGCATTCTGCCTTTTGAGCTCTTGCATTTTCTAATTATTGTTCTATTCAATATTTTTCAACAAATTTGCAAGCTACGTGGACCATTGATGAGTTTGGCTTATTTTGTTGACATGTAAGCCATGGATGGGTGTTTGTACAGCCAGGCACTGGCAGACTTCGGGTTGATTAGTGCAGGTATTAAATGTCTGTACTGTATACGTAGTTGAAACAATCGGCCAAAACCATTTGGCGGTGGATTTATAGGGATTAATCCTTACCTCTAGACTGATTCTAGAAGCTGACTGGCTAGTTATGTCTATTGGTACAGGTTAGGTGCAGAAACATGCCTGGTTTTGCTGGCTAGAAGGCTAGCTGGCTAGCTTGCGGAATGTTGGCCTGGAGCGGGTACCAGCATGGTGTATTCGTGATGATGGCGAGCTCCGTGTAGATCAAAACAATGACAACCACCATGACACCATCAAATCACAGTCATTGCTGCAAATAAACGTGTGACTGTGTGAGTATGAGAGAGAGAGAGAGAGAGAGAGAGAGAGAGAGAGAGAGAGAGAGAGAGAGAGAGAGAGAGAGAGAGAGAGAGAGAGGGAGAGAGAGAGAGAGAGAGAGCGTCTTAGCTAGTTTATTAGAGGCATGTATATGATGTATTGTTTGTAGACTGTCATTAAATCACACTTTCATTCGTTACATCTTTTTATCAAATATCTACGTGTTGTCCGCCATGCAAAAAATAGATAACTTGTGAGTATCTATGTTCCAAACAGTGTTTATATACTGGGATGTACGTCAAGCTTTTGTAATTTCATTTATCATGACTTTTTTCTGCCTATCGAGATCTGCCAGTTATTTTGGATGGAGAGGATAAAGGAAACCGGAAGAATATAATACGGAGGACACAGTCAACTAATCTCAAATGACCACTAGCACATGTCTCACACGTTCTCTTCATGCTTATGCACAAGTAGTAGTGGGAGACAGCAAGAAGCCGATGGCAACGCCTTGGACCACTCGGCTTTCGGGGAAGCCCCCAGATACAAACAGATATGTACGAATGCAGAAATGGCTTTACTCCTTTAAAGACTTAACCTCCTGGATATGCTTATGCTGTCCATGTGATACTATCATGAGCACGCAAGATGACTGTAGAAAGCAGCATGTGTGATTATGTGACGTCATGTAACTTCATTATGACCGATTTACACCCGTAGTGCGCTCATTGTCTTACAACTTTGTGCTTGTGCAAAACTCGTGAAAAATATTCAAAAACTTTGTTAAAATAAACAGCTGGAACATCTTTCAGTGAAGTATTTCTCATAATATTGCTTTCATGTCAAGATATTTTGATGTGTGTCAGATCACGTGTGCCTTCCGGGCATGAACCGGTTAATGCCGAAACTCGCCGGCAGCTGGCAGTACGGCTTGCGTGAGTCCCGCACTCAGGGCAAGTAGTAACACCTCGGC
>OZ012688.1:24383031-24390531 GCA_963942565.1 Maea johnstoni
CAAATTAATATTCGCTAACATTTTAAACTATCATTATAGTTATTTTTATTATCATCATTATTATTATTATTATAATCATTATCATTATTATTATTATTATTGTTATTATTATTAATAATAATATTAGTATTATTATTGTTATTATTATTATTAGTATTATTACATTAGTATTATTACATATTCTACTGCATAACCAAAGGTCAAATTTCCAAACTATTTGCATCAGTTGTTTACCATTTCTTAAAGCAAAATTGAAAAACTACCCGTTTTATCGAATCTATATTGTTGCAATTGTGCACTACCTCACATGGTACAATAGAAGGGTCCAGCAACCGTCTCAACGTTCATGACATTTTTATTAGTACTGCCTACGTGCGCTGGTACATACAGTACTGGCATGCAGATCCTGAACTACGTGCGTGGGCATCCCGGGCATGAGACACGACCGCACGCCCGATTGCCACCTAGTTTCATAGGCATGGTTGTTCTTGACCTCACAACTGAACGTAGCTTTGATTCGCACGCTACGTGGGTCACTGATGTTCTCGGCTTATTGTTTTTGACATGTTTACCCATGGTGTCAGGAAAACCATGCACTGTCAGACGTCCGGTCGACTGGCGCAGGGATTCAATGTCTGTACTGTAGCTACTAGACAACAAGCATAAGGGTTATTTGCATATCCTCCTAAAGGCAGATTGTTACCATTCAGAATACTAGATCTAGTAGATTTGTAGAGCGTAGTGCCTTGTTTTGTATAATGTCACTGTGCAGCTTATCGTGATAGCATTTAACTAAAATACATGTATGTCGATTCGGCAGACTTGTCCATAGTCACTTTAGTGTATCAAGTTCATGGCCAAATACACTTGTAGGTTTGCTATATCGATTATGTGTTTGAAATGGTTATTTTTAAGAGTAGCACTGGTCGAGGATTGTTATGGCCGGAAATAGCCATCAGAACAGGTGCAAAGATGAAGAGTTCAAGTTTTGAGTGCAGTTTTATATCCCCCACCCCCCGTGCAACCAAGTAGGGCATAGGATGGCAGTGATCTGATAACCAGATTTGATCGTCTACGTCATCATCGTCATGAAAAAATAATTGAATTGATCATTTCAGTTTATTTTTTCTAATGTCGTTCTTCTCGTCACAAAATATCATTATTATTATTATTATTATTATTATTATTATTAATAATAATAATAATAATGATAATAATAATAATAATAATAATAATAATAATAATAATAATAATAATAATAATAATAATGATAATAGCTAGAAATGTACTAATAATTTGATTTCATTATTACGATTTCCATCATTGTAATCATTCCATCATCATCATGATTATTTATCATGAATTACTTTTACAATTTGTGTTGCTCTGGTGTCACAAATTGTGTGACAACATCATAGTATGCTATCTATTGCTCCTATGAATACTATACCACCTTCCAAGCATTGGTGTGCTGTGGCTCTAACGATCCGCATAATCTGTACTGGGTGCACCTTTATTTGAGCCGAGTGATACGAGTGGAACTCCTCAGCATTTTATCGACTTGTGAAAAGATGCGCGAAATCGACACGTATCACGTGACATGGACTAACATGGTTACCTGGGAGTATCTTCAATGGCGGGCTGGCAATATTTCTGCTATTTTGCAGGCCGTGAATGGGAATGAATTGAATTAGCTCACGCCGATTCAAACACTGCTTTGAGAACGCACTCACTTTATTCTAATGACTAGTTCAGCTGTCAAACTTATTTATGAACCCGCGCTGAATGAGGGATTGCTAAACGCCTAGTGTGCGGCGATGGAGGGGCACAGCAGCAGCAGTAGCAGCAGCAGCAGCAGCAGCAGCAGTAGCAGTAGTAGTAGTAGTAGTAGTAGTAGTAGTAGTAGCAGTAGCAGCGGTAGTAGTAGTAGTAGTAGTAGTAGTAGTAGTAGTAGTAGTCGTCTTGTAGTAGTAGTAGTAGTAGTAGTAGTAGTAGTAGTAGTAGTAGTAGTAGTAGCAGGAGCAGCAACAACAGCAGCAGCAGCAGCAGTAGTAGTAGTCGTAGTAGTAGTATAACTAGTAGAAGCAACATGCTTGTATGTAGACATGCTATGTACATGTAGTACCAAGGAACGCAGTGTAATGTGGCACGAATGGTTATCACGTCTCGGTCCTGCTGTAATGGCTATGATTGATCTGGTCATTCGTCTTGATACAAGATTAGAACACAAATGCTTAGACGTATCTCTCCTCCCCTGACGACACCGTATCAGAACCGTACGACTGCTACAAGTACATCAGGCACTATCTACATACAGCTCAATGTATAAATCACCCTGGAGACCGATATCAGCCGTATAGCCATATTGGGTACATGTACATACATGATGTGTAATATGAAATTTTGGGTTTGAAAAACGTTAAAGGATAATTATACATTTTTCTATTTCTCAAAGAGATACTTTTATTGCATCTCTAAGTACACATTTATCATCGTATTGCGTTCCAACCATAGGTAAATCACACAATTCTCAATGCAAATATCATGTTAACTACGATTAAGACCGGCACAATAAAGAAAAGGCGGTAGAGTTTTGTCGCTTGGCAATGGGGGCATCCCTCCTCAGAAGGCTATTTGAAGCCATCTATAGATAACCCATCGTACAAAACAAAAAGGCTACCGCGAGCCATCTATTGGTGGCCCATTGCACAAAACCTTTCCTTTATGATGACAATGGTTTAAGTGAGAATGTATGGGTGCATTGCAATCATTGTCTTGAGGCGCTGGCTGGTGCCATGTCCACACGATGAGTCATAGCAAGGAGTACATGGGAATAACGTATGGGATGATGTCATACTGAGCGGCCGATGTATGCACATACTTCAAGTCTCTAGGGCGCACGATTGGCAATATCTTTATGCTGATACTACTACTACTACTACTACTACTACTACTACTACTACTACTACTACTACTACTACTACTACTACTACTACTACTACTACTACTACTACTCCGTGCAATCATCATCATCAATATCATAACACTAATACTGAATAATAATAACCATACTACTACTACTACTAATAATAATAATACTGATATTGATAAGGATAGTTTTAATAATAATAATAATAATAATAATAATAATAATAATAATAATAATAATGATAATAATAATAATGAATTACCATGGTGATGATGATGATGAGGATGATACTACATGCACTACTACTACTACTACTACTACTACTACTACTACTACTACTACTACTACTACTACTACTACTACTACTACTACTACTACTACTATTTTGATGTGGATGATGGATGAACGTGTGTAAATGATCAACACTCATGCTGATGACAGGAAGTGCCCCTATCTAGGAGCGCTTAAACCTAATATCCGGGTAGTCATTATCTACCATAAATGTTTAGTTTCCGCTTAAATACAGATAGCTGATGGTTTAATGGCTGCTTGTCATTAGTCGGTTAGAGACGTAAAAGGTACTCAATTGTGCACACCTGTACTACGATTTGGCATGTCTATCGTCTATTATACATATGTGTATAACTGACGGATGCTGAAACATTTCTCATATATTGGATGACGCGTGCCAAAGATTTATAAAGCAATCACACCCGCTGAAACTCTGAGTGCATCACAATGAGAATTTACAGTATAGAGTTCCTGGCACATTGCCCAGCACATACATACTACGTAATGATGGTCATTTTGTTGTTGGGGGGGGGGGGGGGGGGGGGTGGAGCTATGTGAAGGGACATTAAGTGTACAAAAATGGCCATTAGCTCCAGACTATGCGTTAGTCTCTTTTCAGTTCCTCTCTCATAAATAATCGACCAGCATAATTGCAATACTGCAAATCAAATTTAATTCTTAAAATGGCCTCTTGGAGTTCGGAATCTTCGACGTTGGTTACCATTTTTGCCATGTTCAGCATTAATCGTTACTTGCCAGTTGTTGACAGTTAGGTGAGCCACAGAACCCGGGAAACCTCCGCCTAACCCAATGTCACTGGTAACTTTTTAACATGCCCCGAGCCGGATTCGAAGTCGGGCAATGGTCAGAGACAGAGAGCAGGGCGTTAGACCACTCGGCACTCAGGGCAGGCCCTTGCCACTTAGGAAACATTTGCTACTAGAATTATACTGCTCGGTTAGCCCGACTGACTCTGGGAAGGTACCATAGCACGGCATGCATACTTCGTCTTTCGTATGTGATTATGTGTACTGTGTAAGTCGTGTATTCATTGCGTGACCCTATATGTTATTCACTCTAAAGGTTAGTATGGCAGAGCGAGCAGCAAGCCTTGTACTGCATTCGTTTACATAACATTGACTTTAAAGTACGGTACGTTAAACACGTGCCACAGCAAGGGAATTCTTAAGTCATGCTATCGAGTGTGCTGCTGCACGCACCGCTAATTATGCACGTATCTTAAGAAAACTCAATCTTCTTGTTGTCCGCGGAAGGGGCTGGTATTACATCATACTACCTTCCTCGTTTGCCTTTTGGGAGTGTAACATTCTAAGTTTGTTTGATGCTTTTTCTGCATCAACTCTAGAAATAGGGTTGTCTGCTTCGTTTGAATGGGATGGAGCAGTCACGAGACGTTCTGAAATGCGTGCTTTTGTTCTGAAAGGTATCTTTTGTTGTTCAATCATACGGCTGGACGAAGCTATTGTAAAATGAATCAGACATATCCTTCTAACTTGGACTTTTTATAAGAGTGCATTTCAAGACAGAGCCTTTGCCATCTGTAAAGGAATGTGCTTATACTGACAAGTATGTCGCAAAATGATACAAATATAATGATTGAAATTATCATATCAATTAACGGAAAATGATACGATAGATATAACAGTTGTTGAAGTGGGGCTGCCCCAATGGCTGAGCGTTTTACATTGATTGCGCAGTATGATGCAACATAATACAGTGATTAGAGTTAATACAAATATTATGCAAAAAGGGTAATGTTTGATATGGGATTATTGAGAGAGGGTAGTGCCTCCATGGCAGAGCCTGATGAATCTTCTTTGCATAGCATTATATGTGGTTAATGTCACCACTGTCGGGATAATAAGAATTCTTAATCGGTCTTAACCAAGCTTAAATGAACAGAAATGAAATAAGGTAATGCCATTAATCTGATGCAACGGATTGACCTGAACTTGACCGCAATATGGCAGAAAAGTTAAAGAAAAAAACAAACTTTCTGACCTAATTGAATGGAGACAGTTTACAGTTTACAGTGAATTACTGCGAATTAAAAGAATAAGGTTGTATCGTAATCATTATAAACATCCTTGCAACCCTTTTTTGGTCATATTCATTCATGTGACTATGGCATGCAAAAATATTATTTCTTCGATTCTGTGTAACATATTCAAAATATGGACTTTGTAAAGCAAATAGAGATGATATCTACACCATATACCAGTCGTCGATGCATGGTCGTAATTTGTTTGATGATTGCTTACTATGGTTGATAATACAGCATATACTATTGATATGTAGAGAATAGCGTGAACTCCCGCGAGCATTGAAAGGGGTCTACTTTTGTACATAGGGGCAAGGGTGAGAGTTGCCAAGTACATTTATAGACAAGGATATGATTGCTAAGCAATGAGGTATAGGGAAGGGTTTTCATTCAGGTATAGATAAAGGTCTTCTTCTATACATTGGAAAGGTCACCGTTCGTCTCTTGAGTGCGATTGTCTGTTTAAGTGAAGTTTGTTGTATAGTTCTCGACCTCATCCATGCTCCTTCTGGCCTCCTTGAAGTCTCCATCACAGGAACAATGCCAAGAACCTCAACTACCCAGAGATTAGTAATTACATGTGTATGTCGGATCCTATTGTTCTGATCAGCAACATCACTGTCTATAATTCATGGTTAGCTATCTGGGCTAATGACCCTGGTCGCCCAGGGCAGTCATCGCGGTACACTTGTAATGGCATACATCAGGAAAGACAGGGACGATAGAGTCACTGATCTTTAAGTGTATTGTGGGGAGGTTAAGAAATTAACATCCCCACAATCGTGTTAGACTAACTCCATTGGATTTGCACAAAACTGGGTGTCCCTTATTTTTGTCGGATCTCTCAAAACCAGTTTGCCGAAATCATCCTCCATCTGTTTTATTTGATCGAACGTCTTAACCCTTAGATCCTTTGTAGCTGGGCACTGTATGATCAGATGATTTACATCATCATCACAATCGCGGTCACATACAGTGCACCATGTATTGCTGGATGTACTCCATAACATACAATCGTCTAACTTCAGCAGGCTACAGTTCACACATGTAATTCCTGCACTAAATGCGCGGGAGCTCGGCCAATAATACACGACCGCACGCTCGATTGCCACCCAGTTTCCTGGGCATGGATGCATGGATAACCATATCCCATATTAACTTCTTCCAGTCATTTTTATTGCAGTAACGGTCACCATATATCTATCCGATGCAGTCCACAAGGTTAAAATCTATACTTGTACTAACAATCTCGTAGTGTTTACTCATAAAAGGCAAATGAATTTAATTAAACAAATATGTTAGCGTTCGTACAGACTATTAAGTTCTAGAGATACATACATGTACACATATAAACCCGGGGGGGGGGGGGGGGGGCGCACCTGCGTTACGTATTTCGCGGAAGAAGGGGTCTTTTTAAAGACCTTCGCATGTCCGCGATCTTGTAAAAGAAGGGTACTCTTTTGTACCCAGGTACGAAGTATGGGGGTCAAAATCCCCTTACAATCCACGAATTATACGCGTCTCTGACGCCGAGTGACTCCCGAAGTGACTGGGCTTCCGAGTTTGCTGCCGCCACTTGCTGCCGCTAAACACGCAGAGGATTATAAAATCTTACGTCAAAATACGTTTTCCCGTTCATCCAATGTCAGTGTTTTGATAAAGGAAGGGGTGTTTATTTAGTGGAAAAATCAGCGTTTTGTTAAAATAAGGGGGCTTTTTTGGCCAGAAATCAGTGCTTTAGGGATATTTTTTAATTTTGATAACGAGCGGATGCTTCCCCCTAAATCCCCAAGTGCCCCCCCCCCCCTCCGGGCATATAACTCAAGTGCACTTTCACAACTGCTTGCATGGCGCAGTAAATTGGCATCAGTGTTATATTCTGTACCACCATACAGTCTTGTATGTCTTCCCTTCAAAATCGACTTTTATACTGACAATACTTGTAGTGACCCGTTTACATCTTGAGTTCATACGATATGTTCTGACAACCTTTAACAAAACTGATTAAGATGATTAGCATTCGAAGAATATATGAAGAGAAATTGTTAAACTCAACAGGAAAAACAATCTTCAATCGGATATTCTTTATGTATGAAATATTACTTTTTTCAAGTTTGTTTCCATTTGCTTCAGCCCATCATGTAAATTGCTGCATATGTGAATGTACTAATCAACTCCACGCCGGGTATATGATGTGTAAATAGAGTGGCTGCTGGCC
>OZ012688.1:24395531-24410531 GCA_963942565.1 Maea johnstoni
GTCTCAGGTGAAGCTGGACTTTGTGCCCCGTTCGTGTCCCACTCCAGGCGCACTTGTCATAGGCTCGTACATATCCATAGAGATGACAGGACCCATCAGTGATATGCTAATTACCCGAACGGGCAGAATTCTACGTCGATGCCTTTTCCGTAATGTGTTATTGCATGATTTATTGCATTGGGATATGTCTCGTATGTCCGGCCTCCAATTAGGAAAGGACTAGCAATATATGGAGCGTGGAGTTTGGAATTGGAAGTTTGTTTGTATATCGCTTTTTCCAAATTAGACTAAAACGCGACTAGCCAGTTGTTACGGCGTTACTATGCTTGAGTATCGGGTAAAAGTACCGTCCAATTAATTAACCCCGAGCCGATGGTAACTTCCACACATGCCCCGTACATCATTTGAGGCCAGTGCAGTACAGGGACCGGGTAAAACTACCGTCCAACCCCGAGTCAATGGTAACTTTCTCACATGCCCAGTACATCATTTGAGCCCAGTGCAGTACAGGGGCCGGGTAAAACTACCGTCCAACCCCGAGTCAATGGTAACTTTCTCACATGCCCAGGTACATCATTTGAGCCCAGTGCAGTACAAGGACCGGGCAAAACTACCGTCCAAACCCGAGTCAATGGTAACTTTCTCACATGCCCAGTACATTATTTGAGCCCAGTGCAGTACAAGGACCGGGCAAAACTACCGTCCAAACCCGAGTCAATGGTAACTTTCTCATATGCCCAGTACATTATTTGAGCCAGTGGCAGTACAAGGACCGGCAAAACTACCGTCCACACCCGAGTCAATGGTAACGTTCTCACATGCCCAGTACATGATTTGAGCCCAGTGCAGTACAGGGACCGGGTAAAGCTACCGTCCAACCCCGAGTCAATGGTAACGTTCTCACATGCCCAGTACATCATTTGAGCCCAGTGCAGTACATGTATGTTGTGAGAGGCAGCGAGCAGTCAGCGCCAGCACCCTATACCACTAGGCTATCAAGACAGGCCCAAGAGACACTAGGCTCATTTGTGCAATAGGAGAGAATCACTTTTACCGCTAATCGAAAGTTCTCAATGAAATAAGTAACACTATTAAATATGCAAAAAGCGAGCACGTCATGATTTTATAAAGTGTATAATGCACCTTGTACATCTTACATGAAAACTACTGATTGCACATCAATATTTCAACAACTTTTTCCCATTAGTGATCAGTTACTCCATAAATATGTAGAAACTGAATATATATTACCATTCCAATTATTTCATTCGATCACAAAATCACTAAAATGCATGCAAAAAGCCTTAATACAAATGTTGCAATGTCGATCCTAACCGCAAGACAAAGAGGCAAAAAGCAAAAAAATGCATTCTTTATTAAGTCTGTTTTGCAAAGAAATTTCCTCCCCACCGATCCTTCGAGGTTAACATCATTTGTCGTAATGTGTGCTTCACGATGATTTGATTTGATGGCATTTTCCTACGGTAGATGATTTCCATCAAGAACCGCAAGATAACCTCATAGCGTGCGCGCTTGGTTATTATGGAGAACACATTCTCGCTCTCCTGCCATACGCCTTCGCAAAGGGCCGAACCGAGGTCCACTCCAGGCATTTATTATTCCGTTAATGCAGCGTGACATTTTACAGTCGCCATTACCTATTCCACAACGGCAACAACGGCAGCCCAACAAGTCGAATGGGTCTTCGACAAAAGAGCACGGAGCTTTTAGGAGTGATCGTGCGTGCAATTCAGCCAACTGCCGAGAACAAATTGCGCATCTATTAGACTAATTGCTGATCAAAAAGTGTTGTTTGTATGACGAAAGACAGCAGCAATGTCTTTAAGTCGCCCTTTGGAATACGCGAGATATGAATTAGGCTAATGCATTGTGAGAGAAAAAGATGAAGTGGACGACCTTGCTGCGCTGCAACGCATCACTAGAATGTTTAATGTTATTGTGGATTGGCGAGGTTGACAATTGCTTCAGTATGTGTCAATAGGCACCACAAAATACTTATTGTAGATATATAGAAATCGAAAAAGGATTGCGTTTTTATCTCTTTGCGTCACGTAATCTTGAATTTAACTTGAATATATGACTGTTTCTCATGTAATAACATTGCAGTTATGCAATCTTGTGTTTACCAAGTTATTTGCAATGTCATTTTATTGCTATCAAATATGCTAAATCGGCAATTAATCACTATCACCACTTTCACGTCATTGCTCCAGGTATCTTAAATTTGAGTGAAATATACCGGTACTACCCTTGGATTAAACCTCCAAAACCAAGGAAAAAACACCTCACTCCCAAGTCACTGGCACCTTTCTCACATGACCAGATCCGGACTCACAGCTTGGAAGTTGAGAGAGACAAAGTGTCGATCGCATATAACCACAAACGATTACGTTTTATCCTTTCAGTTGATTGAATTGTATGAGGAATAGTACAAGTATATTTCAAAATGAACTTTGTCTATTGCATGAACGTATGTAAATAAATGAAACTGCACGATGAATGGTCTAATATTGCACAAACATGTCTAAGTGAACTGTCCAAGTTCGTGATGGTTGTCATCTGTACAGCACCCCACGAGAACCGCAATAAAAACAAATTCCCATTTTCCCCAATCCTACCGAGACCAAGGACTGCATAAACCAAAACGAATCGATATGATATGATGCCAAGAACTATGGAGACATGATTGGCGTATGCATTAGATATGGGCAAAAAGAGTAGTCGTTGCCCGAGCACTATTCCCCTTGGATTTCCTCAGGATGAGCCTCATCACTAAAGTGACTAGCAGACCTGACAGCTTATCCCGGAGGGATCAGCGTTAATCCTCCACCCAGAACAATGCTGTTCATCTGGATCATCTGGAAAGCATTGTTCACACCATCGGGGTCAGTGTGCACAATCCTCACCGCTCGGCTATGGCGGCGGCCCTCTAATGTGCGTGTGTGTGTGTCCTCATTGACTGCAAGAGCATTCGCAAAAACATCATGCATTGTGCATCGAGAATTGTAGATACACTTTTCAGAGACTATGTAAACGAAATATATCACAATATAACAAACGGTGCTATTTAAGCAAAGCCACTAGTTATCGAGCCTTTTCGGTTCAAATATTTCATCGGACTATAAAGCAGCCCCCCCCCCCCCCCCGCCCACCACGCACACACACACACACACACACACACACATATATATATATATATATATATATATATATATATATATATATATATATATATATATATATATATATATATATATATATATATATATATTGACTGTACATATGAGATTATGCGTTACCAACATCGAAATTTAGGCTTGTAGATAAAAAAAAAATTAAAAGGTAATACTATCAAATTATCTTACACTGCAATCTGACCAAGGATACCACGCAACTACTTCAAAATAAAACTTGGCTTCCCAATAAGCCAATCGTCTTTGTTCGTATCCCGACCATTCATTTCTAGCCACCCACCTCGTAAAATAGAACTATAAATTTCTTGGAATAATGGTTTATTGGCAATGTGTCCCGTTTTCTAGATTGTATGCTTTTGAATTTCCTGACTTTGAGGAGATTGTTTATATCGTTTCCTTAATTGTGGGTCCATTACATGAAAAAATGATAAACTGGATCAGCTTAATGCAAACGGTGACTTCTGACGACTTGTCGTATGTCGGAATGGGAAGGGAATAATTGAGTTACGACTGGCAGATATACAGCTAGGACTATTTATGCTCGTATAAAAAAGTGTTAGTATACGTATGAAATTAATCTCTCTCTCTCTCTCTCTCTCTCTCTCTCTCTCTCTTCTCTCTCTCTCTCTCTCTCACACACACACACACACACACACACACACTTTCTGTATACAAACATAAATGAACACATAATACATAAAAGATCTAATGATACACACATACATACATACAGACATACTTACCTTTGTACATACATACGTGCATACACACGCGCTTACGTACGTACTTATGTACACACGGTGTATGACACCTACATACTTACGTAACCATATACACGCAAAATAGATAAAGTGACATGCGAATTTGATTCAAACGGTTATATACGATATTTGGTATCTTATAAAGCCTTACCACACAATCTCAATACTGCAGAATATCAGAAATAGTTGATAATTTACTCGGTAATATTGATCTGGAATAAGCTATATTATCTGGATGATTGTACGTTCTATCTACAATAATCACCTTCTTTGTAATATGTTTTATTTTATTTCCTTTGTAAAGTACATAATGACTGATATAAAATTATCAATATATTCATGCAATATTTACTAGCAATACAACCTGTGTCGCACGACGTGTGCAATTTGAAAAGCAAAATAAAGTTTTAAAAATAGCATGATTGCATTTGTAAAATACCACCATACTGACCCGGGCAATTTCTGTGGCCTCGTGTCGCCTTATAAATGGTTGGCATTGGAAGGTAAAACTTTACCCTTTCATGCTGACAAGTTCCAATAGAGGTTGTCGTCTCGATTAAAGGTACGTTTTGAAAATACTTGGAATTCAAGAATGATTCTACAATTTGTTTAAGGAGTGTTTTTATTATTTCTGCAATACGCATGTTTTTATTTTTTAACATCACACAAAAACAAGCACATATAACTCTTAACAAATGCCTGCAATCCCTGAACACAATGGGAGAGCTATAGATGATTTTGTATTAAGAGACAGCAATAAATAACTGATGCCCTACATTTCGTCAACATCTGATGAGAGTTTCAAATGTGAATTAGATCTGTCCATTTTTGTTCAAGTATTGATGTTTTCTCCTGAACTTTTGCATTATACTAATGTTTGTACATTTTCTTTTTAGCAAAATGAAATCACCGTATCAATTATATAGTTCTTATAGGCAGCACCAAATACTTTTTTCTGAATATGAAAATCTGATTTTATCCTTTACTACCATATTTAATTAAAGCTCCACGTGTCGCCACGATGGAAGTATTTTCTGACATTAAAAAAATGCGTGCTCAATTGTGTTCTTGCATAGATGACATTCTGAAACATACACATTTTTCATTTGTTATAAACTTTCCTTTGTAAAAGAATCTTTTGTGCAATAATCTAAAATGTAAGCATCTCATATATGTACAATAACAATCTTTATACATTTTCTTAAAAGCTTGACTTCGATAAACTTCTGTTATCTCTCCGCTTAAGGAGAGTTGTTTGTGATTTTCTGACCAGGATTTCTCTTCCAACGACTTTCCAAACCCTGCTGTCGTATGAAAGGCATTATGAACTTTGCCAGGCTATCACCCCCTATGCGAGCTTTAATAGATTAACTTAACTGGAAAAATCATCATGTAACCTTTAGTAAAAGAAGGTGTGTTCCGATCCTTTTCGATTACCGATATGAAGTATTGCGAGTGACAAAAATAAACTAGCCACGACAGACACAACTCAGTCCACGAGATGTCTAAAAAAAGCATCTTTTTCAAAATGTCCATCCATCTCATTCCACGGAAATTCTGGACACGTTTCGTCTTGAGCCTGAGCAGCTTAGATGGATTGCCAGATCTCGTGCTAGCTCTGTGGTAGAGAGCCTATTACCCAAAGCCATATATCAGTGGTGCCACAAGCCCCTGACAGAGCCTGATATTCCCGGAACGATCGATAGGTGGTGGGCTAGTAACAGGGAGATATGATATCACTGAAACAATAGAGAATGATTGCTTGTGCTACTCGCACCAGGTGATGTAGTCCCGATCAATCAACTGATAGCTTACCTGCTGACATTTGCACCGCTGGGTGGTGCGGTACAGGTGTATTGAAAAGATCCGTTAGATATTGCCTTATCAGTAATACTGACCTTTTATCAGATAGTGACTGTCCGCGGGCTCTCTTTCTGAATATTTCTTGTATATTGATACGCTCGGCTACTGTATGTTTTCATTTATTTATATCATACTTCTCTTTGTGTTACCTTTTTCCTTTATTTCAAGTATCTGTAAGTATCCGTTGTGTCGAAGGTGTATTTTTGTACATGATGTATACTTGTGTGCACTCATCAACATGGACACTCGCCAAGACTGTGGACTCATTTACTTTTATCTTGATAAACTATGACCTTTACTATTAGAAAGATCTCAAAATGTGACAAGCATGATTGATTCACCTATGAGAGCTTAAAGTATTTCGACATATTCTTTGAATGGTGGAGTTTCGCACAGTACATAAACGGGATTGGGGGTTGGTAAAAGTTGAGCTTTCTTAGGGATGAGATTGGTTTGTAGGAAGAGGTTGGATGACCGGCTATAGTGAATTGTCACACAGAATGCCCATTTCGAAGATCATGACAGCATCTCTTACACAGATTGCGTTTTGCAGTGAAGTATATCACCATTTCTAGACGACAGCTTAATTATCCATTGCTATTTACAGAACTTTATCACTAGAATAAGAATAGATTCTCCCACTCAGAGGCCTACACCATGTGTAGATAAACCATAAAGAGGTGTTATCTTAGCTCGCTTTTTTCGCCGTTCAGTATTATGTGTAGGTCATGCTTAAACCAACAGTAGACCTAACAGTGGTGTGCGTGCACTTAAACAAGCGTCACGTACACGATGATCTAGGGTCAGTTTCTGAGGAATACAAACGTTGCACATCACAACACACGTGTATTACCATTATTGAATTAGTGCATAGGCGGCCTTTTGCTGACTAAGTTTAGCTAGCTAAAAGGTTTAAATTTCTCCTTTTCATCGCGGATGAAACAGGTTCCATCACTCGTGGATGGAAAGGGAAGGTATCTTGTACTCGTGAGTGATTTTGTGTCTGCCTCGTCCCAATCTCGTCCCAAGACACAAAACCACTCACTCGAGCCATACGCCTTCTTTTTCCATCCACTAGAGATTATTTCTCAGCCTGGACAGTTAGATGGGCTGTGTTACACATTATGAACGTCTAGAATCACGAACATTTTATTTTATTTTTGAATCATATTTATTCAGGTGTAACATGTCAACGGTTTGCAGTAGAGAAGTTATGTCCACATAGATGTAGATATTCTGTAAAAGAAAAATAAAGTAAAATAATCTTTAAAGAATATCTTAATTGACTTGTGACATACAAGATGAGTATACAATTGGAGAATTGTACATGTATATATAAGGCAATTATAAACAATAAATTGTATTGATTGTAATGAGATGTGAGGCTACTTAGCCTCGTTGTTGTAGTGTCTTATTAATAAAGACCATTTTCTGTTAAAAAGAACTTGTTTGTTTTTTAAAGTGTATTTATATTCATCATGTAAGAAAGATTGTCTAACATTAGCCTTGACTCGGTATGGAACTGGTGCTTTCTCTTCCAATTCAAATTGAAAAATGTTTTTTTTTGGTGTTCAAGATTATTATGTTAATTTGTCCTGGATTTTCTAGGTCCCCTAGAATTTTTCTTCTGTCAGTGAGACAATATCTTTCCATACCGAGTGATCTTATCGAGTTCTCCACCTCAAGCCAAAGATTAGTTGTTTTGGGACAATCTATCAGCAATCTAGAATCACGAACATGATTTCCCGAACCATTAAGGACCTCTTTTCCAAACTGTAGATTGGCTATACAAGAAATGGCCATTGAATTCTGAAATTTGGAATTTAATTATCTTCTCTTTTTCTATCAAAAGTAATTAAATCGTGCCTAGCCAGTTGTATGTGGTTGACGAAACCAGAGTACCCGCAAATACCATCAACTAACCCCAAGCCAATGACAACTCTCTCACATGCCTAGGAAGAAGCTTTGACCCAAATGTATACGCATGGTCTGATTGAAATTTAAACTTCTTAAAAACAATGCAATATTTGAAAGAAATATCCGATTAAATTGATCTCGCTATTGGATTTAGCATAACCTCTACATAGTTACATTTTTTCAGTTATTAATATATTTGATGATTCCTTTTAAACCATGTCAGACCATGCGTGTACGTCAGATGCGAGTGAGCTAACCCACGTTAAGACAACACTTAAACAATCCTCCAGATTTGACTATTGGTGTTATAGGATCTGAAGTACCACCAATTAACTGTAAACAGTTATAAAAGAAATATGCCACCGGTTAATTGACTGATACTGAGAAGGGGATAGTCGTGCGCTTTATTTCTATATAAACTTAGATGACTCGATCGTTCGACAGTGAATCATATTGATATGGTATTTGTTATCAGTGAGAACTCTTGAATTATTACTTATATAGTCTGTATTACTGGTCAGATTTAATTTTGAGCATTGTGTATGATGACAGTCGTAAACTGGATTAATAAAGCACATCCATAAGTAAACATGGTATAGCAATTAAACTACCTGTACGATTTGACCAGTATATCTGCTACAACGTTGTGACGTGACGAAATACATTTCTACTGTATTTGATCATTTTTTTGACCTTCAATGGCATCATGCATTCAGCAGAACATCTCCTAGTATTTTTCTTCCCAAAACGGCTCTATGGATTTCACACAATTTGAAAGTAACGTGTAATATGTGTTTACAATTAATACACTTGAAGTTGGGTAGTAAATAATTACCATTAATGTTATGCGAACGTGTAAATTAATTACATGGATCGTAGGAAAATTCACATATCAAAATTATGAAGTTGTTATAACCCACTTTCTAAAACGTTTTACCGCTCATGTAGTGTCGTCGCATATAAAGGATATATCATTGCAAATGTATGTTCGATCCCATTTAGGAGTGAACCCATTGCACTTATATCGATTGAAAAATTGGATATTTGGTCATTTAGAAATCTCTTTTTATTACCCTTACTAAACCACGATAAGGCCTGTGTCTCAGTGTGAATCAGTGATTTCCCTGTAGACGTGGATTAACGGACCTTTGTTTGTCCTCGCCTTTACTGCCATGTAAAACCACAGACTCAGGTGAATTAAGTCCGATTTTAACTATTGGTGTAGCTGGTGTTTCCTAGTGAACCCAGGGATTGATCCAAACTCAGGGATAGCATATACCTTTCCTCCTTGTAAAAAAGGGATACGGCCTGGTATCTGCGTGAAGCCAGCCGTATCGCACGAGGCCGGAGGCCGAGTGCGATACGACTGGCTGAACGCACCGATACCAGGCCGTATCCCTTTTTTACAAGGAGGATAACGAATTTATCATCAGCTCCCCCCCTCCCCCCCCCCCCCCCCCCAAGCCTCCCAACATACCTGTATTGTTGGCAATGGGCAAATTTCACAATGGGACCTAATGGGTAAAATTAACATTATGCAGAGTGGAGACGAAACGTACGTTCATCTATACACAACTTAGTGCTCCAAAGGGATTTGCCAAGTTTGGATGGCAAATTCGAGCGATTGGTCACAAAGAAAATGAAAAAAGCGGTTGCCAGACTCGAGTCCGACAGGCTATGTAGCAACGGAGATTTTCGTCAGACCTGACGGCTGACCTGCAATTATTTCTCATATGTATGAACAACATACCAACCTAAATCCATTTTAATTACTTTCTGCCATCTTTATTTCCATGTATACACCATGTTGGCAGACTAACATGCGCAAATAGTGTTTTAAACGGCAAAAGAATCGAGTCAGGCGGCGGTGTGAAGAGGAATGTCCGCCATTTTCTTTTTCGTCGTCAAGGGTTCAAAACGAGGCTGCGACCTGTAAACTTGAGGTCAAACCCATAGTTACCATGGCGAAGTGGGATAAAACATTGAGAGTGGGGATAAAACACTTATCCGGATCCTAACATTGCCATTTAATGAGAAGCAATGAAATACAATCCAGTACCCAACAGCAATTGACCAATCAGCTGTGAGTATCACAGTGGAGCTGATGATAAACGTATGTATCCACCTTAATGTACCGAACGAGAAATGCTGCATTCAAACAGTCAAGTTTGTGCGGATGAATTTGGTGTTTGCTCAATCGATTGAGACTGTGTGGTCGTGTGCGGTTTAATAATCAACTATTTATTCAGGACCTACTCTCAGGCTGCCAGGATAATTTGTCAATCAAGCCTTTTATTAAATCAACGTATAGCAATTCAAGATGGGGTTATCGATTGCCATCTTTGTATGCGAAATGAAATTGATACTCATTTAGCCGAATGTCTGTCTTCACATTTTAATGCGACCCTTCCCTAGTATTAATATACCTAATTCAGTTTTAACAATAACACATATTGATTGAACTAGCAGTTTGAAAACTGCAGGGGCGCTGTTTCAGTATGACGTAAAACTTTACTTAAAATCTAAATATTTCCAGCAAATCGTCAATTCTGTTGTCATACTCTTCTAACGTAGCAGTACCCTCTATTCCCCACCGTTCCATGATACTTCAACTTTTATTGAAAAATATTTTATTTCTATTTCAACTAATCATTGTTGCTGTATTGTATAGATTTCGTTGTTCGAAACTTGTATTTGAATGCTCATTAACCTAGATATGATTTTGACCTAAACGGCATACTGAATGTCTTGTATCATCGTCAAAATTGCTTCTTTCATATTGTCAAAATACTAGAGGACATGCATGTATCTTATACCTTAAATACACTGTTAATTGCATATTTTCTGATTGAAATCAAAATAAGTCAAGATATTTGACTATGAGACTAAAACCCAACTTCTATTTTTCCAGGTAGTTTTTGCGGCTCCATTGCAGTCGGCGCCGTTACGTCACGGCGGCGGCGAGTGTGCCGTGTGCCCGCCAGGGCTGGGAGTATTGACCAAGTGTAACGCAACTCATGACACCACGTGCGAGCTCTGTCCGCGGGGCTCCTACTCAGAGCACAACAGCTCCGTAGAGCCCTGCTACGCATGCTCTAAGTGCGGCCAAGGACTCTACGAGTACCACCCCTGCAACCGATACCATGACGTATTCTGCGAACTCTGCAATGGCAAACATAAAGTGAGAAACAAGGATTACATGAAGCACTGCGGTATCGTATACCCTAAAGACAATGATCCGATGGACCGAATGATGGGCGATATGCCTATGGTAGACCCTGAAAGTGAGAAAAGTAAAACTGACAAACAAAATAAAACTCCAAAGGAGTTGGACAAAAATAAAGATAAGAAAAAGGTCATTGCAAAGATTGTGTCGTCATCTCCTGCGACGCATGGCGACCTTTTAACAACGGTGGAAGACACAAACACGACGCATGCGCATTCAAACCTTTCTGTTGCTAAGACGGTTTCTGTAGGAAATTTGAAAAAGGAGTCTATATTGAAAAGTTACAAAGAGAATAAAACGACGAAAAATAAGACGTTATTTCAGCCAACTTCTGCACCGGATGAAAGCACCACACATATTAATACGCCAGTACCCTCTACAGCCGATATCCAAGACGGCGTCGGTTTTACCAAAGATGGTTCCACCGATTCTGTTGAAATTACGCATGCGCCAACGTCCCCGAATATGACGCAAACACCTACTATAGATATCTATATACATGGTAGTAGTTCAACAAAGAAGCCGCGAAGGAAGTCGAAAAATATTACAGCCGTGAAATTAGAAATTGTCACGAAGAAGGTCACAAGGCATCACATGGGAATGGATAAGAAAGACGTCACAAGTAAGCTATTTTGTTATTTTCTTATCATATCAAAGATAAAGTACAACTGAATTGAACAGAAATACTATTGTCTACGAAAAATGCATTGGTATCACCGGTTCAGCCTTGTTTTCAGTGAGTTATCATTGTCAGTTCATCCGACAATATTGAAAATTACTTTTTCTGCAAAACTTGAAAGAATTTGATGAAATATCAGTTTCCTTCGTAATCCAAGGATATGAGAAGCTTTCTTGGTAGGAAATATGTTGATCACCTAGGAGTTTTTAAAATTTCATTAAACCTGAAAATAGTTTTAAAACTTTTCTTATCACATACTCTTATGTGGTAAATGATGACAATAGAAAACTACAAACAATTATGGCTTGATATACTAAAATGCGCAGTAGAACAGTAATTTTGCACAAGGTGGCGACTCTGCCCACTCTAAACCGTAGAAAATCAAACTACATGGCGCCTTAAGAAGCCGTATTTTAAGTGATAACTCTCGTGCTTCCTCGCCGTCGTCTCGTTATAACTCGGCTACATTTCAAGCACCGCAGCTTCCAACACGGTGTTACATTCACTAAATACCTTTTTCTACATTGGAAAACAAACAAATGAATCTGTTGAAACGGCTCACTGTAGTGTTCTGCCACAGATAGCTACAGTAACGACGTCTAATTTATGCCCTGAATGTGCGGGCAGACCAGGCATTATATACGACCGCATGCCCGATTGCCACTCGGATACTTGGGCAAAGAAAAGGCTACATTCTTCTGACGGGTCAGCTAAATATTGCCTTCATAAGCAGATAAGCTGCCGCCATGAATTCGAATGTGCGTCACTCACAGCCTCATTATCTCGCCGGGTATTCCAGGGCAACTTTTCTAGAATATCTACCAGTTGCTGCCCGGTGACCGGTCGACTGGTATAGGAATTGAATATCTGCACTGTACAATATATTGATCTTCATCCCAATCCCACAAAACAGATTTTTGGCACACAATGAAATCGAGCAAGTTTGGTTATTTTAGAATTCGTTTAGTCAGATCAATGATGTTCCCCCGCATCATTACGACCCAGGCTTCACTGGCCAATCAATGAGCAGCATTTCGCATCTCGAGGCCAACCGGAAATGGCCTTATGGAACGTTTTCTTTGTGGGCTTGCTCAGCAAATGTCCCCGCGAGATCTCATTTCTCGTCACGTGGTTTCCCCTCTGGCCTGAGGGCGTCGCATGGGTGGATTGATTCCTCGCGTCCGCCCCCTCAACGTGGATGGTTTACTGCCCTCATAAACAACTCAGGCCGTGCAAATAGAGGAACAGGATGAGTTTCTCGTATAGTTGCATTCATAATGGGGCCATAATGCTTAACGAAGCCGGCATTTAATTACTGCACTAGATGCGTTGGCAGCCCGAGCGTAATACACGACCGCGCGCCCGATTGCCATACAGTTTCCTGGACATGGATGCATGGATGACCTCACAACTGAAGGTTTGATTTGCAAGCTACGTGGGTCATTGATGTAATTGGATTACTTTTTAATGTTATCCATGGGCGTCTGTACAGCCAGGCACTGGCAAACGTCCGGTCGACTGGTACAGGAATTAAATGTCAGCACTGTATCATCATAAACAACTAGCAAATGCCTATGTTCCAGGTACCTGTCATTGCATAGTTTAATTCTATCAACTTTTTAAAATTCTCTTCAATGCAGACGATTTTATCGTCGTTTCCTAACGTCATAGTAATTCATCAACACTATTTTATTCCTACTAACCTGATAACATTCGTAAGTTGATTTCTAATTTCATTTTTCGTCATACTGGGCTAGCCAGTTGTAAGTGATGGAGGAAACCGGAGTAACAGGCAGTACCATCAACAGCAATAACCCAAAGTCATTGGCAACTTATCCACATACATTTGTAATTTTTTCCTACCTGTCAATCAGTATTCTATACAAGTTTTTTGTCTATCATGCCTACGTCAGATTTAATAATAAAAAACAAATAAGTGCTAGAAGAGGTAGAAAAATGGTGATTCGCGTCATGATATTATTTGGGCCAGAGCAAATTATAAATACAGCATGTTCATAACATAAGTTAAGTTGAAAAAAACACACAAAAAACGCACACACTGTCCCCAGCTTATTTATTTTAACCAATGTGCATGGTGAATACAAACATGGTCTGACGAATTTTAATATAACTACTAGTAGTTAGAGAAATAGTTTGTGAACTGTTTGAGGAGAGATTCTGGAATTCAGTAGGAGCCTTAACTTTTAGTCAAATACTTCTCAAACTCAGAAGTTTGCATTACCATCAAGAACTGTTCACGTGTGTCATATCATGGACATATCACTACACATTATTAACCGCACTATATGAGTATATGTATGTAATATATGTACCAGAAACTAAATTATTGAATTTTCTAAGTTCCAGTCTAACATGTGATATTTACGGGATGTATATGTACATGTATGGAAAGGTTCGTGGATTGGTTTGACCAGGTTGGTCAGGGTTTACTTTATGGCCATCATGTTGGGTTATCAAATCCATCATGGTAAAGTGCAGAAAAACCAAAGGCCACACCATTGCTGTAAACTATGACATATTCTTACACGGTAACAAAGATGTAGTCAATACTGGTTAACCCTTCTAATGCTGAGGCTACTTTCGTCCAAAGCACGAGGACGTAAATATATCTGAAAACCGTCTAAACCCTGTTATGTTGGTATTCATTAGATAGCTCTCGCTGAGTTCTCTCAGATGAGTACCCATTTGCCAGGGTTTCAGTCATTTTCAGTTTTTTGCATAATTTTGTATTGGCAGAATTAGCAACTAGCAGGCACCAAAGTACCTTTCCAATAAAACTCTCAAAACAACCTCGTAGGTGAACGACCGAACAGCCAAAATAATTATCTTGTGTTGTTCTGTAACTGGCATTGTCGGTAATTGTTCGTGTAAAAATCAATAACTTTCACGCGGGAAATGAATGGACATCTTACCCTGCTGGTGTTTCCGCCGAGAGATGTCTGTTTGTTGTAATGATTAAGTAACGGGGTAATTCACTATCCTATCATACATGCATGTGGTTCCGGGTGTAGGAAAACTAAAGTCGAACGACAATAGCTACCGTTGTTTTTAACAATTCCCATCTATCATGATGGGAAACGCAGTCAAAATTTCTCAGGAGATGAACATTTAACTGATCTAAGCTTTGTTTCGTATATAGTCACCTTTTCTGGAAAATTATGGCTACGCCACGACTACCCAAATGTAGGTGGCGAGGGAGACCGGAGTAACGAACAAAAACACCGTTTAACTCAACGTCACTGACAACACACATGCAAGTCCCAGCTGGATTTTGAAACCAAGCAGAGATTAGAGACAGCGATCAGTCTGTGGCAACGT
>OZ012688.1:24415531-24493031 GCA_963942565.1 Maea johnstoni
GTTATATAATAATTCTGCTTATGGCATTAATCAATTTTCTATGGACCACAACAACATACAGAACGCTCGATTCAGAATTGATCACTTTGGATGATTTATAAACCCACAAAACGTTAATCACGTAGTTGAACGTGATAACTCATATGACAGCACCAGTCTCACGACGTTTTTTCTACATGAAACACGTTTCAAAATGCAGTAAATCCATTTGAAAGAAAGATTCGTTGTGGAGGATGCAAATTAATCACAGAGGTAAATAGACTGTCACATAACATCAATCAAGATCGGTGCATGATCAGCAACTGAATAGGAGGAGCAGAAACTGGTTTGCCGAGATTAGCTGCGAATTCCAAGATCCCCATTTATAGGAGACTGAAGATTTGTCGAACCTAGACATGAAATTGGCATTTTGTCTAACACATTTGTAGGCGAACCATTGGCCCTAGAATATACATCATGTCCCTTTTATCGCTCACTAGAGCCAACGGTCGATGCCATCCCTGATTGAGAATTCAGAGGCACGAGAGGAGATGGGATAGTTTTATGGTGGCATTTTAAGGTCCTTATCTGAGGAAGCACATTGAATAGGGTGATAGGCTTGGCCAAACGATTTATGAGAAAGCCCATGTTGGTTAGTCGGCATTTCAATTAGATATCCACAGATGGTAGTGATGTGAACGTGGTTATGAACATAGGTGGTGTTTTCTTCTAATTAATCATTTTTTCAATATGTATTTGGTAATTAACTCTTGTCGTACAAAACATTGCTGTATTATCAGTGGTTTAATAGGGTAGCAGTCGTGGGTGGTTTATATTCTCGCAAACTTAAAAGCTAATATATATTACCTGCTTAAACATGTTTAAAACAACAGATGGTGATAGATACTGTAGTGCACATGTTCAGTCTGAAACAGGACTATTCTATCTACATCAAAGTAGGACTGGAACCTAGCTAAATAATCGGAAATAGTATATTTATGAATTACCTATTCATATAGACGTCAAATACATAAACTGTTTAATTGGAAACTTTCAGTTGTTAATCGTTAAACTAGTTTTTATTTTATTTTATAACTCATTAAGGTATTCTCTTTAAAAGAAATTAATTGTATCATACCCTCGATATGTATGATTAGACGATGTACAATATATAATAACTGCAATTAAAATATATGACAGACTTTTAGGTTTATTGCCATAATGTATTGTGGAATAACATAATTGTGAAAGCTCATTGTGTGTATTATTGTGTTACAGGGACACAGGAGGCCGTGGACCCAAAACACAGAAAAGTGAATCAGTCCATGGAGAAACCTTCCGCGAAGAACCTATTATACAGGTAAGTCCTTAGAGTCATTTTATTCCTGCAGTAAACGCACGGAAAGTCCGGGCTTATAACAATAGCGAACGCCTAAGTTCCATCCAGTTGACTTAGCATGGGGTACGATCACATGCCTGTGACGTCACAGATAAAGATAGCTTCACTACGCAACTGAATGGGTTATAATATGTGTGTTCATTTTTCTCGACCGGGTAGGCGGGCATGATCGGGCAACCACTTTATCGGTCACTGGCAGACAACTGGTTGATCGGCATAGAAACTGCATACCTTTACTGTAGTGTACTCTTATCGTGTTACATAACCAATATTGGTTTGGCAATTCATCAGTTCCGTCATTAGCCAATCAGAAGCTCGTTTAAATTCCATTCAGCCAATGAGAGGAGAGCTTGCCAACTCATCTACTGCTGTGAACAGTCAATCAGACACGAACTTGATTCCACTTTCTCCTTCTATTTATGATAAGGAATGATGTTTTCTGTAGAGCCAGCTATATCAAAATAATTCATTAAAAAAATCTTTCCCTCACAATTGTCCTGCAAGATCTGTCACATTTTCATTTGCCTCCTTTTACCATAGTCAATTTAATCGATAGCTGCAATTGAAAAAAGTTAGCCGATACAGAAAGATACTTTTATATCAAATGAATAGAAGCAACATTATGTAAAAAATACAATTATTGGAAAAGTTTTTGTGTAGCAACATGCATTTATAGTATGATCTATCTGAATACACAAAATACCTATAATAACTCCACATCAATGCGACCAATTTCTTCTTTGTTCACATAGAATCTTAGGTTGAAGAGACAGGGTGCTAAAGATGTATGTTTGTTCACATCGGTAAGCTTATTTGAATGAGGGTTTAAATGATAACCTTTCTCATTAGGAGGTTGATGTATTGTTCAATTGAGTTTAAGATATGCGCTCATACTTTATGAGAATATATTGCAAAATTGTGACATCAGCAAAGATACAGATTTGGCAAACTTATGGTGTTTTGCTATTTTTTTATATTAAATGTGCCTTTTTGGCAATACCAAGAGGCATCTATAAACGTGACAGGCAGTATGCATTACACGTTATTTGTTAAGTTACCATAAACCAACTCACAAAACATGAAAGCTTACTCCCCTTCTTCAAAGAAACCCATTCCACCAAAGGGGAGAAGCAGCGTTATAAAAGGTACCAGCATGATAAATATGTGGCGAGAAGATCAGAGGAGATGTGATATATCTACATTGAGATTTAATGTTCAAAGAGCAATCCAGAGGGGCTCTCATGGAGCCGATCCTGCAGCAGCTTGATATAAAGCTTGCCATGGTAGAGGGCTGTCTTTGAAGTTGTCTACTGGAGGACCATTGTGGGACATAAAACTAAGCTCCCCATTTGTCATAACGAGCCTCAGGCAGGGATTTCCTTTGCTAGCGCATTAGGCTGTGGGCTCTGAGTAGCGGGTAAAGTCTACGAGGCGTGGGTCTTGGTATAATGAATCTGTATAATTCGCTCGCCAACGACACGGCATATGGCGCTCTCAGGCACGTATGTTGCGTTACTGCTCCTGCTGATACTGCTGCTAGCCATACTAGATTTATGGCTTACCTTAACCCTGTCCTTTCAAAGGGAACAAAGGCCTGAAGTGTAGACATGCACGTTGTAAATCATAAAGTGATTCTTAGTATATTCGGATAATGAAAGTGTAGTTTCTTAAACAATTTGTCGGTGGAAAATCGTTTTTTTAGGATTTATATTTTAGATTAATACTCTGCACATTTATTGTTGTCTTATTGCTTAATAGTCTTGTTCATCTGATATAATTATGTATGTATATATATATATATATATATATATATATATATATATATATATATATATATATATATATATATATATATATATATGTATATATATATATATATATATGTATACACACATACACACACACATATATATATATATATATATATATTTATATATATATATATGTATATATATATATATATATATATATATATATATATATATATATATATATATATATATATATATACTGTATACCGTGTTAATTTTGCGGCAGTTTAATTAATGCGTACTTTGCGCACCCACGGAGTCCGCAATTATTAAACTGCGCACTATTATTTGGATATTGGATCCCTATGCTTGTACTGTTGAACACACTGAAATGATAGCTTGTCATTCAACATAAAGACCCTTCGCGGCCTATCTGCTGGTACTAATATAAGTTCAATTACAATGAATCTGATGTACTGAAATGTATTAAAGGTCTAAACAGAGGCAAATCTCCAGGCTTCGATTCACTCACTGCAGAGCACCTGCAGAATGCAGGACATTCGTTTGTGAATATACTTACCTCAATATATAATAGAATCATTACTCTAGAGTTCATCCCTAGGAATTTTAGAATAGGGACACAGGTGCCCCTGTATAAGGGGAAGAATACATGCTCGTTGGACCCCAATAACTACCGGGGTATCACACTTTTAACAAGTCTCAATAAGGTGTTTGAAATGCTCTTGTGGAGCAGAATGAAAGGTTGGTGGTTCGACGAGCGTGTGATCTCTCCTTTGCAGGGTGCCTGTAGACCTGGAATGTCTTGTCTCCATACCGCCCTATGTCTGCAAGAAACCATTGCCGTCGGTCTGGACGCCAAAAAGACGGTCTTTGTCGCGTACTTTGACGTGTCGAAGGCCTTTGATGGTGTCTGGATCGACGGCCTCTTCTATCAAATGAGAAAAATGGGTGTTACGGGCAGGGTGTGGAGACTCCTGTATCGCTCATATCAAAATTTTTGGTGCAAAGTTCGTATTAATGGCCAACACTCAGATTGGTACAAAATGGAGTGCGGTATACATCAGGGGGGGTATCTCTCTCTCCTGAAGTATACCGCATTCATAGATCCCCTTCTCAGGGATATAGAAAAGTCTGGAGTGGGGTGTCGTGTCTCTGGTATCCCTACAAGTCCGTTGGGATATGCGGACGACATGGCTACCGCTTGTCTCTCTAAAGCAAAGATAGACCTTGTATTAAAGACAGTCTATTCTCACTCCCTCAAATGGAGATACAGTTATAATGCCTCCAAAAGTGCCGTTATGATATATGGTGAGACACGTCGGGAACACGCTGATGGGAAAAAACACAGAGTTTTTAGTTTGGGTCCCCAAAAAGTCCCTGAGAAAGTATCCTACGACCATGTCGGAATAAAAAACTGTCTGTTCGGTGACTTCACTGAAAGAATAGAAGAACGAATAAGCAAAGGTCGTAGATGCTTCAACGCACTCTGCAGTCTCGGTATTAAGAAAAGAGGGATCACCATGCGTACATGCGCCACCCTATTCTGGTCTATAATAATTCCAGTTACTACCTATGGAAGCGTACATGCGCCACCCTATTCTGGTCTATAATAATTCCAGTTACTACCTATGGAAGCGAGCTATGGTCTTTGAAGTGTCATGAAATCGAACTTTTAAGGAAATTTCAAAGACAGGTAGGTAGAAGGTGCCAGCGTTTTCCCGACAGGTCTCCCAACTACAGTGCTTATGTCCCTTTAGGTTGGCTCAGCATAGATCGTATGATACAGGTCAAAAAACTCCTGTTTGTTAGAACTATGACCGTCCTTGACGACAATGCAGTCTGTAAAAAACTTCTGGTTACAAGGACTCAGAATTTTATAGACGATATGGAGAAAGGCAGGGCTAATGAATTCAATAGTCCTGTATTTGAAATATTAAAAGCTGCTGAGGACGTGGGGATTTTTGGAGAGTGTGTTAACATGATCACCAATGGGCATTTCTATCCTAAGGAAGGATGGAGGAAGATTGTATGGAATGCAATATGGAAATGTGAAGATGAGGATAATTTATTGATATATAAAAATCCAAAACCTGATACACTTCTGTTCAAAATAATCGAAAATGCCTACTACCTAATTTGATGGTTTATCTCTGATGCCATGCCGGGTAAAACTAGGATGTGTGAAATCCTCTCATCTATAGTATGTGATACCAGTCTACTTAAAGCAACGGACTATAGGATTAAGAAAAAGCCGTTTGGATTTAAGATGTGTCACCGCTGTGATTTGGGTGTACTAGAAGATGCTAGACATCTCATCCTTCAATGCCCGTTTTATGACCAAGAAAGAATTAGTATGTTTAGAGAGATAGAGTCCACGAATAATGTTTGGCGTACCAGGGTCAGCAATCAAGGTTATGACATTCTGCATGTCCTTTTAGGTATGCAACCTGATAATACCACTTTCGATGAAATGATACACATATGGCTAATTGCTGGCAGCCATATAAGTGGAATGTATCAGAGTGCCATTACCGGTAGAATTTAAATTTTTATAAACCTCCGTCCGAGGAGGTACCTATACCAGTGTCAATATGTAGCTCCTTAGTGTCGTACCTCCTTTCAGTACTGAGGAGACCGCATCTCTCTAATAATGTGGTAATAAAGTTTCTATAAGGGTTTAAAAAATATCGTTGGATACGGAGAAACAAAACGACTTAAACCTATGTTAAAGGCGTGTCCTGTACGACTTTAAAGCTGTGTACATATACCTTCTCACATTATGTAAAAGTTCTCGTTCTATGTGAGTCCGTTAAGTTTGTATTTAACGGTAAATAACATAATGTCTGTAAATATTTCCTTTAGTAGGCTATTTATTTTCTCCCTACTCTAACGTTCGTGTGTAATAGTACCTTTATTTTCTGTTTTTGTTACCTTCGTGCTTATATTTGTGTTACCTGTTTATTTGCTGGATTAAGTTCCTTATATATGATTTTGTATTCTGTGCGTTTTTGTACATTCTGTGTACAGTCAATAAACCATACAATACAATACAATACAATGTAGACGATCCAGTGTGGTCAAACCACTAATCGGAGTTACTGATTGCAACCAAGATAACACTGTCCACAGTGACCGATGACGAAATAAAGATTGCACTTGCCTGTAATACTGACATTCCTAGGGGGCTGGCTGGCTTGAATTTAGCAGGGCCACCCTTCCCAAAAGCTGGCCGGCCAGGTTGCACACCCTTGGCGCCCCCTCAAACAGCTTGAGCCGTAGGTTATGAATGCGCAATAATCAAACTGCGCATCAAAGGCAGTTATCTGCTGATCGCATTATTTTATATGCGCAATATAAACACGGTATACTAGTATATATATATATATATATATATATATATATATATATATATATATATATATATATATATATATATATATATATATATATATATATATATACTAGTATATATATATATATATATATATCAAAGTTTGTTTTTGTTCTGGCTAGTCGCGGGACCACCATTAGCACCATCTATGATTGGCCACAGACACTAACACCCAGATATTCAGTAAAAATATAAACCAGAACAGAGAAAAGCAGTATTGGATTAAAATCATTGGCAAGAAACTAGTTGCACGGTAGTGAGTCCTATAGACCTTGACGACACACCCCATGTGGTATGTAGGGTGACACCCCCTCCCCGCCTGCTCCAACTACACCCCTATTGCGACCTTTATCTAGCCCAATACATGCACTGATCAAGATAGAGAAGTGGGAAAGAACCGACTGAATAGGCGCTATTAATCACAGAGCTATATTCGATGCATTGTTCAGCTGCTGCTGCTGTTGCTGCTACCAGGGCGAGATGGATCATGCCTGCCCCCACTGCTACTTACAACAAGCCACAACGCTTCGTTAAACACTTATCCATACCACCAGCGATTAATTCTCACCACCTCTTTCTTCGCAGGGGAAAAAAAGCTCTCGCTTTGTGTTATTTTGGCAGGATAGAGACTGATTGCGCGCTGTCTATATCAGGGTTATTTTCCCACAATATTGATTAAGAACCGCTTTGATTAGTTTGCATTGATATGGGTATGGCATGTCAGATTGACTAATAATTGTGAGTTATACTTATTGCATTAGCGTTGATGGATAATTGGCTCCTGGCCCTCTCTGTAATAGGCCGTCTCCTGGGAGCTGCCTTCTGCATCCCTACATGCAGTGTGCACCAGTAGGCTCTGATCATTTTAAGAAAGAAAAAAGAAATTCAATGTTTTCTTTTTTGAGTTGTAAAACATGTTATGTTTGTTTAGTTAGACCTTTTCTGGTTGACATGTACAAATGAAAAATCTTGATGTATCTGTGATTTAATATTATATATATATGTTCAATAAACAATAAATGCAAATATGGTACTGCCCAAACCTGTATTTCAACACCATTCTTTAAATACAAATAGAACCTTATGCAATGCCAATGGTACACTGAAAGACGAGTCCAATGATTCCCAACTAGTTCGAGTTCGTTTTTAAGTCTTGAATGGGCTAGAATCCTTACCTTTGTATGCATTTAGAAATTGATCTTGGCTCTGTTTATTTTATGAATAAGTGGTGACATGATTAAAATTATTTGCTGAGAATTGAAGACTTTTTAAGCAATCGAGCAGGTGACAATAGGGCTGTTGTGTTCGATATCTCGAATACATTACATCTGTGTATTTGAAATTCTAGTGGCCATGATAAAAAATGTGACCGTCCAATTGTATGTAAAAAAGCCTGGCATCAATATTTTATAGGATTGCTTATGGATAATCACTAACTCCAATAGTAAAGATAACTACCTCCTATGCTGCATGTGATGCTAAACATAACTCCCCTCAATCCCAAGCACAAGGGACATCCCATACACCACAGCTTCCAAGGGTTATATGTCAATTGGAATCACAGACTGAGAAAAGCTTAGGTATTACTCTTTCTCAGTACCCTTAACTACAGTACAGACATTTTATTCCTGCACCAGTCGACCACACGTCTAACAGTGCCTTTTTGTACAGAAACCCATGGACAACATCTCAAAAAGTATGCCGAACAAATTAATAACCCACATAGCTTATAAATCAGAGCAACGTTAAGTTGTGGGGTCATCCATGGATCCATTCTCAGGAAACTTGGTGGCAATCGGTGGTTAAAAAACAAAATGGCAAGGGTTCAGAAAGATTGCAGTTTGTGACATACCCCATACATTTCAAGGATTGTCTTTGGTGGAGGAAGCAACTGAGATGCAAGGCGGATATTAGGTAACACACGTGGCATATGGGCTGCACTCTGACACCCCTTAGCGTGAATTATCTATCCGGATAGAATCTGTGTCTGACACGTGTTTTCATTTTGCTTATTATCGACCATTCAAAATGATATATTACACTTCGATTGAATGTTTTTGTCTGACAAACGCTATTGCTACAATAAGGAAACCGTGTCCTACTTTTCTGAGGATAAGGAAAAGAATATTTCTATATTGATCTGCTTCTACTAGGCAGCAGAAAATTCAGCAATAGTAATTCATCATTCTGTTATGCACTCCGCCAGTAGTAAAATATATGACGGATATTCTCTATACTTTCATCTGTAAAAAGTTTATTACTATGAATGGTATCTTGATACGTTAACGATATGGTATGTAGTTGTGCAGTTGTAGTGTATATATATATATATATATATATATATATATATATATATATATATATATATATATATATATATATATATATATATATATATATATATATTTATACATATATATATATAATATATATATATATATATATTATATACATAGATACATACATATAGGACAGCCTATTTTAAAATTAATTGACAGTGACCCGAGCACGTCTAGTTGAGTTGCTAAGATAATAAGGCACGTACATTCATGATCCACTTAGCTTCAGTGCTAGAGCTATTTTTTTTCTTTCTTGTTTCCCTTCTCCAATTTCTGGAGGCTCACTGATTGGTCAGGAGCTGGGCTCGTATCTGCATACAATCCTTAATAGCTATAGTCGCTTTGTGTATATTCACTGTCTCACTGCTGAATAGGTCATCAGTATAGAAGCTGCTGTCTAGATGACTGTACTTCATACAGCGAGTCATGTGACCTAGAGTGTCTTCATCCTCCTCACATAGGGGGCAGTCCAAATTGGCCCTTCCATTCTTATAGTTAGTGGCGAGGTTGAGCATCATCAGCCTGCTTTTAATTGCAACTCTAGCATATTCTGGTTTTAGTTCAGTTAGGTACTCTTTCCTTTCGAATGTTTCTATGTTTGCAATTTTTGATTTCTCCTTCCTCATACTTTCAAGCTCAATTTGAAGCTTCATTTTAATTGCACTATCAACAGTTTTCTTCCAGCAGTATTTACTGAGGTTTCCTATCTCCTCATCACTGTACTTCTCGAGGTTGTATTTCTGTTTGATTATTTTTATCTCCTCATTCCAACATCTAGGCATATCCAGTTTTTTCTGTTCATCATATACCTGTTTGATTAATTTTGTCGGAGGCCCACTTAGTATTCTGTGTAGGAAGAGAAGTTTCTTCTTAGATATTTGTTGTTCAGCTGGCATTATTCCAGTCTCTGCATATAACCCGTATCCAGGAGTACTTTCTGGGAGTTTTAAGAGTCTTTTTAGAAATCTAAGGGTTATTTTATAAGCTATTTGTCACTTTTACGTATGTTTGTCCACGTTTCACTATTGTAATATATTTTTGGTATTATTACCACCTCCATGAGTTTAAGTTTTACTTGTATATCTTTTTCTGGGATATTCATTCCCTTGCTGATTGCAATCAATTCCATGGTGTCGAGATGGGCTTGTTTTTCTCTTTTTTCTATGTTTACATCTAGGTTGTTTTTACAGTTTAAGTTATCACCTAGGTATTTGTACTGTGAACAGCTGCCCATTTCTTGGTTGTTTATCCTTATTTCCGGGAGTTCAGGAAGCTTCTTTTTATGTACCATCATCACTTGGGACTTTTGCATATTGAACTTCATTCTGTTTGCATTCTGGAATAATTCGTTGGCAGCCGCAGTTTTCACTGATATTTTATCATTGATGGAGGTCTGAAGGATGTCATCTTGAAACATTTGTGATGGAATTCTTTTTTCACCATATTGAACTCCGCCTCCTCCAGTTTCCACTATTTCCTTGGCAGTGTCTATGAGTTTAGCGCACATTATGCCAGCCATAACTGTACCCTGCATAACCACCTCATTTATCTGGAATGGCTCAGTTTTTCCCACGGGGTTTCAACTATTATCTCAGCTGTCTTGTTCATTTCATATATCAACATCCACTCTGAACCCCTTACTCCACTCTCCCACAGCGACATCATACATTTTCTCAGTCATAGTCTGTCAAAACACTTCTCTAGGTCAAAGAATTGCAGGGTCACTGGCAAATCTATATATTGAAAATAGTCAAGCATTGCTCGAAGTATGAACAGGTGTTCAGTGGAACTTCTGTTTTTTCTTGCTCCATTCTGGCACTCACTCATTGCAGAGTCGATTTTTGAGTACTGCCTGTTTAGGATTATTCTTTCAAATATTTTTTGAAAACTCAATGTTAGGAAAATTCCTCTTTGGTTGTTTAAGTCTTCTTTTTTCCCTTTATTTTTGTAGATGCTCTTTATTTTCACTTTCCTCCAATCTCTTGGACACTTTTTTCCTTAAGTATTTTATTGTACACATTTTTTAGTGATATTATCATGTCGCTTCCTCACCTCTTAATCATCTCATTTGTTAGTTCATCACTTCCTGGTGCTTTATTATTTTTAAGATTTTTAATCACTGTGTTCATTTCTTCATCACTTATATTCTCTGTCATGGAGTTCATGGCAATCTCTGTACACTTTCTGAATCGCTTGTCTGTTATCTCCTGAATAATTCTAAAGCTTTCATCAATCTCTCTGGTCTTCAGTATCTCCTGGTAGTGTTCTTTGTATGCATCCTTTATTTCATCGGAAGTTACACTCCTTGCCATTTTTTGTCACCTTGCTGGCTGTATCCACCTTTTTAGGATTCATTCGCTGTTTTAACTTCCAAAACTCATTTGACTTTACTCCTCCTCCTTTATCTAGAGTTTCCAGGTTGTTCTGTATTTGCTTTATTCTCTCCGCCTCCATAGCTCTTGATATTTGTATGTTGAGTTCTTCTAAGTCTCTCTCGGTCTCCATCCTTTTTAAGCATTTTTTTTGCCTTTTTGTTTAGGCTAAGCTCTCTTTTCTTAATCCTCTTTTTATCAATCAGTTCTTTGACTGTCTTGGCCACTGTGACTTTTCCCCTTTTTATAGTCTTCTTTTTAAAGCTATTTTTACGTATTTTGATAAATTCTTTCTTCCATGTCTCATAGGCTTCGTCAATATTGGATGCATTGTGAGCATTGACTAGCGTCTTGTTGTTTTCTGTTAGTTTTTCATAGATAAACCATCCATTCTCATCATCTAGGTTTCATCTTGTTTCTTTTCTTGTTTTTTCCACTCTTCTGTGGATTATTTGGAGATTTAACATCATGTGATCTGATTCAATTGTGTTCGTTTCCTCCTCTCTGATCTCATATTTTGTAAGAACATATTCCTTTTTGTCATCAATTGTCATTTCCTCTACATTCCTGTACATTCTCTGGCAGCATATCATAAAGTCAATAACTGACTTTTCACTTTCGTTTCTTGTATTTATTCTCGTCCATTTTCCTTGGCACCTTTCTGTATTATTTATAATGACTAGATTATGCTTCTCTACCAGTTTACTAAGCATTTTTCCACTTCTGTCTGCTTTGATTTTGTTTACTGGGTCTTCAAGTTTGGCATTAAAGTCACCCATAATTAATAAATCTTCATTTAAGTGCAATGGCCTTACAATTTCTTTCTCCATCTCTCCATAGTATTCCTTTAGCTTTTCTACTGATGTTCTGCTCTCTTGTTTTCCGTATACCATGGCGACAGTACTTTTCCCCCTTATTTTACATCTAATCCAGATAGTTTCATTTTCATCACTCTCACTTATCACAGTTGTCTCTTGCACAGTGTTTTCCTTTATTAGGATTAGAATTCCTCCCCCTTTTCTATCTATTCTGTCTCTTCTTATGCACTTATATCCTGGTACAGTCATTCGATTTTCTTCTTGAAACCATGTTTCCGATATGCCTATTATATCTGGTTTTTTTTGTTCAATATAGTGATAAAGGCTTGTCATTTTGGTGGTGAGTCCCCTGCCATTAGTGTAACAGATCAAAATTGGTTTTCCACATTTTTTCCCTCTTGTTCTATACCTTCTCTTTTTTCTATTGTCTATTGTTTCATCTTTAAATTCAATTTTGCTTGACTTTGTACCATCTTGTCTATTTCTTTTAACTATTTTATTGGACTCCTTATGTCCATTCAGCTATTGTAGCTGTTACATCATTATACCTTGACTGATGATTTAAGCACACTAGCTCCTTTGAGTAGTTATAGTATATGTGCATCTTTATTGATAACGCAAAATTAGCATACATCATTGTATATACTAAATACAAAGAAAGGAATTTGAATACAATGAAGGTTATCTAATAGTTAATACCAGACACATGTTGCTGAGGCATGCACGGAATATCAAAATACAAAATGATTATTTAAGTATGTCCAACATAGTTAAGAACTCATAGATAGTGACTTAAACATGAATATCAACACAATATAATGTTATAAGGTATTAGCAAATAATCATGCAAATGGAATTACACTTGCTGAATACTAATTTAGTTTTGAAAAACCTATGAGTTATCAAAAGAGTGATTTAGCTTTCTTTGGAGCATATCTTTTACAGTATGATGCTTAAGTTCATCGCAAGCATTTATTTAGACACGATATAAAAAGCATAAAAGTCCCTCATAACCGCTGTGTGTATAGTTGTGTAGTCATCGAGGCCATTGAGAAGCAATAGATCAGAGCCATCTTACCAGTCTACAGGCTTAATTACCTGTACGTAGGTTAATTGGATAAAAGGCAATTAACGAAAGAAACACATTAACTTAGGTGTATAAATTCAGCGTATTCATAATGTATGGTTGAACTATCTTGAACGATGGTTACTTAAACATATTTATGGAACAATAACTGTCATTTTGCTCAAATGAGATTCTATTTTTCAACTTATTTATACGTACACGTACAACCACCTCCTTTAAAGTCCTAGGTACTTCTCAAGTATATACTATGCTAAAGTATGGAAGGTCCAGCATGTAATGAATCAAAACTTTAGACATCCCTTAGAAATCTTCAAATTGGGATAGGAGTACTTGATACTTTTACAATAACTTTGAAACTGAAAATGATTTTTAAAAATATTTGAAAGAGAGGTTTAGCAATGTTCCAAACAAAATATCTCCTTCAAATAGTTTTCTAACATTACTTTCGTTTGATTGGTCCTATTTTAGAAACAGTCATGTTGCTTTTGCCTGCTGTAGTAGTATAACGAGGTAAAACCAAATGGGATGCACTCACTTGTATCTCCCAACCAATCTGTTGGCTAGGAAACCAAGAATAGGCTATTAACTTATAAAGGAAATTGATCTCTCCATCTCTCTCCTTAAAGATCCTAGAAATAGCTTGCGTAGAGGTGGAAAAATGCTTTTTTCATTGAGCGTGGCGAAACCTTTTGTGTTTGTATGATAACACGCGCACAGTTCTGTGGAATATTCTCTCTTTGCAGTGATTCATGGCACAAAACACCGACTTTTTGATGTCGTCATCATTGCTATGAACATGGAGCATTTGCTTTCTATGAGTATTCTCTATAATTTACATTAATTTCAATGTTAAGACCATGGTAAGTAGTTTAAAGCGTGTTCACTTTGTCTTTTCAATGATACTTACAGGTATCTTTTGATTAACCAAGTCATGCTTAGGAGTTATCTTATTTAGAAATTATCATTTGAACTAATAATAACTTAAATGGTAAAATGATTTTTACAAAATATTTAAAGGAGAGTTGATGGTAGTTTTCTGATCAAACATTTCCTTTGATATTTTACTAACCATGCTTTTTTCCCAAAAGTTATAACCAAAATTGTCCGGCTGCCTTTGGCCGCTGGTATTATCAATTTGTGCATTCAGCAACCTTGCTTGTTTCCTACAAATTGAGCAGCAGGGTACTAGTGCAAACGGATTCAACGCTCACTGATATCTGCAATGAGTATGAATAGGCCTATCTTCATAACAGCCTGCAATTTACTATTCGTCCATTAACTCCTATGATTCAGGTCGCTACCTCTAGAATGTTTGGTGATTTATACCTAGAGTAGGTTAATATGAGTATCAAAGTTCACGCTATTCCATCTCAGCTCACGAGGATGGCTTAATTAGGTTCGACACACAGGGTATCCTCATTCTCCAAACGTGGGATAGTGAACGATGGCTCGGAATTGAAATATAGGGGTACTTCATCTCTCCTAGCTTGATGCGTTCATGAGTTGTGAATCTGTTCGGACTTTATGCAAAGAGGTACATTTTGAAGGTATCCTCACATCTGAAAACACAATCACAGTTTAACAGAGAGTGAACAATTATTATTAATATTCACACTAAATCCATTTAAGAAAGCGTATCCATCTTTGTTTATATGTTTATAGATAGGAAGAATCGCTTACAAGTTGAACTTGCCAACACGAACTGGAGGAAAATATGCAAATAAGCGTATCGTAAGAAAGACATTTGTTTCAGCAAACAAAGAAAATGGTTAGATATATTGTTTTAAAAGGAAAGCTGCAAAACAAGCGAAACACCCTGCTTGATATTACAGGAACAAGAATGTTTCAGCAGTCCATGTCATTAAGATTCCAGCGATAATAGGTTTTGTCAAACCTAAAATACTTTTGTAACAGTTACACTACATTTTAATTTTCACATTGTGCAGCAGGATTTTTATTACTCCTTTTGTGTGCAAACAAATATACGGTATGCCTGCATCTGGGATGTTTCGTTGTACTCAATCATTGGGTGTACTCGATATAATGCCGGTTTTGTATTCTGATTGAATATTTCTGGAGATATAACTGCATTCAATGCTCCAAAATGGAAGTGTTATATATATATATATATATATAATAAGTATAGAATCCCATATGCACGGTTCCATAACCTACCATTGCATGGCATTGTCTAACATCAAGGTGTAGACTTAACACACATTATGTGATCGAGTTTCAAAGTATTAAAGTTACTAGCAAATTCCAGTTAGTTTCAAGGGTGTGACGTCTATTACTAAGAACATATTCTTGCTAAATATAATTCAGCTTCCTATAAAAGAGGCCTATAAGAATACGTGCCTATCTGTTTCCAAAATTTCTTTACCATATAGATACTCCACGTTATGCCCAACAGCGACGGATTTAATCAATACTCGTGTGTGGTAATAAGCATTTATCATTTACTCTTATAATGAACTGAAAAATATCGAGACAGCAATAATGCCGCCATCAATTATTCAGGCTGATGAATCATAACAATAACTCATTGTCAGTTTCAAATTACGCCGGACTTGAAAACATACACAAAGAGATTGACTTTACTAATTCAAAATACTCACTACCTGTGGAAAGGCATTTATAGCTGACACATTGTTCAATCTATAAACGATTAGTATTTCGACACATCTATTGTCTAATCTCATATGGCTTTGGAGAAACGTCAGGGAATTAATGATGGAGTTAGAATTTTAAATGTCATTGGTAAGCCTATACTATGAGAAGCGATACGTATCGGCGCCTAATTAGCCAAACTGGTCAAGTCTGGAACTTAACGATCGACTCTATTGAGTTTCGAGTAGGCGTCAAGAGGGCATGTTCGTCTATAGTACATCAATTAGCATACATGGCTATAGCACGTTGAGCTCGCACGCCACGCTTTAAGAGAAAAGTCAAAAGCAGCAGGTCCTAGAGTATAGGGCACACATGCATGATTACGTAATTGCCGATTTGGATACTTGATATATGTTAATATCCAATTAAAAGCCTAGTGAATATATATATATATATATATATATATATATATATATATATATATATATATATATATATATATATATATATATATATATATATATGTATATATATATATATATATATATATATATATATATATATATATATATATATATATATGTATATATATATATATATACACGTATTTGTGTGAGTATATGTATTTATGTACATATAAGTGTATGCATGTATGTGTGTGTAGGTGTTTGATATGATTATTGTCATCATCCTTAGTTTACATACTAGTAATCATGTATATATATATATATATATATATATATATATATATATATATATATATATATATATATATATATATATATATATATATATATATATATATAAATATATATATATATATATATATATATATATATATATATATATATATATATATATATATATGTATATATATATATATATATATATATATATATATATATATATATATATATATATATGTATATATATATATATATATATATATATATATATATATATATATATATATATATATATATATATATATATATATATATAGAGAGAGAGAGAGAGAGAGAGAGAGAGACACATACACACACATATATACATGTATATATATATATATATATATATATATATATATATATATATATATATATATATATATATATATATATATAAATATATATATATATATATATAATTATGTATATATATATATATATATATATATATATATATATATATATATATATATATATATATATATGTATATATATATACATACATACATACATATACATACACATACATACATACATATATACATGTGTGTGTTTGTGCGTACACGAATGCGTGGTTATTTTCATGTATGTATATATTTTGTGGTTGCGGGATTTCTGGCATTCTATATAGGAAACATATAAAAAGCATACCCCAGTATTCCTACATTTGAACTAGTCCACATTGCCAGCTTACAGATATCAATAGTGGCGATATGATGACGCATGGGATTCAGGCTGATGGTTTCTATACATATCAACCTGCAAGATGCTTCTCTACTGACCCTAAAGCATTCGCTGTAAATCATGCATGAATAATGAATAAGCCTTTTCTGGTCTGTCAACAGAAAACCCACCTGTTATTCCTGTTATCAGCCGTGATGAAAGAGTTTTTTTATGTTTACTATGAGACAAGTATTATAACTTGAAATGGATTAACTTCGAATCCCTTACTTTAATTCTTTATTAAATTCTACAATTTGATGTCTTTGTTTTGTATGTATCTAGCTTTATTAACTCTATTCTCTTATATAGATGCTAAGGAAACACAGATGGATGCATTTTTAATGCCATGTTTACAGACCGTGTAGACTTTATGTTGAGAATTGGAATTTTTGATTACAATTATCATGACCCTTTTCTACCATGTTATGCTAAGTTGCGACCAGCCAGTTGTAAGTGGTGGAGAAAAACACTACCTAACCCAAAGTCACTGGCAACTTTTTCTCACATGCTTCGAACGGGATTCGAACCCGGTCAGTGGTGAGAGTCATCGAGCGTTCAGTGGCAACGCCTTAGGCCACTCGAGGCTACATTTACCACCGGAATTCACTTCCTTCATACACTGACTTGACCATTTATACACAATATAGTCATAAGTGATGACTATTAATTTTCAAGACCTTTGAACGTTTATCTCCAATACTTATCACCTATACAAGTATGTTCGTTAGTTAATGGATGCAATTGCCGATTGTAAAATGTACCATTTTTGTGTCCAAATGGAATGATAATTAAAAAAAACCAAGGAAGATTTACAAGCTTCCAGCATAGGACTTGTCCCGTGCAACCTGGCAAGTTAGTCATGCGCTGAAGTAATACTAGTAACTCCTGCATTGGTATGTTAACAATTGTTACATCCCGGTCATCTGGACTTCACGCTGACTCCCTTAAGATGATGAGTACCATTGCAAGCGAGTTAAAAGCCCCATCCCAAAACACACCTCACAGCAGCATAATCATATAACAAGGTGTATCTGCAGGTTCCTGAGTGTTATCAGGGAGAGGAAATCATAGTCAGCCGTCTGTAGTCAACCCATATTCTAATTCATTTCAATATTTACAACTTTTCACTCAAATGACATAATCTCATTATTTGCGCAGGTGATGGTCACTACAGGTTCACAGTTACCTTAGGGATATCATTGACTATGCCCAATAAGAAGTAATTTTTTAATATTTTTCTGCTAAAGATTTTTACAGGCCATAACATTGAAAATTTTAGTGAGATATCTCGTGTGTGGAGGCATGGGAACCCCTTTGATAGTAGTGGACATACCTCGCTGATCACTCCTGAGCACTCGAAACAAAAGACAGTTGCACAAAGATACACATCGACGATCTCAAGACAATGGCTTGTGGTCAGGATGCTATAAATAGGTGCTAGCTATGAGCACGTGAGGTTACCAATTAAAGTTGGTGTGGAGATTTCTAAGTAAAATTTTCAACGTTATGGCCTGTAAAAATCTTCAGCAGTAAAGAATAAAAAAAATACTTTTTATTGGGCATAGTCAATGATATCCCTAAAGTAACTCTAAACCTGCAGTAACCATCACCTGCGTAATTAATGAGAATATGTCATTTGAAAAAAAAGTTGTAAATCTTGAAATAAAACAGAATATGGATTGAATAATGACAGGTGGCGATGATATTCTCTACCTGATAACACTCAGGAACCTGGAGATACACCTAGTTATAGGATTATGCTGCTTTGAGGTGTGTTTTGGGACAGGGCTTTTAACTGGCTTGCAATGGTACCCATCACCTTAAACAGCCTTTTAGCTTGCACATCAGACCATATTTGTTATATGTATACACATATTTAGTATGGCACTAGATGGATTAATCTAAGAAGCTGCTTGGTACCATTATTTCTTTCTTAACAGTATGTGCTTCTGGACATGTAGTACCAAGTGTGCGGAAAGTGTCCGATAGACCGGACTTTAAAAACGACCAGCTGACCGGGCAAAAGTAGAGGAATGAAATACCAGTAGATGGAGCATTTTTTGAGAAAAGAGCATAGAAATACCATACAAGTTAGAATAGTATGATCTATGTTTTCCTCTTATAGTGGCAACTTGACATATTTCCTGGGGAAACCTTTACCCATTTATCCCTGTTACAGCGAGCCAAAATGACTTACCTGTTTTGGTGATATTGTTCACCTGGAGGTATCTTTAGGAGATAGCTGAAGGAGAAATGTTAATTATAACTAATCCCACATCCGTCCTTGACTTACTTTTACATTAAACCAGGCTGCGATGTATTCAAGGTTCTCATGGGAAAAGATTTTCCAGATGCTCCCGCTCAGAGACAATGGAACGTACATGTATATGGGTTATCGCAGCCAGCCGTACAAAGAGTGTCATGCACGAAAATTAAATTTCCATGCATGAAAAAAATGAAATTTCCATGAAATTTCCCTCCGCAAAATAAAACCATGGATGAGAATTCCATGCATGAAATGTCCGATGTCCGGCAAAACGATATCCCAGGAAATCTCGGGGACAAAATTTGTATTTTCATGCATGGAATTTTCATTTTTATGCATGGCTATGAAATCAAAAATGAAAGGACCTGTTCTGGTTTACTATACAAATTACCCAATTTTTTCAAGTTTCATGAATTTAACCAAAATTCTTATGATTATGTAGCTGAGGTGTTGCTTGTTCATAATTGCTAACATATTCCCCAACCCTCGCCCTGAATGTTGCATATGACCACTCTGAAATGACATGTGTCAGCATATTTGCATTGACTCATATTTCAGCTATAACTGTACCCAGTTGATCAAAAACCTATTTTATGGGTAAACTATGATGATATTGGAGGAGATCCGGTAATGACATTTCATAGAAGGCCTTACTTATGGATTTTGCTGAAAATCAGAAATTTTCAATGGAGTGACCTTGACCTATGACCTTCTACAAAATGGCTGCCTCCATGCCTACCAATGTGATTTGAGCCTATGTAGAAATGGTTCCAAATAGTAACTTTGCCCACCGAGCGCGTTCAAGCCAGATTAATATGTTATGTGTTACTAATAAATACAGATTATGTGAATTTTATTTGAACGCGCTCGCTGGGCAAAAGGGTGAATTTTGTGACTTAGTGACCCTTGGTCACTTGTATAAAATTCACCATACTAGATAGTTCATAAGAACATATGCAGGGCACTCACAAAAACAAAACTCAAGTAAACTCCTGTAGCTGTTCCCTAGGGATTCTTTGTCTCTCAAGTGACCTCGATTGATAGTGTATTGTCCAGAAAGGCCTCACACTGTTACTATTTTCAGCCTGGGTAGGTGTGGTTCAGTCAGACATACCATGCGGCAAGAAATGTTTTTCCTCATGTCTCATGAAGTGAAAAAGCTCAATTGTGCCAAAAAGTACAGTGGGCAGATGTGCAACCAGTATCTGCAAACATTTCAAATGGAATGATTTTTGGTTTCTTACCTGTGAGAAGTGGATATACTGTGGGTATGCCTTATTGGTTATATGTACAGTTGTACTAGTGTTGCTATTTTTCTTTTCAAGTTATTTGAAGTTTTTAATAGTATATATTTTGTGAAAACTGTAATATCCTTATTGTTTTTTAACATATCCTCAAAAAAGAAATGTGGTATCTGGTGACTCTGTTTGTGTTCTCTCCTTGCATACATTAGTTAAAGAGGGCTGATATTCATCATAAACTATTCTTTTATAAAGTAGTTTGAATGAGAATATCAATGTCATGCACCTGTGCTAATCTCATATATTCTCTCAAATTATGATCTGGTAATATGTACGTGTTATTTCATCTGGAAATGTTATGTACTGAACTGTGGTCCTGCACATTATGCTCGAATTATGATCAAGCATTTATGTTTTACTTAGCAGGATGTTGACAGTTATGAACCTATATGAAAACTTTGTTTTATCATTCCATATCATATATTGAGTTCAGAATATGATGCTGATGAAAATAAACCTTTGTTTGTTCATGAATATTTATTTTTTCCAAACTTTTAATAGTTTGGTCATCTATCCCCCAAATCTTGAAAAGGCCCACCCCCCCAACCATGAACAACATTTTCATGCCAAAAATGCATTCAGTGTACTCACAATGAGTGTGACTATCCATTTCTATCATCAGAAAGCCTGTAATGAGGGATTTTTGAAATTGGGTAATTTGTACAGTAAACCAGAACAGGTCCTTTACATGCCACGATTTTTTCATGCATGAAACTTTTTGTACTAGTTAGAATTTAGGGTACAAGACGAAGGGAAGGTATCCGGTAAATAGTACAGAACCAATTGATTAAACAGTCTGACCAGAGTAAGTGCACCGAACCGCAATCACACTGGAATCGGATAATTTACTTTTCCAAGTAGAATGTTTTTAATATTTGTTAATATATATTTCAGTTCTTTTTGTGTTATTCCTGTGTTACAGCCTGATATATTTAGTTATATTGATACATTATTCTGCATGCGTTGTAACTCTTATGGTATATATCATACATACATACATACATACATACATACATACATTGCATGGTTTGATATCAAGTTTCATTTTCATATCTGTCATATATCCAGACGACACATTCCACATACAGATCGGGGCACAAAAGTGTTAATTAGATAACCTAAGAAAAATGACTAGTTAAAAAATAAGGGTATCAATGAATAGTCTGTGTGTTCCTTACGTTAGTTTCCCCTTTATTGTATGGCATTGTATGTTTATTGACTGTACTGTTAAGGTACAAAATCATATCAAATACTAAGTCACAAAATCTTAGATAATAATATAACAAAATAGTAATACAAAAACACGTAAACTTAAAACTTTTAGTGAATTAGGAAATTGCTTGCTAATTTCAGGCTACGACCAGTAAGCAGGCCAGCCATGGCATATCTCCCTTTGCCATCATCATCTCGACTGTGACGTCAGCTATTGTCTTCTTCTCTTTGGGCTTCTTCCTGAACAGAGTGGGCACCAAGAAGGGAATCTTCTCCTCCAAGAAGGTACTTGTAGAAACTATGTCAATAAGTTCAATGATCTCCAGCTTTCTTATACAATTTAATAAGAAATTTACACTTCACAAATAGAAAAAAGAATGACCTCATTTTTAAATGACTCATTGATAAACTGGTCTCAAGAAATTGTTTGTTTTGAGTAAGTTTAGGAAAATTCGTATTTTTTTAATTGCATTGAGGTAATACGTGTATTCTTTACATTCCCAAAAGTATGTCATAGCATTTTCTGCCTGATTTTCACGAACCGCCTACTTTAGGTCCTTAAATCTGATCTTGTATCTCTGAAATCATGCGCACCCAATTGTATTGTATTCTATATTCCATTGACCATATCGACATGATATGAAATGATACAATTACAGAATGAAGCAAATAGATAAACAAATACATCGCAGCAAAAGATACTGGCGTAGTTCTTATCGATTATTCAAGGAATATAGCAGAACTTATAAAATACATAAATCAATGAATTGAACATAAACGTGAGTAAATCATTAGTATATGTTACTACCAACATAGAGTGGATCGGGTTGACCAATTCAAACCGCAGGTATCCTTACACAGTTCTCTATTCATTTTGAGCTGTTAATAATTAAACCACTCAAAGTATCATAAAGTAATCATCCCATGGAAGTTTTCCATAACCTTACATTCACATCAGAGTAAACCATACTGTCTAAGTATTAATGATCTCGACCGCATGCCCTATCAATCGTTCTACCGGACGCTGGCAAGCGACTGGTCTGCTGTTTTTACCTGCATAAGATAAAACTATTGTACTTTCCTCAGCCGGCTCGACTCCAGGCGTACGATCCTGCCCCGGTCGAGGATTCGGACGCTCACCGCACACTGCTGGACCAGGTCTCCCCCGGACTCGTCAAGAACGTCATCGAGCTCAAACCGATACCGAATATCCACGACCTCGCTGCGAGTTACAATAAGCGCGAGATGACGTATACAGACCCGGGCATCGTGACGGAAACCGAGAATGACGTGGCTGATGACGAGGACGACGATCATTCACCAACGACCGTCGCAAACCACACGGAAATAGGTAGGTCCGATTTCATACAACACAATTATATAATTTTCATTAGTAAGATTGTAAAAGCCCTAAACAGCGTTTAGGATTTTTGTTTTGGGAGTTCAGTAGAAATGACAAAAAATCGTGTCTTCTTATGGTTGCTATGCCACTGAGCAGGGATTAGGTCCCGGCGTAGTTGGTTGCTAACGGCCCCGAAATGGCACCACTTTAAAGCCACAGAAACAGCTTCTCACTGAACATAGTGTGTTTTCCCAGTCCTGTTATTGCCATAATAACGTGCTATAATAGACAAAAAGGACATTAGAGTGTATGTTTTTGCGAGGTACTAGTATGAAATGTTATGTGTAAGCTCACTGTATGAATTTACTTTTCTGCCATTCTACTCATTTTCTTCTACGTGAATGCATCGATTCATTCCGTCACCTATTGAATTGGTCATCTATCATGTAGCTACTCGTTCATTGATTTTTGATTCCACAAAACGCATGCTTTTTTAATATTTCAAATGTGTATTAGACAAAAACGATAAATACATAGAGACAATAGCAAATATACCCTAACTTCCAATCAGTAAATTGCTGTATACTAGGACGACTAAAATGGGTTAAGTTGTTGTTGTGATAGTGATTACCCTAGAACAACATGGAATACAAGGCCAGATTATTTCGCATGAATAATATGAGAAAGTGCTGGAAGCACCCCCTGGATTATACAACAGGATTTAGACTTATAGTTAGGTGAGCCTTTATGGGTACATTGATTGACATTCGTTAAAACAAACGCTTACACACATCATAAAAAGTAGGAACAAATCAGAATACTAGTATTGAAAATTTTTAATAAATATTTCAGGTTTAAGCATGAACTCCTGGCAAAACTCCGTCATTATGGTCCAGACGTGGAAGTTTCTTTAGCCTTGGGTTTTACATACAGCTGCCTGGCGCGATCCCATTATCAGATATAGTAAAAACGGTACAAGATATACATGTAGAAGACAGTCTGTGTTTAGTTAAGGATGCCTTAAGCAAGAAGTAACTTAGAATAATACCATTATTTTTCAACATGGAGAGAGCAGATTTACAGAGCTGAAACATATCAAATTTTTAAAAAAAATCCGTGCTAGATATTAAACAATTCCATATGGTTGATGTAAAGCCCCATATTTGCACCCCTTTTTCGAAAAAAAAGTGTGCATTTTCATATTTTCTGCAAATTAAAATTTTTGCGGTGGCGGAAATATATTGGCTTTCAAAATGCAATTTGTACGAGCAATATTCTCTTATTACCTCATGCAAAGTTACATTTGTACAAACGAGGATTTAGTCGATGCATGAATACTTCCGAATGAGGGGCAAATCTTAGGGTGTGCTACGTGACGGCCTCTATTTCCTTTATTGGCTGCGATAGGAAACACAAATTGGTGCCTAGCGAAAAACGTCGTCCGGAACACCGCGTTTTTTAAACATTTTCTTTCGTTTTATCCCCCTAAGGTATGACATATTCAAAGATGCAATAAATCTCTAGACAAACAAATGGTCCGGACATCCTTAATCAGAACAAACTACCACACGAGGAAAGCTAGTTGTCCGCAGTGCACGTGGAAATGAAATATTCATAACATTCGTCTAGTTTCCGGAGAATTGAATACACGATCATCTTACACAATAAGAAGATTATTATGTCCAAATAAACGTTGAGATTATCTAAACATGTCACACAATATCCACCACCTTTGGGTGTTTCTGCTAACAAATACTTTTCAAGAATTTGTAACAATAACGTTCATTGTTATGTAGATCTACTTTGGACAATATTTCCAACAATCGTGTGGTGCGCGCATCCGCAAAGCAACAGTCGCAAATGTCGCGCACTTGCCAGATTGTTCATGACGTCATCAAAACAATTCCAAAACGCATATTGTAGCGGCCATTTTCTTACTCTCAATGGCGAACCAAACATGGCATCAAAAAGTGCGAACTGCAAAAACGTGATAATATACCGAAACGGAGACCACCATTACCCGGGGAAGCGATTCGTGGTGAACAAATCTGTCAGGGATTTTGACGCCTTCCTGAATATAGTTTCAGCGGGAGTTCGTTCACAGTTCGGAGCTGTTAGGAGAATTCGCACGCCCGAACACGGACACCCTATCGAGCATCTTGATGACCTTGAGCATGGTGCGTCCTACGTGGCAGCTGGATTAGAACCGTTCACAAACTGCAACTACAAGACCATTGAACCAGTCCATCACGTACCTGTTATAACGCCAAGATTCGACTGGGTTCCACCTGTGAAACATTCAAATAGGTATAAAGGCTTGCCCGGAAAATGTAGAAAAATCAAACCGGTGCCAACAGTGATTTCGGTATACACGAACGGTGATTATAAGAAGGCGGCGTGCAGGGTCGTCATCAGTACAAAAGAGGCACACTCGGAGGAACTCATTCTTGCTTTGATAACGGATAGAGTGAAGCTGCGAACGGGAGCTGTGAGGAAACTTTACACGGTGGATGGGAAATTGGTAGACGTTCCGAAGCAGTTGTCGTCTGGCGCGTTTTACGTTGCTGTTGGCTCTGAGAAATTCCGCGCCCTTCCCTACGGCGAGGGAGCTCATAACCCTCCATTTTGGAAAGTCCTACCACGTGACGCAGTCATTAAACCCACCCTCCCTCCTTTGATAGTCCAAGCCATCCAGAAAGGAACTTTTGACGAAGAGAAAGGTGCAATACTGGAAGAAAAGGAGCAGAAAGAGAGCGTTTCAAAAGAATCCTCCACAACTTCACTTCCTGAAATAACTGAACAAGTATCCCAAAAGGGGACCGAATAACATTATCAATTACATACTTGTTAGAGAAGATCTATCCTAGAAAATTAGTTATCATTTCCATATTGTTATTTTTTTAGTTTTTAACCAACACTTTGAATATTACCTATGGGAAAGGTGAGACGAGCAAGGACGAGAAAAGCTGATAGATGCTCGGGGAAGACTGAATCACAAAATGGAAGCTTCGAGACTGGCGTTTCTTTGCCTAAATTAACTAGACAAGCCAGTGAGCAAAACAAGCCTTCCGAGAGAAAGCGGAAGCGAAACATTGATCGACTTCCGGAGCTGCTGCCAGCTCGCTACGTTCCTCCATCCATCCTTCCTGAGAGCATTACAGATACAAGATATCAGTCAAAGTCAGAACAAAATACTGTTTCCGAATACGAGGGCACGTGGTCATCCGGGACCTTACCTGACATAGCTTCTGAGAGTCAACATCAACACAACACGAGGAGAAGAGATACACGCGTTAGGAAGAAACATATCTAATTATGAAGAACACTCTTTATGGTGATTTTTCCATTATGCTTTTAGATTCATCATTGACATGTATTATGCCTATATTATTGCTGTCTCTCCATGCGAATCATTCCTACACAATTCAGGAGTCCTTCATGTCAAATAATCATTAAATATGTTTATTTAAACACATACTGACAAATATCTCTGCATGATGATAGCAATATGGATGTATTGCATACCACAACAGACTAATTGTTTTACCTGTTGTTTTTTATTCCTCTTGTGTGACCATCATTTTTTTGATGATTTGATATGATTATGAAAAAGGTCATTTTGAATTCAGACTTTCCAAGTTGTATGCTAAGATTAATTTGGATTCACGATTCCTTTCCATCAAGAAAGCTTGGAAGACGATGTGTCGCCCTGTGTCGTGCAGGTCATAGGATTGAATTTTTTGTTTTATCTGTAAAATAACTGAAAATGTTTGCCTTGCCTTTTACTATCTACAACTATGATATAGTCTGTTTGACCCAAGCTTGGCTGACGGGTTTTTCCATTTTTTTTTGTTACAAAACGTTCGTGTTTGCCTTCCAAAATGTGAGTTGGTTGGGCTATAACCGCTTTTTCCTCTTTTTTCCCACAAAAAGTTCGTTTTTGCCTTCCAAACTTGGCAAACCTCTTAGTAGCACAACCGCGTGTATGTATAAACAAACTTTTTGTCTCAACTCTGCAAAATGATGATTTTGCTCATCAGGTCCCATTGTAAAATTTGCCAATTGACAACAGTGACGATCTCGCGTGTCTGTACTGTTGGCAATTGTTGGCAATGGGCACATTTTACAATAGGACCTAATGGACAAAATCAACATTTTGCGTAGTTGAGACAAAAGGTATGTGTATACATACACGCGGTAGTGCTACTAAGAGGTTTGCCAAGTTTGGAAGGCAAAAACGAACTTTTTGTGGGAAAAAAGAGGAAAAATCTGGTAGCCCAATCAAGTCAGACAGACTATAACCTCTGTATCCATATACCTAGACTCCTGTCTCAACTCCGTAAACTGTTGATTTTACTCATTGGGTCCAATTGTAAAATTTGCCCACATTGCGCACAGTACAAATGTGAGCAATCATGCGTGCAATTTTACTATGGGCACCTAATGAGCAAATGAGCAAAATCAACATTTTACGGAGTTAAGAAAGAAAGTAGGTTAACGTAGCTATTTAGATACAGGAACAGTGATCTTAAAGGGGAACTTAGGGAAGAACAAATCATAAGTTTATATGAAAGTTCATGAACATAGCTCGACATCTGTCATAAACAGGGAAGCCCTAGAGCTCCACACAAAGAGAAATCTAAAATTGCAATTAGTGAATAGCACCTCCTCTGAGCCAAGGCCGCAGCCATTGTAAATCAACCCCCTGCTGCGGTCAGTGTTATTGGGTAGCAAAGGAGCTTAGTGGAGCACAGAGCTAGGGGCAGGAAGTGATCTCTTCCACCCAATAGAAAAACATGGCCACTGCCAGGGGCTTGGAAGGATGATGGCAATATGCAAAAATCTCCCCTCATAGGATCACTGAGAGAAAAAAGAAGGGCAGCATCCTGTTCTTGAAGTGTATTACTCTCATATTAGCTGATATGTTTATGAGCCTTTAGGGCCCCTTTAAGAGGTGTGCCAGGCTCGGAAAGGAAATATGAACTTTATGTTACAAAAAGTGGAAAAAATGGTCCGCCAAGCTTGGAACATAAAGACTATAGTCTGTCTGAGCTAAACCGTGTTTTCCTCTATTGTTTCTAAAAAGTCTGTATTTCCTATCCAAATTTCGTAGCTGCACTATGTCTTGTATGTCTATTTTCTTTCTCCTCTCCTAAAAATGCTGATTTCGCTCATTAGGTGCCCATTGCAAACATTACAATTTGAGCGCTCTCGCGTGGAATTTCACAATGGGCACAGACTAAGCGAAATCAACATTTTAATGAGTGAAGAAAGAAAGTGCATGTATGTATATAGATAAAGAACATTGTGCTCCTAAGAAGTTTGCCAAATTAGGATAGGAAATACAGACTTTCGGTCTGCCAAGTTCGGACCAGACAGACTCTAAGAAAGCAACATTAATATTTTGAGAATCTCTTGCTTGACTCATATGCAATGTACTTGTTGGTTGGCCAAAACTATTTAGACAGAATTATTAACATTTTAAGATGATGTTGTGGAGATACTGTCACCAATTTCGACCTCGATTAATGCTTTATTACAATGCGATCAATAAGTAAGGAAACTACTTCAGAAAACAACCATATAAACAATTTACATGGTTGAAAACATGATTTCAAATATGGCTTTACTGTTTTACATGCAATAGATAAGGATATACATCCTTATTATTGAAAATTGATAGATATGTATGGGAATATTAATTTGGGCTAAATGATGATTCACTGATCACAACCACCATGCAAGAAATGGAAATGATATCTATGAAATACTTCATTTCGAATGTAGAGCCCAAAGAGTGCAAATGAAACAAAATCAAACCAGAACACTCAGAAATCAAAAGATATAAAACGCTACTATGTTGAGTTATCATTAACTGTCAATATTTATACCTGTATAAATTATGCTTTTGTATACCATTAAATATTACTGAAAATAAATCAAAAATGACAAAATTATTAATGATAGGACTGCACCTTTTATTTTTGTATTAGGTTTAATTTCGAACTAAGCTTTCATACTATATATCTTAGAAGCGGTTTAACCGTTTTCTGGTATATTGCGTTTACATACATGTATTGTTCCTGATGTTAGCTTAACGTTGTTTGTTCTTTTCTTCAGGAAGATGTTTGTCTTTGGAAAGTTGTGTGGATTTTCTGCATTCGATCGCTTCTGTTCTATTGACACATTTTCACGAATTTCTTTTTAATTACAGATTATATAGTATGTGTACTAGTATTTGTATTCAAGCTGATACGTCAGAAAAGAACTACTCTGTACTCTTGTTGTAGACTAACTGAATTTGCTATCGAGTTAGCGTTCCCCCGGTACTCAGCAAATCCAATGAGCTTTTGGCAGTAAATGTCTATTACCGTTTTTTATCAAGTTATCGTTGTAGCATCAATGAATTCGACTTCGCTGATTGATCACATTTCTGATGACGTTAGGCATTATAATTGATGTTGTTAGCCATCATTAAGGCGTCCGTCTCTATTTCTCCTCGTAGGCAAATTCCAATCCCCAATAGACCTTGGTGGTCGCTACACAGACGTTGATAAGATCCTGTTGGATCACCCTCTCGTCATTAAGTACTTCCCTGAGAACAGCCGCTCTATTACCAACACAGGTAACTCAGTACAGGTGGACATTCAAGGCGACTCTTCAGGTAGGTACCTTAACCCTTCCAATGCTAAGACTACTTTCATCCAAAGCACAATGACGCAAATACTTTTGAAAACCTTCGAAACCCTGTCTTGTTGGTATTTATTGGAAATATCTTGCTGAGGACTCTCAGATTAGTGCCCATGTACCAGGGTTTTGGTCATTTTGCTTTTTTGCATCATTTTGTATGGTCAAATTAGCTAGTTAAAAGTGCTTAAACCATTTTATGTTCAATGTGGTCAAAGATATGCTAATCAATTTCAAATTGCCGAAATGTATTAGACAGAATCATTGTTGGAAAACTATTTGAAGGGGAAATGAACTACAAATCAAATAGTTTGTGATGTTTCGCACTGTGAAAGTTATTGAAAAATATCACAATTATAGACGACAATTTCTCGAGGAGCTCCTAAGCATAAATGTGATAAATCAGTAATGAGTAGCGTTCCAGTGTAAGTTAATTTCAAGATACGTAGTATTTTTAAACTTTTCAGAATGAAGAACTCTCCATTTAGGCGAAGAATGATTGTTAGCTGAGTTCCGTCCGAAATTAATCTCTTCCGGATTTTAATTCATCTAAAAACTTTTTTACTCTTTCTAGAATGTATTCAAATTGTATGCAAATTGTTATTGATTACGTAATTAGAACTGGTCACGTGTGACTAAACATTCTAATAACCAGTGACACTGCAGCAGCGTTATTATGAAATTGACATGCAATAGGACTTAAACATATATGTGTGTATTTCAGTATTACGTGGTGGTCCTTTACTTCATCGTCACCAGGTGTCGCATTTACTTATCCACTACGGAGAGAAAAGTGGCATAGGATCGGAACACTCCGTAGACGGGAGATTCACCTCTGCCGAGGTAAATGTCGTACATATTTCCATTTCAAATATAATTGTAATTATATATATATATATATATATATATATATATATATATATATATATATATATATATATATATATATATATATATATATATATATATATATATATATATATGTATGTGTGTGTGTGTGTGTGTGTGTGTGTGTGTGTGTGTGTGTGTGGATAGATAGCTACGATGGCTAAATTATAACTGGTTAACACCTTGAACCGAATCAGATACATGACTACAAAGAGTTTTATGATATATTCATACTTTAAAATCACCTGATCGATATTGCTATGTTTCTTCCAGCTGCATATTGTTCATTTCAACGCGGACCTGTACGATAGCTACGCGGAGGCCATGGCGGCAGAGGACGGTCTGGCTGTGCTGGCTGTATTCGTTAATGTAAGTTTTACTGAATAAGATTCTCTCAATAAGATTCTCTCAATCCATAACCCTCCATGATCATTTATGGTTTAGTAATGACTGGCCACATGGTATAAATCCTGATTGCTGATCTTACACTCTAAAGTAAGAATTAATAACTGTAGTGGCATGGTGACCGCCTCAAAACCAGCAGCATAGCTAATAACTTAGCTTAACTGCCATAAAAGCATTGCTGGGACCAATTGGCAGTGGAAGATGTTTGGAACATTTTTATTTCGAAATGAAGATATTGAAAACAAATTCTCCATTATTTTTTTTATTTCTTTAGATTTTGAATTGACAGGCCCGTAACGAACTTTGACCTGTGTAAGCCCTGGTCACTGGCAACATTTTGACATGCTTCAAATGGGATTAAAACCGGGCAGTAACTAGTTAGCTATATATTTAAGTATAACGTCTTCATTTCTCTCATTTGTTTGCTAAAATGGACGAAAATGAATCTAGAAATTCCCCACCCTTTTTCGGTTCTGCGAAAACTTACTATCAAGTGTTCTATCCGTATGTAGGAAGGCAAGGAGAATCTGGAGTTGAACAAGTGGGTCGACGCGCTACCCAGCATTCCCCGCCAGGGACAGAGCTGCCACCTGCCGGACGGATTTGACATCACGCGAGTGTTACCAGGTATGGTAGACGAGGATCCTAGTCTTTAAAGAGTTCGCATTTCCGTTTGCGTTGACCAAGCAGTGTGGTGCTGTACCAGATATGGTAGATAAATGGCACCACCTGATTCTCCGATCTCTAGACGTTTTACTCAAACTGTGTCCTCCATTCCCCTGGTGAGATAAGTGTAAACTAAAATGGCAACTATGGCCGCCACCTAGACGATTGTGTGTCTTGTAACAGAAAAGAAATGGCAGAAAAAATTCATATGATAGCTTAGAAAACTAGGCTACAGGTATGGTTATTCGTGCAGTTTTGCGTGCACCCATATCACTATACCGTGTATTTGGGATAATGCCATCATTTAGGGCAGCATTTGACTAAATATCTGAATGGGCGATTTTGATAATTATCATGATTGTCTTTCTTCTGATAGAAATTCCTTAAGAGTTATACCATTTTGCTAATTTCTTTTACATTTGTCTGTAAAGTAGTTATTTCATAACATATGTACATACCTGCAACAATGATATGATAGTAGCATACACATGGTTTTCAAGAACGCGCGAGACAATGCATAGAGACGACATTAAACAAATGACAAGGACAATAGAATATAGAAATATAGTTAAATACAATGTCATAAATATACAAATATGCATTATCCTGACAAGCATAACACCAGTTCTCAAAAGCCGAACGATTGTGATATTTGAATCACCATGTTTCCCCATCAAGTCTCTGTTAGTTACATATTTCTTCCCCTAGGAGATCACACCAACCTGTTCAGTTTAGCCTAATGAAAATAATTCTCCTAGCTACCATGTATGCAGAATTTCAGTTGCAGTTTTACATTTATTTTAGTCTGTTATATCCTGGGAGTAGTAGGTTATATCTGATAATTATAAAGACGAAAGCACAGCTCCAACAGTCGCTCTCGTTATGCTTAGTCCAATACTCTGTCTATGTACCACTCGCTCAGCTATTGGTAGGTTATTGTTCATCGATGCTTATGTTTTCTCAGACATCAGATTCTAATATCAGCAGATGTGAATATGCAACTTACTTTTATGTTAGGCAACAGGGTGCTTATATGATGCGTAGTTGTTATCCAGTTAAAATATTCGTTTTCTTTTGGTAGAAAACCGACAGGACTACTGGACCTACCAGGGCTCCTTGACGACGACGCCATATTACGAAACAGTCACGTGGCTAGTATTCAAAGAGCCGATAGAAATGTCAACTGATCAGGTATGTCAGAGCGCTTGCTCTTCATTCATCAGTAATATTCATGAAGGATACTTGATTGTTCTCATTATTGTTGTTGTTATTATTATCATTATTATTATTGTTATTGTTATTAGTACTATTATTATTATTATTATTATTATTATTATTATTATTATTATTATTATATATTTTTTAAAATTATTATTATTGCTTACAATACAAAGTACGCAATCTCTCAGCCTTCTAATCAGCTATGTTACGGTTAATACTTATGTTTTGTTTTGTAGTTGACTTCTCTGAGAGGATTTTTCCTATTGGGCGAAGATTCTTGCCATAGTGACGACCTGGCCTTCACTAGGAATCCAGCAAACTATCGTCTCACACAGCCACGAGAGGAGAGACGAATTAGGGCCACATTTGATTGATGTCCCAACTAAGAACTCTCACGACAAGAATCTCTTATGCTTGTTTCTTTAATCTCCGATAGGGGGAGCTGTTTGAAGACAAGTCGCGTCTACATGTATATGAGATATTTGATACAGATCAGTACGGATTGTCCCTTGCCATGTATATTCACACAGTCTCCTATGTTCATATTATGTGTAGCATAAAAAACTTTGTGCTAGCAGAGCAATGCAATGGGTGAGACCAAACATCTTGAAAACTATTAATAACCACGAAAACATATATAACTGTGGTGGATTCTAGACACTCCCTCATTCGATAGATGTCGATTGTTTGCATGGAACATGTTGAGATCCTCACTGTCAGAATAGTTTCATGCTGCAAGCAAGTATGATTAGATGCGTGGAAAATTTATGTCAGCCCAGGGGCCGGTGACTCAGGCTCAACCTCATGCTCAAGGTTCAACTTGATTGTCTACAACAATAGATGCTATTGTTGTAGGCAATCAAATTGAGCCTTGAGCCTGAGTCACGTTGGTGCAACTGGCCCCAGATTTAGCTGCGAAATTTCTGACATGATGTGTATCATTTTCGGCCTTAGGAATGAGCTGCGGCGAATTCAGTTCCTAGTGCCGCAATGATGACTAAATTGTTGGGAGATGCAAATTTCGTTATTGTACCCAAATTTGGCGCCAAAAGCGAATATTAGCGAACATTGGGAATGTTTTCTTTGGTTTTTCTGCTACATACTGTTAGAAATAATGAACCTCTGTAAGTGCGGGTTCAGGCTAATTATCGACTTAACCCATTAATGCTTATTAGTTCCGCGAGAAATTGTCGTCTGGATCTCCTACGCTTTTGACAATAACTTTTGAGTTGAAAACGATTTTCGGAATTATTTGAAGGAGAATTGTTGGTAGTGTTTTGATTGACATTTCCCCTTCAAATATGTTACAAATATGCCTTTGATTGCAAAGTTTTATCAAGTTGTCTGACTGTTTTGGCCCATGCCAATTGTTAATGGGCTAAACAGAAATTTAACCTATCAGTGATGCCCTTTGCACTTTAGACGATTAGTTTCGTTGAAAGTGCAGATTGTGTTCACCCAATTATGTGCACGTGGTTAAAGTGAATGGCTCAACTATTTGTAACAGACCCTATAATTATCATTGACCGGTGATAACGTTAACACGTGTACAAATCAGTGTAGGTATTTATTAATGAGCGATATTCTAGTTGACACGTTGGCCTCTATGGGTACTTAGTCAATATATAAACATATTATTTACCTATAGATTGCTTATGATGAGATCTATCTTAACGAAGTAGCAGATTTTTAATAAAGCAACTTTTACATGGAACCCAAGTTAATATCCTCTAAATGATTCGTAATCTATTATTACATGAATTGATTCAATTGCATTTGTTGTTGTTGTTGATGCTAAGATTTATAAAAACACACACACACGTATAGTTGAATACTTTACAGTACCAACAACGATGGATACATATATATATATATATATATATATATATATATATATATATATATATATATATATATATATATATATATATATATATATATATATACCGGTATATGTATGTATGTATATGTTGCAGGGAAGGGTCACTGTGCACGTCTCCATTGATGTTAGATATAGAAAACCCTTCAAATCTGCATAAAAAATATTGCATTGCATCACGATATGAAAGATTTACGATTTTTGATTCAGCATCCTTTCCATTGCCTTTACCAGTGATGTAATTCAATTGACTCTTTATAATTACCCTCGGTGAGGACTACTTTATGAAATGCAATAACCTAAACAAAGTGAAACATTCCAGAACAAAAAAGTCTTCCGCTAGCATACACTACTAGTCAGTGTTTAATGAATGTGTATCTTCAGAAAATTAAATATGTATATATTTTCATTGATTTCTAGTCCTGCTGCTTAGTGTACGTCACTTATAATATCTATACAATGCCATTATTTCTATGTATAGACGAGTATCTCTCTATTACACCAATAGGCTGGAGAATATGACGTATTTCATTGTAGTCGTTCACATAATAGTTTTACATCTGGGGCGTACTCACTGTCTGACACACGTTGGAATTTATTTTCAACCCATCGATATCTTGAGAAAGATTTAACTGAGAATTGATTTCTCTACTAGATTGAACTGGCTTTTTTCGAATACTTTCCCATCATAAGTACATGACTCTATTCATTGAGCTATGTCCAGTACTATCAGAAACTGAGTGCACTCCAAATGCAAGAAACGCAAGTAGATTACGAGTTCCGAAGCGTATCGTTCTCCCCAATGACATTCATGTACAACACGATTAATATTCTTTTCTAGAAAAGAAATCCGGTTAATGTATATCTTCAATTACATTCCATTAATATGATATGGTTTGAAATAGATTTTGGACAATAATGTCGATGTAATATTTTCTGTGACATGGTGCCAAATATAAATCCTATTGTAAAGTATATTATCAGTATATAATCGCCAATTGAGAATCATAAAAGATGTTTCTAAAATGATATGTATACCTTAGCAGGATATTGCTTTTCCTGAAATAAATAAATATGTTTATATAGACGAATCTTTTGTGTTATGTATTTCCTTATTGACTACTGCCTTCTCTTGCTAAATCATTCTAGTCTACACATTCCTACCATATATTACGAAAATGTGTAGCCTTTTTTCAGCTTATCCAAGGTAAAAATAAATAAAACGTAGTTTATAATTCATGCTGGTCAACTTTCAAATATCCTTTTAGCTCTTCTAACTTATATTCATAAGTTTATGTTATGATTTAGAATTGAATTTCATTCTTTTGTTGGCATGTCTACAAGAGGATGTAGCGAGAGGTTCACAAGGAAATCCCTACTTGAATGGTTGACTTACACAACGCATACCTTTTGGGCATTCGTTCTCTAAGGTGCCTGCACCACAAAGTTGTTACTCAAGGGCATTGAGGAGCCGTGCGCAACCAAGCACTTCCTGGCCTGTGATTGGTCCATGCAGTCAACTGTGGTACAAGCTAAGTACCCCTTAGAAGACCCTTCAGAAGCTATTTGTATGTGACAGTCTTCGTGGTTACACGGCTTTGCCTCTTAATATCTTGGGTGGCATACCATATAGCAAAACCTCATTATATTGAGGTCAATCTATCACACATACAGAGTTAAAAGGGGATATTTTCAGTCCAATATTGCACCAGTTGCAACACGGTTTGTATTACGTTTCCATTTTCAAATAATTGACAATGCACATAGAGATAGATTGGTAACTTTTTAATACATCTATAATATACACTACATGTAGTAATTCCACTGCCCATCTGTATATTTTGCTAAATGTTCGCTATTTTAGTACCCAAGTATCCCAGATAATTCATTAAATCATTTCCCATTTACTGGAAAACATATCGCTATCTATAGTCATATTCACTATACCCTTTCCTTTATAATGTCGATTATTCTGTTAACCTGACCCAAATGGTGATATGCTCATTAGTTTCCTATGTGATGGGCCAAAAAGCTTAACACTGGTGACGTTCACATTTGAAATTGTGTAAGGTCGTTTCCTGATTAACCTCCGATTGACCAATCAGTATTAGTATCTATCATTCTTGACCAATCGCTATATATATATATATATATATATATATATATATATATATATATATATATATATATATATATATATATATATATATATATATATATATATATATTATATATATATATATATATATATATATATATATATATATATATATATATATATATATATATATATATATATATATATAGATGGATAGATAGATAGATAGATAGATATAGATATATGTAGATATATATATATATATATATATATATATATATATATATATATATAGATAGATAGATATAGATAGATAATATAGATATATATAGATATATATGTAATTTATATACATGCATATTGCGTGTGTGCTTTTCATTGCAGCAATTATTTACAAAGATATATCTATTGAAGTTTAAAACCCAGTCTATCCATACACATGTTTATATTAGCTCTTTGTTAATAGGAGAGGAAATGCTAAGTGTGCCAACTGGCGATGCAATTATTGCAAGAGGTGAATATGTGTGTGTGTTAATGTGTTTTAAGTATACCCCATATACAAAATATATGTATGGCGTAATGATATGATACGTTTGGTCGATATATGATGCAGTTCATGTCGATAGCATGGCGATGCTCTATAACTGTATTTGAAATAGCATTGATTCCCTCGATAGCGCTCCCTTTCGAATCTCCAATTGTCTATTCGGATTGCTTTGTTTACACTGGAACTTATAGCTTAGAGTCCTCACAATGCCCATCCTATGTCTGGTCTGGCCCTCCACATCTTTCCGGTATAGCGCTGTCCACGTGAACCGTACCGTTCTCTACCGGAAGGCTTAGAAGGAGTCATGTCCCCTTTTGCTCCGCCATAGTATCTGTAACGAAAAAGTTGCATTACTAATGAAATCTATTATGGTACAATCATAAAGATGAGCCTAAAGCAAATACTATGGATGAGGGAGGAAGAATATTGATTTTCGTCACTTTATCTGCCAATATTGCGTCTGAGTCGTGACTAGCCTGTTTCAACTGGCGGAGGAAACTGGAGTATCTGGCAAAAGCAATCGCCTAACCCCAAGTCACTGTCAACTCTCTCAATTGTCCCGGCCGGTATTCAAGCCCAAGTAGTGACGAGAGACAGGGAGCAGTCGGTGGCAGCGCCTTCACGGCCATCAGGGCAGGCCCAAAAATATTGTGGATAAGTTAACTCTGAATTCATCCCAAAAAGGGGTTACCCACTTCGTCTTTTTAGTGTTTTACTCAAAGATCGTTTATCGTACTTATTATACATAATCTTTTATTAATTCTCTGTAAAACAGATGTTTTTTCATATTCGTTCACTCATTATTATCAAAACATCGTCATTTAATCAATATCTTGTACAGAAAATGTGTCACAAGCAGGTTCCTAGTCTACTGAAATATGCAGGTATGTGATGGAACAAATAACCATTAGACCATTAGAGAATTAAATGTGTATAATATATACATTTGCAATTATTTCGCATTTCCTTTGAGTAAATCCACTACAATTGCTAAAATAGTCTTCCGATTTTATTTGACCAAATAACTGCTTTTTAACTTATTCAAAGATTAGTGGTCTCACGCTTAGTATAAACAACCCCTTCTGCCGATACAATGACCGTATTGACAATCACCATTATTCATCCTAAATATTTTATCAATTTTGGATATTTTTACATATTAATTTAATTTGTCTCTCAACCACATTTCTATATTTCTCCATGAGATTTTTGCATGGTAGAAAGGAATGAATAAGAGAGCATGCATATACTTACTTGACAATAAATACTGCGCCTATGAAAACAGCTAGCATTGAAACTGCAGCCAAAGCAGAGAGACCAACTGATAGAATTGGACTCCAGGTTGGGCTATTATTTGGCTTTACTGTTGTACTCGAAATACTGATATAGTCCGTAGTAATTGTTGTCGTTCCAGGGTTGGGGGATACAATGGATTTCCTTATATCGGACACTGTCTCATTACAACATTGCTGCAGTCGCTCTATCGTCGCTAAGCGTATGTGATAAGCTTGGCTATACAGTACATCCTGCGATACAAAACCTGCAATAACAATTTGTGGGAATAGTGTAAACATCCTAGTGCGGTGCGAGTTGGTATGGTTATGCGATGACGTGCTCCCCAAAACGTACTTGTCCGAGTTTTAAGAGGTAAGCAAAACTTAATGATATAGAAGGGTCTCAATCTCTCTCTCTCTCTCTCTCTCTCTCTCTCTCTCTCTCTCTCTCCTCTCTCTCTCTCTCTCTCTCTCTCCTCTCTCTCTCTCTCTCTCTCTCTCTCTCTCTCTCTCTCACACACACACACATATATACATATATATATATATATGAAATATATATATGAAATATATATATATATATATATATATATATATATATATATATATATATATATATATATATATATATATATATATATATATACATATATATATATATATATATATACATGTATATATATACATATATATATATATATATATATATATATATATATATATGTATGTATGTATGTATGTATGTATGTATGTATGTATGTATGCATGTATATATATATATATATATATATATATATATATATATATATATATATATATATATATATATATATATATATATATATATATATATATATATATATATTCATTTTAGCTAGATCCATTGCGATTATTCTTTATGGAATAAAATATGACTGATGAAATGTATGCACGGATATGCCTATTCACTGATTTCTTGTACATAAATGTGTTCATAGCAAATAAGTGTTTTGAATAACTAAGAGTTCCAATTACCTGATCGACAAAGTGTATCGCTCTCTCTCATTTTTGCAAGGAGTAGAACATGGTAACCACCCTCGACTACCTGCGGGTAACCTTCTCCAACCATTAGACCTGACTCGTCCACGTATTCCAGCAAGGCACCTCTACAATGAAGAACAAACGATAGAATATAATTTGGCTCTTTTCACATTGTTTGCCTCCTAGGGGAAATAGTAATAGGTTAAACTTTCACGAAATAAACACTTAATATCTGTTCCTCGTTTCCATTTTTATCGTACTGTTTAGGTCAACATGCCGTTTTCACTATATCTTGCTTCACAAAGAATATTGTACATAATTTTGTTAATAAAAAAATATATACTAATATAACATATCTTAATGTTAGGTGATCTATACTCAAACAGAATGCTTCAATTAAACAATTATATTCGTAAAGCTTGCAATAAAATGGAAATTCTAAAACATTAGTCAAGCATTTTAAAAAGTTACTATCAATAGTTTAGGTCGTAGCGCGACACGATTGGAAAAGCATTACCGGGAAGAACTTTCCCTCTCTTTATGAATCGTTCCCACGGAACTATTCATAAACTATTCACGGAACTATTCAGTTGCAGAAGCACCATAGACAGCACTCAACAACGCTGCACTTATATATATAGCAACCAGACAACTTGGGATCCAATGGAAATTTGTATGTACTTTGTACATTGAAAAAAAGGGTAACTAAAAATCTGCTTAAAATGTGAGCTGTGCCAAAAGAAGAAACTTACTTTGTTTCGGACTTGCTGTTTGGACAGCACTTTTCGAATCCATCAGCAATGCAATATTTGTTTATTGCAGTGACAAGGAGACCTTTAAGCCATGCCCAATGTGATGACCACTTGCAGAGGAAAGCGAGACAATAAGATCCAGATTAGATATGGTTATTGACCATATCACATGCATACGAAATTACAAAGTTGAACAAAATGGGAAAATATGTTGAATAAAAAATCTAAATAGTATAGAAAAACAAACCAAAATAACAGAAGCTAAAGCAGGAGAATGTACAGTACCGACATGTAATTCTTGCACTGAATGCGTGGACAGCCCAGGCATAGTACACGACCACACGACCACACGTCACATGTAACTTCCTCACATGCCCTGTCAGGATCGCAGCCTGTTTGTAACAGGAGATAGCGGGCGTATAGTGGCTGCATCTTAGAACACTGTGTTTCAGATCTCACATGCCTTTATCAAAGAGTGGCACAACAGCATTGCTTGTCAAAGCCTTCAATTCTGATTTTTGATTTCTCAAGATGATACTGGTGATATTCATATACTAATCTGATGTCATGACTTTTGCCCAGTGGTTTATTAACGCGGAGATGCATTGGAATCGTTAGGGATAACACACAATTTTGTAAAATATCACACAAATAAACTCCACGAAGTAAACGAGTACAGCCCCAGAAATGAGGAAGAGACACGGAGAGATATAGAAGTTCTGATTGTTGATTATAAGTTGACAATACAATAAATCAATAATGTGACCAAAAAGGACTCGCTCGATTTCTTTTCTGAAACTGATTACCTTTTCTTTGTCTCCTCTGATAACTAGGATGACACCAAACTGCGCCTGGAGTCTGCTTTCTGGAGTTAAAAAAGAAGCAGCTAGCGGTGAGCTAATACACATTTTATTAATGCCCCAAAAAACGTTGTACACATATGATGATCTGTACAAGATCGAACCGTCAGAAGATGATATCAAGTCCTAAATGTTACCAAGATAATAATTCTAAGATTCCTTTTATATCACAGAATTTACTTCGGAAAATGTACTCTTCATTACTCTCATATTCTTAAAATGTGTGGTTAATGCATACACTTTGATTTTTTTTATCAGACATTTGTTGATGTCTTTAAAAATCATCTTTTTAGATTTCATTTCTGTTCTTATACAGGTAGTTATCTATCACATGAAATTGTATCATCAACCTGTTAATGGAAAGCGCAATCGAACAATATCTACCTGAACATGTTTGGCCCTGCCAGAATCGTGTGCACCTGCACTGGCATTCATTTTGAACCTCGAATTTTGTACCACCATTCTTGCACATAGAAACAGCACATGGGTATCTAGTAGTAGAAGTGTGTGTCGTACTGATGGGTACAGTGCTGTAAATCAGACTACCTGACGGGGAGGTTGATAGCGTTTGTGTTGGCAATATCGATTCGGTCAAAACCTGTAAATAATAGATATTTCTGGAGATAATACCTTAATGAATGTTATTTTCTGGTAGCATTCACACTTGCATAAAGACCAAAAAAGTATTTGGTGATTGAGTTAATTGTTGAATGCATTCAATGGTTATTTAACATGAAATAATGCCAGATATATGCTATTCTAATTTTGATTGAGCTTCAGCCCTTAAGGATCAGCAATGGTTGTACATGTGCTCACATGCTAACCAAAAATTGATCATATGATATTGCAACATTATTTTGTTCAGGACAACCGTTAATTGGTGCACTGTTTGACCTACCTTTACAGGATCTGAGACCACGTGACTTGATAAACGACTCACACTTATTGAAGACGGCAGGGTGATGGGAAAACTAGGCTGCGCCAGTTGAGATGAACTGCTGGATGTAAGCTGTGGAGTGACTAAGGATGAAAGCTGACTCCATTGAGTTGTTCCACTGGGTGTTAGCTGTAGAGTTTCTGAAGGTGAAAGCTTGGTCCATTGAGTTATTCCACTGGGTGTAATCTGTAGGGCATCAGAGAATGTACTCTCACTTGTAACAGGAGAATGAGTCAACGTCACACTGTCCAGTATTCGTTCAATAACAGAAGAAAGCTCTATCGGCGACGAAGTAGGGTGTGCAAGGATGTGCGATGTTGCAGTGTTTGAGTACATTTCGCCTACCAAACTGTCTGTACTCATACTAGAATAAGTACCACTGGTCTCAGTGTTATGAAACACTGACGATTGCATTGAGCTTTTTATACCAAGAGAGTAAATATAGTCACCAACTGGGAGAACGCTTGGGTCAGATGATGTAATCATATTGGTTGAGCTAGTGTGGTCTCCAGGAGAAGAGGATAAAGCAGAAGCTGGTGTCTGCAATATATCACTTGAAGTGTCCATAATGATACTTGGTGAAGCATTCTCTGGCATAGTTCTTACTGAACTTGTCTGGTCCTTGAAAGTGCTTGATTCATAAGGTAAGGTGCTTATACTGTTTGAGCTAACTAGATCCATACTGGATGATGCTTCAACAGTAAAAGTGACCTTGGCAACTAATGATGGACTGGGCATCACCAAATATAGATCAGAATCAATTAATGTGCTGTGCCATGTATTCATAGACTGAGAAGATGATATAACAACGATGCTGCTAGAAAGAGAAGCCAGGCTTAGATCGAACTTTAGGGATGATATCTGTTCATTGGAGCTGTGTGTGGAAGTCATCTGGTCGGCTGATTGAGTTGGACTAGCATGTATTGATGTAGGTGATGACTTCTGCTCAAAGGATTTTGTGACAATATTGCTGATGAAAGAAGCAGGAAATTTGCTGGACTTTATGGAGGATGTTTCTTCAAGTGAACTGCCCAAGGAAACCACTGTGGTCAGCGATTGAGTTGGAGTAGCTTGTAATGTAGATAGTGGCACCTGGTCAAAGGATATAGTCAGTAAAGCATTGGGGGATGTGGAAACCACCCTGCTGGTGAAAGAAGCAGCTTTTGTATTGAACAGGCTGGTCAATTCAAGGGAACTATGCAAGGAAACCACTGTGGTCAGTGATTTAGTTGGAGTAACATGTAATGTAGGTGATGAAATCTTGGCAGTGGTCGTAGTCATTAAGATATCTGATGTTTTACTCTGTACTGGTGAACTTGCTAATGTTGGTATAATGGTTGTTGATAATTCCCTTTCAATACTTGAAGAAGGTTGGATGAAGTCAGAACTTGTGCATTGCTGTGAATCACCATTACTTCCAGCTGCAATAAAACTTATTGTTGAGACAAGAAATCTTTAGGTGCAATAGGTATTATTCAAAACTTAAGTGAAATATTCTTAAAATTTCAATCAATAGTATACATTCTTACCAAAAGCTTCTATACCAGTTAACATTCTTTAATATTGGTATCATTACAATATACCTGGTTGGGTAATGGGTTTAACATCTTTAAGCAACGTGAAAAAAAAGTTAATTCCCGGTTGCATGCGAGTTACACCAAAGGTAGACAAAAAAACTTACTACAGGTCCCACAGAGTGCTGGACACCTTGACAACACAAACGCCTGTTTCTTGCACCACGATTTATACCATCCATTTCCACAACGACTGTCTGTATTTTTGCACACAGCTGTTGGGTGATTGAAATAAAACACCTAATATAATCAATATGCATGTCCTCAAAAATAACATAAATATGTATTTTTTTAAAATGTGAATATCAATAAATGTCTGAAATCTGGAATTTTAATTTTCAATTATCACAATTCTGCTGTTTTGACTTTTCAATGTGACAATTTAGTAATGGTGGAGGAATATCTGATTAAACATAGTCTATGTCAGTTTCATCACCTCTGTCAAGCCTAAAGATGCAGTACAAATAAATTAGTATACTTATTTAACAGTATCCCCATTCAGTAACCATTCCTTTCTCCAAATCACATTGTCTTTATCTTCATTTGAATGTATACTATACTATATGCCTCGATTTTGCAGTATACATTATACTTTTTTTTCTTTATCTTATTATATGTCAATAATCTACCTTCAGAGAATGTATATTGATAAAGACAGAGACTACTAGCATTTGGATCTTGTATGATTCTTATCATAAAATATACGCTTTAAAGATATATGCAATAAGTATACAACCCGTATTGTACTAACCTGAACACGTAAACCCTGTCCAACCAGGCGCACATGTGCAGTTGCACGTGTCTCTGTTCAGTTTCCCACAGTTATAGCATATTGCATTACATGCTGAAGAAGAACAACAATACAAAATAACAAACGTCTTTTCCTTTCTTTTTGAAATTGTCTTCAACCTTAATAAGAAATGGCATTCATTTATTTTTACCTCAATTGAAATAAGGAGAAAAAGGAATATGGAGAAAAATAACTCGCTACTTACTACACTGGTTTGTAATCCCAATGGCTGGACAATCCCCTGTAACAGATAGAAAGTTTAAAATAGTACATAAAAATGTGCCCATGTTTGAACACCATCAGATCCATCAGAATATATATATATATATATATATATATATATATATATATATATATATATATATATATATATATATATATATATATATATATATATATATATATATATATATATACAATTGCAAATAGTTAATATCAAATATATAGACCTACTACATAAATTGTTGTGACACCATCCAGTTCCGGATCCACATTCGCTGCAAGCTCTCCCCTTCTTGAACGGTCGCGTGCCAGCATAATTTCCTCTGAAATAGATAGAATGATGAGAAAATGATCCAGAATAACCAAAAAAAGAAAATTTTTGTAGACCAGAAAACGAGGATAAACAAAATAACAATTTGCATGTAGTTATTATTAACATTTGTCAGATATTAACCATATATAATACAGAGCTTGCATAGACCACAGATCACCACTGCAATGACCATGCAGTATGGTTGGAGTCACCATTTTATAGTAAAAGTCACCACTGTCGTTTAAAAGCCAGTATATTGCACTCAGACGTCGACGTATCATTATTATTATTATATGCCTACTGCTCATTCTCTGCTGTGATTGGTCAGATCATGGTCACATGACCACCTTACAAAAGTGATATTGGGGTGCAATATCACTTTCCAACACTCTGACTCAGAGCTGTCAGGTTCATGTGCTCAATTCTCCACTTCAACTCTTGAAAAGGAAGCCAACAGAAGTGAATTGAGACAAGAAAGTTTGAGCTTCTTGTAAAATCATGATTAGGTAGGGAATTAGTAAAACACATTTTTATATTAAATTCTAGTAAATAAATCACTACATTTCTAATGCTAATGCATGTGACTTCTTCGAGTATTTATAGTATTTTGATCTCGATATTACTGAATTAACACAAGAATATATTACAGCTTAGAAATTTACAATAACCCATTGGTCTGTGGTAAAACCCGGAAATGGAAAAACATATTAATAATTCTTTAAATTAGTAAATTATGCTATTTGAATGAGCAGTAGGCATATAATAAAACAAATATTGCACTTTGGTTTCGTGCAATATCAATTTTTATTGCACTCTGAAAAATGATATTGCACTCGGCGCAAGCGCCTCATGCAATATCATTTTTCAGAGTGCAATAAATATTGATATTGCACTCATCCAAGTGCCATATTTGTATAGTATTGACTCACCCAGGTCCATAATTGCAAACAAAGTAAAATGCATCTGGGATGGTTGATCCATCTTCATCTATCAAAGGGCTGCATTTAGCAACAGCACAGCCTATGCTTTCTATTCCTGCATTGACGACCTACAAAAAAACGAAAAGCGATTGAAAATGCAATTGTTCTTATCTGGGCTAATCATTTCTCTTAGCATTTTTACTTTAAACTCTCTTCGAAATACTCCTTGTCCTTTCCTGTTTCGTTCAGATAACAAGCATACATACATACATACATACATACATACATACATACACACAAACGTGCATACATTTACAGGGAATAGGCCATGTTTCTGTAATATACATGTTTTTATTTTTTGAAAATGATATTTATAGCATCACATAAGATGTTTAGTCCCTACTAAAGATTTGCTCTTCAAAACCTTTTACCGACCCGTTGTTGCGATGAGAGAGAGAGAGAGAGAGAGAGAGAGAGAGAGAGAGAGAGAGAGAGCTCACCAATGTATAATGTCCACACATTTTTGAGCATGTGATTGCATCATAGTTATAATTCTTCTTCTCGCTGTACCATCCTAATATCCCGTCCTTTGGGTCATAGCTATTTCCTGTACTGAAGTGTAGATTCTGGCCAAGTTGTGAATATGGTTTAGTGACTCCGGCAGGATGTCCATGGGCATATTTACAGGTTTCTGCCCACTTTTCTGCTAGTGTAGCCAACTGTTCATTCCAAACCTGTAATAATTGAAATTTGTCATTAGCAGCTACCTTACAAGTGAGTACCAAGCAGTCTCGGATAAGCTATTTATATACTAAAATGGCCGCTGCCAGTACCTGCATTTTTTGTGTGTTAGGATGTGTCTAAACAGCATTATACTACTTGTATAAAGGTTGACAGTGATGGGGAGTTGGATTGAAGTAGAGAATATTCTGAGAAACTATTTGGGCCTATGTTTTATTCATGGTGAAAATGTCCCTTAATGTTGGAGGAAATCGGGTTACCAGTTATAACATCAACCATTTTCAACATGATAATCCCTGAACCTAAACAATAAGGTTTTGTTACATCTTGATTCAAAGTTTTGGTTAAATTACATTTAGATCATTCTATAAAGACAAAGCAAAAAGCAGTGGTCGTAATATCTGGAATGGTACAAAGTCTGCTTTTATATATTTAAGTTTGGCGGTATTTGGTGTTGTTTGAATGCCTTTATAAACATATCATTCGTGGATGATTCGATATGTTGATATCAAGGAGTAGAGGGTAAACTAGACGATATTCAACACTTATCAAATCAAGTTAATATGTGAATGAGTTTTTACCTCATTGAATCATACAATGGTTACACTTTAATTAGAGACAGTTTGCGTAGATTGAAAAGCGACTATTTAACACCATCTTGATCGATTAATGATAGGTCTGTTCGAAACTGGTTTGTTTTGCGTTTTGAGGGTGCCCGTGTGTAATGGAAAAAAGACACAACATTGGAAAGACTCGTTATATTCATATGCTGCCTTTAACGTTTCTACATACCACAGGTTCACGCATGAGAAGAATGCAATTAAAACAGCGTACTATTTTAAAAGGACTCTGTATATTTTGTATGCCACAAATGGCATCTATGGGAAGTCTTCCAATGTATGCGTGTCACTTTAAAGAAGGTATTATGCGTTTCCATTGAAACTCTTCCTGTTGTAATTTACCTGTTCTCTATACAAACACATTTGGCGCATTCTTTGTTCAGCTGTGCTTAATAACCCGTAAAGGGTGATTCAAAAGGGCGTGTCAAGGAATAGTACACTTAGTTCAAACAGGCGCATGCAATTAAAATTATTTGCACACTTCAACATGGATTAACTCCATGACAGTAGGAAGACTCTGGCCAATTTGAAACATTATCTAACAAAGAACGAGGATGCCTCTTAAAAGCACTTCAGACAGTCATTATATCGCATGATTATACCTGAATGTGTTTGCCCTTTTTCACAAAAAGTACACCCAGGCCTTTTTCTGTTGGTAGCAAGCCAATGTGTATATAAAATGGGCACTGAAATACAAACCTCAACCAAAGATGATATATTAAACCGTAATGATCGAAATCAATGCCATTATGATACAATGAATATCATCTTTCTTCCTGGGGACCTACATGTTGAACGTGTTCATGCTGGGTATAGGACTACATTTATAATCATTGTCATGTGTTGTATTTGTATTTGTATTTCAAAATGCTGTCTAAAATGTTAAAGAGTTCCTCTGTTAAATATATTCAATTCAAGTTATTACACAACAGAATTGTAACAAATCATAAATTACAAGCACTTGCAATTGAACTTGAGAGATATTTCTATGTATTCTTTTTTTTATTCATCTCCGGAAACACTATATCATGCATTTATATCTTGCCCTAGAGCAAGTAAATTATGGCCCAAAATAGTATGGTTGCGTGAAAAAACTAATAGTATTATAAAAGTTTTTACATGCAAAATTATAAAAGAAATGTTTTGTATTTGTCAGGTTTCCCTTTATATACCTGTAAAGTATTTTCATGTCCATGATATAGTCAACGACAAGACGGAGTATTAAGAAACAGATGTATCTTAAATACCTATGGAGCATTTGTAATTATGTTCAATTCAGTTTAATTTATTCGTGTTTAAAGCATTTACTTTTGTTACTATAATTTGTTTCCCTGTTTGCCAAAGTATTCTACTTTCGGTTGTGCTTTATTTCACTTTTATTTATACCTTTTGTATAGACTGTACGATTTCATAAACACGTTTTTTGGTGAATAAACATACATACAATCATTGAAGATACTACTACTATTCTGCCCTGAATTGGTATTATTTGCTCCAAATTCAACTTTGCAGGGAGCTTTCCCGATAGCAGTGTGGTCAGAGTATTGTAGTTTCCTTCTCGTTGTTTCGTACTGCTGGCATGAGACCTGGATTGAATACGGACATAGGGATGTGAGGAAATGGCCAGTGACTGGAGTGGTTAGGTGCTTTTCCGTGTGCAACACAAATACTCTAGTAGAACTGAAGCCTGACTACGGCAGTGAAAGTGACGAGAAACGAAATTCCAGCTCAGAATCAAAATTCTACAAGCAATTAGAATATGCTGATTCAGCTAAATAAGGTGTCACGTTGCTTCAAATGGTGAAATCATATATCCCACCCAATCAGAAGAATGAATTCACCACCACTCAATTTCTTCACAATAGGTGATCAACTAATCATAGGAGATCTTAAATTTTACTTTGATAACAAGAATGACACTGCCATTCGTAAACTTGCAGAGCGTCTGGAGTCATTCAGCATCCTGTAGTTTGTGAATACATCAACCCATATGTCTGGGCACACACTTGGTGTTATAATGTGTCGAGACACAGACAACTTAATCTAACAACTCAAGGTGGTAGATATGATAACAGATAACAACCTGCTGGTATGCACAGTCCACCATCCCAAGCCACGCCTGCAGGAAAAGAAAACTGTGATGAGATCCATCGACTTGCCCAGTTTTAGGGAAGATATTGTGCGAGGACTGAGGGTTAATGATGGCAGTGAATCTGTTTCGGATCTGCTGAACAGGTACAATGGTCATCTTACAAGCGTCCTTGACAAGCATGCACCAAACAAAGAGGAGTCTGTTGTAGTTTGACCCCTACAACCACGGTTCACGTATGAACTACATCAAGCAAAAAAGTAAAGGAGGAAAGCTGGGAGATGGTGACAAAGGACTGGCCTATTAACTTTTCACAAAGAAATCTAAAGAGCAGAGAAGTCGAAGTGTAATTCTTTACTCATAGCCAGTAAAGTAACCCTCTTCAATGAAAGGATCACAGAATGCGGAAATAACTCCAAAGCCATTTACAAAAAGTAATGACAACCTTCTCTTTCGACACAAAATGACAAAATTGCCATCATATGGTTCTGCTCCAGACCTGGCTATTAGATTTGTACCATTTTTCCAAAGTAAAAATTGACAACATGAGAGATGAGTTACCGGATTGCTCAGACATTGACCTGAATATGCACAAGGATAAGCCTTACTCAACTTCAGTTTCCTTAAAACCACGACACAGGAGGAGGTATGGAAGATCATACGTAAATCTCATTTGAAAAGTTGTACATTGGACCAAATACCCACTTGGATCATTGGTGATGCTAAAACAGAGACAGAACGGCATCCTTAAAAGCATTGACCAGCATGGAGTTGTTACACCGATTCTGCTGGACCTACGTGCAGCATCTGATACGATCGACCATGATGTGCTGTTTTCTAGAATGGAAAGCACTCTGGGTGTAACAGGGCCAGCCCTTAAATGGTTCCGTTCATACCTTTGCAACTGTACTCTCCGAGTTCAGATAGATGATTCATTCTCCGCATCATAGTATATCCTAAGGTCTGTACCCCAGGTACCCTCTGCTCTTCCTGATTTACCTCCTACCCTTAGGAATACTGATAAGAAAGCATGGTCTAGAACTCCATGCTTCTGCGGATGATACACAACTCTACATCTCTATCAAACCTATCAATCAGCGTGCAGTTAACTTAGGAATAGCAAGGATGGAAAACTGCCTTATTATTATTATCATGATGATGATGATGATGATGATGATTACTATTTATTGAACATCGATTACAGTGTATTCTGCTGTACCAAATAATCTAAATTATACTATCAAATGATAAGCGATAACTGTATACTGCAGTATTCTGCTTACCAAAAAATATAAAATCTTCTATCAATTGATTAGCGATAACTATATACTGCAGTATTCTGCTTAATACCAAATAACGTAAATTCTACTATCAATTGATTAGCGTATACTGCAGTTTGAAATCGTAAATCGAAAAATATAATTATGATAAAGTATAGTTTATAGACTGTATTTTGAAAAATACAAAAGTATACATATACACAGGTATAAGGACGATAACCCAAGGTAACAAATAATAGAGAAAATAGAGAACACAAAAAATAGAAATTTGATAAATAGATAGACTGCAAATTACAGCGAGATCACTACCTTTAAAGATGAGTGATCTAACGGAAGGTGTCATAGGCGGTATTATAAACAGCAAAAATATGACGGCAAACAGCGAGAAACAAAAGTAAAGTAAAAAGGGATCTATAATGAAACAAAAAAAACTTAGAAGGTACTGTGTTATTAAGAACAGCAGAAACAGACCTCGTTGTTAAGAAGACGGGCGAAAAGCGAAAAAAAAAACAATTAATCATTTTGTAATTATTATTATCATTGTATTAACTTAATATTCCGTTTGTATTATATTCAGTTTCCTATTTCCTGTCTCATCATAACGTGAATAATATACTAATTGCGATATTATATTAGGTTTGTATAACATTGTTTGATACCAATCATTTTCGTATAGTATTTGTTTTTTTGCACATTATTACTATTGTATGAACTTTTACGGCGAGAACTGTTAGTCAATAAAGATACATATACACAATCAGAGGAGCAACTACTCGACCTGGGACATAGCGAATGATAAAGTAAAATCCTTCTGCCACCTGATTGAAGCTAAAACATCTTCCAGTAAGGGTCTAGTCGGTGAGCCTACCTCCTCTCCTGTCGTAACATATTTCTTATATGTTTGCTTCCCTATCAACGGCAATGCTATATCATTCACCAGTTTCCATATAGTATTTTGTAACATGTATTTTTATCAAGTTCTGATATAAGTGAAAACAACACACAGACACTTACCAATTCGTTCATATTGGACGCACCCTCTCCGGCCCGCAGTTCGTTGTGAACCTGTAGGATGTTGTTCTTCTCTGCATTACTGAACGCCGACCGCCTTGTCCTACGGAGATGTGAGTCTAAAATATTTCTGGGGGGTTCTCCGGAAAATCTTACAGAGTTCGTTTTTGAAACTATTTGAACTAAAAGAAAGCAGAAAGCAATCTGCCATAGGTGTGCCATCCTTCTCTGCATGGAAGAGAATGCTTGTCAGGGAAGGGTACCCCTGGGATACGTTGTGAAATGGGGTGTTCGGGTATACTGCGCATACCAACCGTTCAATGAAGCAACGCGATGGGCGCATGTTCGACACAACTATTTAACAGGGACGTTATGCAAGTGGATATATGACTACATCCTTCACACTGGGGCTTATCTATTACCGTGTCCTATTTGAACATGAAGTACCATATACATCATTGAAAATATTTTCATATCTATATCCCTAAAATGGGGAATTCATGCTTTCATATTTCAGACAAAACAATCTGTGAAAATATCAATAGTTTCATATAGGTTTTGGCACCAAGAGAGGTATTTTATCCAAGCCATATAGGTATATTGAGGCAATTATGTATTGTTGGGATAGAAAACATACAAACATACAACACATTTACGCAATATCTATTTTAATGTGTGGAATAGTATTTTACAAACAATACTTTCCAAAGAATTTTACTCAACCTTTAATTCAGTGTTATATAGCTATAATCACTCATGCTATGTACCTATGATAAATTAGATGTTTCTATAAAACATATTTACGATTTATAAAATTTCGTGACAATCATCAATAACTTAAGGTGATGGGTACCATTGCACGCGAGCTAAAAGCCCCATCGCAAAACACACATCACAGCAGCATAATCATATAACAAGGTGTATCTACAGGTTCCTGAGTGTTATCAGGGAGAGAATATCATAGTCAGCCGTCTGTAGTCAACCCATATTCTAATTCATTTCAATATTTACAACTTTTCACTCAAATGACATATTCTCATTACTTACGCAGGTGATGGTCACTACAGGTTCACCGTTACCTTAGGGATATCATTGACTATGCCCAATAAGAAGTATTCTTTAAAGATTTTATTGCTAAAGATTTTTACAGGCCATAGCATTGAAAATTTTAGTGAGATATCTCTTGTGTGGAGGCATGGGAACCCCTTTGATAGTAGTGGACATACCTCGCTGATCACTTCTGAGCACTTGAAACAAAATACAGTTGCACAAAGATACACCTCGACTATCTCAAGACAATGGTTTGTGGTCAGGATGCTATAAATTGGTGCTAGCTATGAGCACGTGAGGTTACCAAGTGTAGTTGGTGTGGAGATTTCTAACTAAAATTTTCAACTTTATGGCCTGTAAAAACCTTCAGCAGTAAAAAATCAAAAAAATACTTTTTATTGGGCATAGTCAATGATATCCCTAAAGTAACTCTGAACCTGCAGTAACCATCACCTGCGTAATTAATGAGAATATGTCATTTGAAAGAAAAGTTGTAAATTTTGAAATAAAACAGAATATGGATTGAATAATGACAGGTGGCGATGATATTCTCTACCTGATAACACTCAGGAACCTGGAGATACACCTAGTTATAGGATTATGCTGCTTTGAGGTGTGTTTTGGGACAGGGCTTTTAACTGGCTTGCAATGGTACCCATCACCTTAAGGTGTGATTGGTAGGCGTATTCAATACTGTACATGTTTTTAAAAACGTGAAATGCTTGTTCAATATCAAAACCATTAGAAAGATATCTGTGTATGCTACAATAAACTATATATGCAATACGGGATCATATTGATGCTATAGCTACTTTCATTGCCGATTTTCTTAGATGATCTTATAACAATATTTTCATACCAATGGTACTACCAAAATTGGCAAAGTGGTATATCATAAATAATGTGTTTCTACTTCTTCAAAAATAATTCAATAGTCATTTTCTAACCGGTCCAATATGCTTCATTTCTTCCCTGAGTTTTGAGAATGTTTTGACATGCTTTGATGTAGTTCGGCAACCAATGGTCATTTTTCCTACATCTCTGGTAGCGAAAAAAAAATGTGTTTCAAATAAATTTACTTTGGACGTTCCAAAACTTTTAACCAGGTCCGAGAGTTTTATTTTAGGACCTTAAAAACAATTCTCCGTAGATTCTCGTAGATCTCATAAATATGGACAGGTAATAGATTACATATCCTTACAGAATATACATACATACATTACATTCTTTTGTTCAATATCTAACCTGTATTTCATATTATAGTTTTTTCCTATTGTTCTATTATATTGTTGTAAAAAGTATATCATATTATCCAATATAATCTTTGCATGGAAATTAAAAGAAAATCAAGCAAAATAGATACATGCAAATACACCACAAATCCTACCTCTGTTTGGGTTCATTGTGTACCGTACTTGATTAATTTTGCTGTTGTTCTTTACAAATTTTAATAAAACACATTGAATTGGTAGCATACTTCATGCTCAATGTATTCACCCGCATGACTATGGGAGCATTCCTTAAGAATCAATGTTTACGTTTTGTCAAGCAAATGCAACGGAGCGTGTATCTTAGGAAGCAGCGATAAACGAGTCTTTCTTAACATAGAACTTGAGAATTGATCAAGCGTGAGGTAAAAACTCGGTAACTGGGTAAATAGAAGTTTCGCACGCGCGGAAGAATAATAGCCTGTTGTGTTGAGTTTCAGCATTTAGAGAAGGAAATGTTGAGTTCAGCCTTAAAACTCGAATAATTAAGAATTTTAAAGATCACATCCTGTGATATGAACACTGAAAGAGCCAAGAAGGCAAACATGGTAGGCAATAGATATAATAGTACGTTACACAAATTGGTCGCATTGTTACATTTAGTGACAAAATGATGGTGTGGTGATAGCTCGTTTTCTATTGGCTCTCACTACGCCTCATTCACGCGCATGGCATTTATTCAAACAGGGGCACGTGAGAATGTCGCAGGGGAGATTTCCCTCTAATACCAGATTCCTTCAACAATAACAACAACATTAAGAGTTCATACATGAGAATGTATACTGTTTTTACAGTATGGATTGAATAACTGTCCCATTAGATCAAAATTAATAATATAAGTGATCATCGCAGAGGATGTGGGATATTGAAATTAAATAATGACCTTTTAAAAGCACAGGAACATGGAACAAGGTATGGAATAAAATTAATGTCATAGTGTCAGAAACGCCTGCAAGCACAGTATATAATCCTGATTTCTCAAGAAATAACTATCAAAGTGGGCAACCCATTTTAATGATTGGAATTGCTTTGTTCTTGGACATTTCAATTATAAGCAGCGTGTGGTTAATTATGGAGGAAATCGAAGTACCCCATAAAGCAACCATCCAACAACCGCAAACCACTATGAGTTATGAAATGGAATATATTGGTACACATGGAATTCACATCCCTGTTGACATAAAAAGTTTGACCAATACTACTTAGGAGCAGTGAATTTTAGATTGATCAATCAAATAAAATTGTATTATTTGCAACAGCTATTGAAGTTATCTATCAACGAGAATTTTTTTTTTGTCTACATAGGTTGGATGACTGCATGCCAATCTCCTAATTTACCGAGCAGGCTCGAGAATTACAGCAGAGCAGGCGAGAATTATGGAAGGTTTGGAATCAATGGGAAGGGGTAAAACTAAAGTATGAAACTTTGAAAACTCCAGCTTTTTTCCGTAATGCCCAAGATTATTATGTATGGTCTTGTTATCTACAAGATGTTAATTGAAAGCATAGGAGAGGACACAAGTATAACACTGCTGAACTCATACATGAATCATAACTAGCAATTTTCATTCCAAGGAATACCAATAAGTGCTTGATACAAGCACTTTATTTTTCTGTTTTCACATCCAATGTTCACCGCTCTAACCAGAGAAGTTGATCTAATGAACATTCCTGCTCTAACAAAATGATCACACCAAGCAGAGACGGATCCGATATGTATGAAGCAAAACTAACATAAGTAAACACATCTAATATAAATGATAAATATTCTCACACATCCTCAGCTCTCACCTGTCTTCATTGCAAGGTGATCTTATTAAGCAGAGATGAATCACACAGATTAAAATACAAAAGAATGATTAAAGACCTTGATAAATGCAAGTTTTTGCAGGTGGACTATTGGATTATTAGGCCAGGCTCCGATCTGCACTTCTATATCGTGATTAGGAAAAGAAAGGGTGCAAAGCAAACTAGCAATAAATAACATTTGACCAGAAAAAATACATTTTGAAAAAACAATATCGTTTGACCTACTAGTATTGTATTTCGCTTTTGTAGTTACCAATAATGTTGTATCCTTCCCATTTCTACAAAGAGTAGGAGGGTCGTGCATGGTACATAACAGCTGGGCGGTCGAAAACTGATCGACCTATGTAAATGTACACTGGACTAAGATGTAAATAACCAGAAGAAAAATATAAAAGTTTTTTTTTATAACTTTATTACACCAAAGCATAGTATTGTCAGTGTTTTTTACAAACGTAGTTCATGTTAAAATACAGTAATGATAGCGGATTGTTTCACATTTGGTTGTATCTAGACATTCATCAGGTCATTGTATATTGAGGACCATTTTCCCATTACCTTTTCAAGTCCGTTTGTGGTTGAACCTATGAAAATTTCTAGTTTCATGTAGTTTTTGAGAACCTTTTTGATTTCATTGAGGTTTGGAATATGGTTGTTCCATTTTCCTTTGAAAAGTTCGTGTTTTACGACAATGATTATATAGTTTACCAGGTATTTGTCTTCTGGGTGTCCTAATAAGATAAATAAGGTATCTGTGTTAATTTTTGACTTAATTCTATCTTTTATCCATTTGCCTATGTCGCGCCAAAGTTTTTAAACTGAATTGCATTTGAATAGTAGGTGTCTTGTGGTTTCTATCTCGTTACAGTTATCACAAGTATTATGATCTAGGAGATTAAATTGGTACAGTTTTTTATTCGTTATGAGAGTTCTATGTACCACTTGATATTGAAAGTATTTTACTCTGGCATTAAGGCGACATTTGAACGGCAAGGCATAGGAAAAGGCCCAATCTATGTTTATGGCATTATTGTACTCTTCAATCCATCTTGTTTGACTGATTGGAATATCGTCAATTGCACATGTATTCCAAACCTGTCTTTACCTAGTACCACCTTTCTTGTCTTTAGTAATCCATTCAATGACCAAAGGTTTTGACATGTTGTAATTCCTTCTGTTTGTTTGCATAATTCTATCCCAGTCTCTTGGAATCGCTCTAGATATTTTGTTTTTGATAAGGTTGTGATAATTTGTTTCTGATAATAGCAGTCTGTTTACTCTATAATGATTTGCAAATTCTTCCCATTCTGGGGTGTCGTTTAGCAACCTCCTTAGCCATGTTATTTTTAAGCTACCGTCAAACTTTTTGATGTTAAGCATTTTAAGCCCACCAGCTTTTATCTCTTTTGTGATTGTTTTTTTGCTGACCTCATGCCTTTTGTTTTTCCAAATAAAATTATAACTCAGATTATCAAGTATTTTAATTGTGTCATTGTCTGGAGATGGTAATGTTAAAAGGACATGGGTAATTTTGGATAATACTAGGCTTTTCAAGATGGTTACCCTGCCAATGGGGGTAATATTTCTACAGCTCCAGGCATTGAATATATGTTTCATGGAGTCTAGCTTCACAGATATATTTGCGTTAGTAATATTTTCCATTGTGAGAACATCATATTCAATGCCTAGCACTGTAAATTTAGTCACCCAGTCTAGGTTATTTTCCCTTCCGAATCGTCTATCAGATTCTCTGATGTTTCCGATTCTTATTACTTTTGTTTTTGTGATGTTGATTTTTAAACCTGATTTAATGTGAAACCATTTTAATATTTGAAGACTCATGTTTAAGTTTCTGTCAGAGGCTGCCATAAAAATTGATGTATCGTCAGCGTACTGACTTAGTCTATGATCTTTATTAAAAAGTTTAATACCAGAGAAGTTTGTTCATTTTTAAAAGCTAGTGCAAGAAATTCGGTACACATAATAAAGATGTAAGGCGAAATTGGGTCCCCTTGACGACATCCTCTTTCGAGTTTGAATGGGTCAGACAGGTGACCATTTAATATTACCCTTGATTGTGGATTTTTCTGAAACAATGATATCCATTTAATAAAGTTCGGTCCTATATTATATTTTGGTAAAATATGGTGTATATATTTCCAGGACAGGCTATCAAACGCCTTTTCAAAATCAATTAGGAGGATTAAACCATCCTTATTTTGTTTTTCAATTTCGAATATTATATTACACATCAGACGGGTACGGTCTGAAATCGACCTGCATTCGATAAATCCCGTCTGTTCTGAGCTAATGATATTATTAAGTAGGGGGCTAAGTCGGTTAGTGATGCATAATGAAATTAGTTTATAGGTTGTGTTTAGGAGGGAGATGGGACGCCAATTTTTAATCTGGTTTCTTTCCTTTCCTGACTTCGGTAAGCATGTTATTACGCCGTCGGTCTGTGATTGGGATAGTTTGTCTTTGTCAAAGTTACTGTTAATTGAAGCGAGAAAGAAGTCTCCTAGTTGGTACCAAAACTTTTTGAAAAACTCAGGGCTGTATCCGTCCAGCCCTGGTGATTTGTTATTTTTCATCTTATTGAGAGCTATGTCCAGTTCAGCTTTAGTTATTGGTGCTTCTAGTTTTTCTCTATCTTCGTCCTTTATTCTGTGTGGTATTATGTCTGGATTATATTGTGTTGTCTCTGTTTCCTGTCGTTCTTTATATAGGTCTTGATAAAAGTTTATTAGTTCGACTAGGATTTTGTGTTGGTCATTTATTATGGTGTTGTCGTTGGTCTTAATTTCACTTATGTTTTTGTTAACTCTATTTTTGTTTTCTAAATTTAAGAAATATTTGCTTGGTTTCTCCCCGTGGTCCAGCCATTCGGCTCTGGATCGTATTATGGCTCCCTCTAGTTCTACTTTCCTTAGATTTATTAGGGTTGAATTTAGTTCCGTTAGTTGTCTGAAGTCTTCTAAGATTCCATTCCCACTGTTAATTTTTGCATCAAGGGTCTCTATTCTCTTGTTCAATTGGTTTTTATCTCTATTTGCACTTCTCTTCTTTTTTCCTGAGTATTTTATTATAGTACCTCTAAGGGTTACAAGTAATGTTTCCCAGAAGAGAGAGGAGTCTATCATTAAGTTGTGCGAAAGTGGCCTAATGTAGTCTGGGTTGTAGGGGGTTGCGGCGTAAATAAGTTTAAAGTTTGCAATTTCTTTTTTAATTAATTTTATAAAATCGTCGTCTAAGAGCAAACTGTTATTAAATTTCCATATACCAGGCCCATGTTCCTGGTCGTTTAAGATGATTTTAATACTAACAGGGGCGTGGTCGGATCTGTATTTACATCCTATTACATGGTCTCCTGTTATTGATAGGAGTTCTTCAGTGATAATGAAATAGTCAAGGCGAGCTTGCTTGTTCGAAATGCCTTGGATCCAGGTCTACTGTTTTTTGTTGGGGTTATTTACTCTCCAGGCATCTATTAAGTTATGGTGTTGGCATATTTCAGTTATTGCGGTATAGGACCTGGGGTTGTTGTGTTTTGCGTAATTTTTGTTGTCGAGTTTGAAGTTTCGGGTGGAGTTCCAGTCTCCTCCTAAGATTATATAAGGGTTACCAAAGTTTCGTATTTCGTCATTTAATCCATTGTAGAAATCGGGATTATCTTGGTTGGGTCCATAGATGGCCCCAAGCACTATAGTTATATCATTCAGAAGTTTGATTTCTACAAGTGTATAGTTCCCTCCCTGATCTTTCTTTATTTCTCCAATGGTAAACTCGAAAGTGTTATTTATTAATATTGCGGTGCCTCTGGATTGAGTGGTGAAAGTAGAGCTGAAAATTTTGCAGCCCCATTCATTTTTGGCCATTATTAGAGTTTCCTGATCCCAGTGCACGTCCTGTAGGAGGATTATGTCATTTTTGTCTTCTTTTAGCTTAGCAAATAAATCTACTCTCTTCTCTTTGGCGGCTAGTCCTTTAGGGTTGTTATTTTAATAATCGAGTCGGGCAACTTATTTGGTATTTTCTGTTTCGGTTTGTTTGTTACTTGTGTGGCTGAGTATTGGTGTATTTTTGTTAGTGACGGCATCGTGAACTTGGTACCGTCCATTAACTGTTAGAGAAAAGGTAACTTTAAAAACCCCAGACCCCCTTTCCCCCCTACTATGTACAGTTTCTCTACATCTCAGATGCAGAGATCAAATGTTTCTAAGCGGGCTCCCGCTTGGATCTAGTACTCTACTCTAGTCATTTTCATTCCATTCTTTCCAATCTTCTTCAGCTGTCTTTCTCACGAGCAGCCGGACTTCAAAAGATGTTTCCCTGATTCTAGTGAGCAGGTTATATGGGTCTTTTCTTAGTCTGATTGCTGTTTTGTTGTGATTGTTTCTCTCCTCTATCAAACATGGAGCGAGGTCGTGCCTCAGGGTTATGTTTGTGCCCTTAAGGTTATGTGCGGCTCGAAACAGGTCATCCTTGGGTGTATATATGGTACAGTGAAGTAGATCTCTCTTCACATGTTACAACAATAGTAATATATGAAACAAAGTGTAGTAAGTATAACAATAATAATAATTGACACAAAGTGTAATAATCTAAGCCGCAAGTGCAGCACGCAGTCTCTGTAGCACCCAAATATAGCACCTCACCTATGTATACAGTTTGATCAGACTGGCGGTATGATACACTATAGATAACTTTATCTGTTTAAGTTTGGAAGAAAAAGTATTTCGCTTTAAGTATGTTTTTTGAGAGTAGAGCCGATTATAGAGAAAGTGTGGTGCCTGTCTACTGATGTAGAGAGGGCGAATTCAGAACGAAAAAAGGTTACTGGAAATATTTGGGTTCAGGTAAGTTTTTGAAAGTAGAGTCAATATTAAAGTATGTGTAGCTAATAGTCTTAAGTAAATTCAGCTGTATAAATAGTGTTATGAGTTTAGTGTAGCCGCTTTGTCTTCGCAGATATTACTTGAGTGGTGCCTAGGGTCTTGAGTGGCCTGTCTTAGATAGTATTTTCAGCTATATAATAGGTGCAGTGAAATAGGTCTATCTTCACTAATGTCGCACAAATAGTAATATATGAAACACAATGTAGTAATTTATGCCGCAAGTGCAGCACACAACCAAAACAACACAAAATACAAAACCTCAATTATGAATATATTTTGATCAGACTGACGATGCAGTATACTATTAAGTCTAGTGGTGCGGATTTTTGGCGTTCTAAAGTCGGTAGAGAAAATTTGGAAGAGAAATTAAGTTTGGGAAGTGTTTTGGGTTCGAGTAAGTATTCAAAAGTAGTGTCAGTTGTCAAAAAGTTTAGTTAGTTACGGGTTATACTTTAGTATACTGCTTCGTAGTCTCAGATCAAAGAAGGCAAAATAGACTCTTGTATCGTACTGACACTGTCATATGATTGAGGTATTGGCAATAGTAGGTTTATGAAAATATACTAAATAACTAAGTCCCTTAGGACAGTCGTATGTTAGAGTGCAGTATCTGTACTCTGTGATCAATATCAATAAAGTAAACAGTGTTTCCGGGGACTGACCAGATGTTGTTAAGTATTTTCTGGACTCCTTTGGCGTCTTACAAAAATTAATTGTCTTTTAAGCTATATTGCCTGTTGCGGAAGCGTGGCTGCAACTTGAGCCAAGAAATTAAGAGTTTATTTCGGGGCAAGTTTTTAGAAAATTAAACAGTGGCTTAGTCTCTTTCAGTATCGGTTACCCGTTTTGTGAAAGGAGAAAAAGTAAGAGAAAAGAAAGTAGGGGGGTTAATTCGGTCTAGTCCCTTCTTGTACTTTTCGACCGTGTGGAGGCGCACGATTGCACTCCAAATAATACTGTGCGCTAAAGGAGGGAGGATATGATTAAGCGCTTGCTTCCCGCAGCGCTATTAGTGTTGTTTATACTCAAAAACCGCTCAATACGCTTCTCGCAGGGCTGTTGATAGCGCAGGTTTTTTGTTTAGTAATTACGGTAATCTGGTCGGTCACCCTAAAGACATGGCATCATGTAGAAAACAAATATGTCTGGCCGGCACCTCTCTTAAGTATTTGATACGTGTTCACGGCAACAGGGAACTATGGTTAATTCCGTAACGCATGTACCGTCTGTTCTGAAATTGTTAATAGTGGGAGGGTACCAAAAAGTTTTCAAGGGGGCGCTAGTTACAATAGTAGATGTGGTGTTATACTACGCCAAATTTATATGGGGTATACTGGTTGTTTTTCTTCCTGCCTGTTCCCTGGCGGTGCTTAGACGATCAAAATAAAAAGAGGTACTCACCAGTCCTTGGCCTTCACAGTCCGGAATTTATAGTCATAATTGGCTCTGCGATTTGGCATCAAGTTCGTTAGATAGTATCGTTCGAGTTCCAGTTCGTCGATTTGTGTGGCTATTTCGTCGATCCTCGCAAGAACTTCTCGATCCGGGGATTCCTGGCAATGCGATGTTGGTCTACCTCTGGCAGACCTCGTCCTAGATATCTCACGGTAGGCTCGTTCCTGGGTGTTCCGGGCGTTGGTCTCGCGTTGTTGGGTGTGTCTGCGCCTGAAGTTCCTCGTAGTGAGATCGGTGGAGCGGCACGGGATCTCGGTTGCTAGCGCGCTGTTCGCCGCGTCGTAGGGGTCCGGTAGGTTCCTGGGCCAGGTTGCATCTGGATAGCTCGGGGGACCGGCGATCCTTACCAGGCGATTGTTGTCCACCAGTTCGTGTTCGTCATAGTAGATTCTCGGGGGGTTGTGCCAACAGTAGCTGCTGTTTGGTAGTCTCCGAAGTAGTCTTGGAAGATGTCGTGTTGTGGTCCGGTTAGCCAATACCCGTCGTCACGATAGTTTTTTTCAAACTCGGTAGGCTTACGCGGTGGAGCGGAGTGTTTGTCCTTTCGGGTGGTGGGTTTGTTGTGCTCGTTCTTCGCCCTTCTTTCGCCTCTCTGATTAGACTGCTTTGGTACTGAGGGGGTTTCCTTCGCCTTGCTGCGCTTGGTTGCGTCCGAGTTGTCTGCCGGGGGGTGTTGTTCCTCTCTGGCGTGTGTTGTCGGGCTGGCCTCGCCCTCTCCACCGGTGCTGTCTAGGACTAGCCAGTTGAATGGGTGTAGGTCGTTGGTTTCGTCCGTCTCCTGTTCAGGCCCAGTTTCACCTTCGAATAGCTGTCTAGAGGCAGTTTGTAGCGCCGCACGGTGTCCGTCGTCTTCTGCCGAGCCGGGGTTGCGTTTAGATGTGTCTGAAAATGGTAGCAGCACACTAAGTTGCAAGAAAAGATAGTATAGTGTAGTCTACTATACTTCGACAGTCAATTTTGAGCAATTTCAAATGCCAGAGCACTTACTCATTTTCTCCATTTCCTTGGTGAGGTGAGTCGTCTGTCGTGGCTGATGAGCGACTGAGGTGGACAGCCTCTCGCCGTCTCCTTTAATTGTCATTTAGTGGAGGAGTGGCATGTGTTGCACAGTATGGGGGCGACACTCGGCTTCCCCTTCCCGCGTTGTTTATGTCGACGTGTGGGTGCGGCAAGCGGCTGCCAACGGGGGGGGGGGGGGGGGGTGGCGGCGTGTGTAGCTCAGGTTTTGCTTTGTTTACGTTTCGCGCATTCTAGCCAGGTCAAAGGTCAACCAGCATTTTGTGTTTGAAACTATGTTTTTCTGGACTTTGTGTGTTTCAAAAAATTTATGCCACTGTTTCAAACATGTTTCTAGTATATCGTCCCCTACCTCCGTATTGCCGTTTTTTCTCAGTGGTGGCCTTGTGGTGTTGTTGTGTACCCTCGAGTTGTGGGTGCCGCCGGCCAAGATACCTGTTTTAGTCCCGCGAGTCAGCAAGTATCGTTTTTCGCGGCTTTTGGTCAAAATTTTTCTGGTATCCTTACGTCGGTAGATGGTATATTGCAAGTTTTTTGTGTGTGACAGTCTTTTGGTAGTTATAGTAGTTTTTTGAGGTTATAAAGTAGATATTTTGCGGGAGCCCTCGCACCTACTTCTAACTGCTTGGCATGACGTCACCACCCTATATGGAAGGTTTGGAATCAATGGGAAGGGGTAAAACTAAAGTATGAAACTTTGAAAACTCCAGCTTTTTTCCGTAATGCCCAAGATTATTATGTATGGTCTTGTTATCTACAAGATGTTAATTGAAAGCATAGGAGAGGACACAAGTATAACACTGCTGAACTCATACATGAATCATAACTAGCAATTTTCATTCCGAGGAATACCAATAAGTGCTTGATACAAGCACTTTATTTTTCTGTTTTCACATCCAATGTTCACCGCTCTAACCAGAGAAGTTGATCTAATGAACATTCCTGCTCTAACAAAATGATCACACCAAGCAGAGACGGATCCGATATGTATGAAACAAAACTAACATAAGTAAACACATCTAATATAAATGATAAATATTCTCACACATCCTCAGCTCTCACCTGTCTTCATTGCAAGGTGATCTTATTAAGCAGAGATGAATCACACAGATTAAAATACAAAAGAATGATTAAAGACCTTGATAAATGCAAGTTTTTGCAGGTGGACTATTGGATTATTAGGCCAGGCTCCGATCTGCACTTCTATATCGTGATTAGGAAAAGAAAGGGTGCGAAGCAAACTAGCAATAAATAACATTTGACCAGAAAGAATACATTTTGAAAAACCAATATCGTTTGACCTACTAGTATTGTATTTCGCTTTTGTAGTTACCAATAATGTTGTATCCTTCCCATTTCTACAAAGAGTAGGAGGGTCGTGCATGGTACATAACAGCTGGGCGGTCGAAAACTGATCGACCTATGTAAATGTACACTGGACTAAGATGTTAATAACCAGAACAAAAATATAAAAGTTATTGAATTAAATATGTGATCTTTAACAGTTTGCGATAGGTTCCAATTCTTCCAAATTCATTTATGCCCACATAGCCCCACCCACGAAAAACGCCATTACTATATTGGTGATATCATAAAATACCAGGAAATATTTAGGAAAATTCTATTGATCCAAACCAAGCCACAACTCCCCGTCAAATATTTTGAAAATTTATGATTGGTTTCAAGATTGCTTTCAAAACTGTTATATATAGGTCCAGACGACACTTGTCAAAAAGATCTTAAGGCGTGCTGTAATGGGTAAAAATCTCTTTAGAAGATTTTCCCGGCCACACGATTGAGGTGAATGTCTGTCCTTAAGTAGGTGATACTATTTCGTACCAGGGAAATATTTGAAAAATTACTACTTAGTAGGTGTTTCCAAGATGTTACTGAATGTACTCATTTGTAAATCAACACCAACATGCTCGACACCATTGGAAGTAGATGAGAACGAAATGATGAATTGAAAGTAAAGAAAACACTAATAGATGTGTGTTGTTCATTGACAAGTTTTTTATAACGTGACCAATTTAGTAAAAACGAAGCACTAACGTTGCGCACTTTTTGATTTATTTGTTATTTTGAGTAACTCGCATAAGGATACTAGAGTATTGGTCTTTGTAATAATGTCAACTTACAGGAATCAAATACTCGTTTCTGCAGATAATAACGAACCATTAGTTCCATGATAAACCACTCTCCTCGCTGGTGAATTGTCCATTGTTGACTTTTCTGTATGCGAACAATAGGTCAACTTTACGCGCGTAGGCATTAATGACGGGAGGTACATTGTAGGTGATTGTGGCAATACCAGTGCCCTCCCAGTCAGCAGCCAAAACCTCGCCCTACGTATATCACAAGACTTACAAACATGTTTTGATCAAGTCTTTTTTGCTTTAGATTAAGATCTAAACTAAACTTAGCATGAGCAGATTGTTGCAACATTCTGGATGATGCAACAATCAGAACGTCATAAAACAATATGATTTGGTATTGGTGGAAGCAAGTGCTTGGGTGAATCTTCCATTGTTCAGGGAGGTTATTGTTCTAAATTATATCACACCTTGCCGTATATACCATGGTCACGTGACTTGATGGCAAGTAGTATTTACATACATTCCAACCAAATAGACAAAGTTAGCAAGCAATAGGAAACTTATGCAGGTTCAGACTACCATGTCGAACAATTATACAAAGAATCTGTGCCAATAAGATAAGATGAACGCAGATTCTATGATGTTTTGTGCTGAGGTGGTAGCCATGGGAAGGTGTGATATATTTAGCAAAATAACCTAATCCCTCCCTCGTTTGGTAATATCCATATTTTAGAAGTATGACATAGCGTATGACATTTGCATTTGTCCATGTATTGTAACTACATGTATGTCTGTGTGCTTGCGTGTGTGTTTGATGAATAAGATAGTTACGACCATGTCGCAAAAGTAGCCTATAATTGAGAACGATTTTAAGCAAACCTGTTTGTATTTGATACCGAAAATTCATGTTTAAGGCGACAATACTTTGGTGAAGTGCGATATTGAGGACCGCAAACCGTTCCTGCTTGTATGCAAGCTTATGGGAGCTTTGGTCATGGTTGTTTTCTTCCTTTGCTCAGTGATAGATATTCACAGTTGAGTTGATTATATGCAAAATGCTTTTAGGCCTCAACATATGTTAAATTCTCAAAATGGCGTTATGTTCTTTAGTTTTGCAATCGCCCAATAGATGGCGTCGATTTCCTGATTCCCACTTGCTATTGCCCTATCCAATAGAGATTGCAAGTACAGCTTTGATTTAAGGCATTGATAGTAAAAAGGCGGTTAATTTGTGAATATAGGACCATTTTGAGGTTTTTACATACAATGAAGAAGTGGAAAAAAAACATTTCTTCTCTATTTTGACAGAAAGGTTAAGAAAATTTGAACGGAGCAAAACACTTAGAAGAATGTGATACATTTTCTCACTTTTTCAAATTGATATTTTCTCCACCTTAAGTTTATGAAATCTGATGGTCCTTAATTGGTCCATAGCTGTGGGTAGGAGCTTCGTTTGAAAACACTTTGTATGTTTTTGAGTGGAGCTAACCCGAGCGCCACCTATGGCCACAATACGAACTAGCCAGCTAGTCTGTGTTTTCAAACTATAAATACTAAGGGGGGCATTTCAAATGATTTGTCATGAATTAGAGGTCCTGATTTCAGGTTTGGATTTCATCATTTCCCTTTTACTTTGGTTAATATTTTCGCTAGTTGTGCATCATGCAGAGGTTTAATGAGATGGTTTTCAGGCAGGTTGGGTGTCTATGTACTCTGCACCTATGTATCATGTGAACCCCCTGATATAATTGACACATGTGTGAATTTTTATAACAGAGTATGACAATAGTCAGAATGTACTAGATGTCTCTAAGAGAGAGAGATGGGGTCGGCTAAGAAGCAATAGTAACCTATATATTTGATAAATATGATTACAGACCTTACGAATATATGAATGTATGAAGCAACAGGGATAGTGCAATATTGTGATATAATAAGTAATATATAATCATACTAATATAGATAATATTTAAGTTAGTCACCGTATTTATGGTCGTACAAAGCGTAACCCGAAGTACGGAATAGACTAGCATGTCGTTACGTACTAGCTATGTATCAAGTTATCGTTATAATTGAGTTTCTTGTGTATTAGATTTTCCTAAGTTAGTGGGCGGATGCCAGTGCAACGTTCTTTTGTTTGTATCCTTTGTTTACATTTCTGTTCTGTTTTATATGTTTTCGCACTTTCTGTATTTTTTTGTAACTAGTCTTACAGTCAATAAAAGTACATACATACTCAAACGGCATAGGTTCCTCTAAAGAGGGAGAAATCCATCCCCCGTACTCGGTTTTAATATATTAGATCTTCCAAGGATGTAAGATTACACTCTTCAAGCCCCTTTAATTGTAGCGTAGAAGTGATTATTTTACCTGAACATAAAAAAGCACGGCTGATGACACTGTTACGGGCACACCGTACGACATTTCAAGACTAAAGATAGGCATGATCATGTTTTGAACTGATGCCATGGGCCTCAGTTGTGTTACACAGATACCTGCGGGGTAGATTACCCCATCTAAACCCCGTCTGGAGTGCACACGAAAAGTGGTAAACATAATTATAACACTTTAACGAGAGCGATCCTTGAAAAATATCTGAGGGTCTGTTGGTTGTAGCACCAAAAGCAACGTATTTCCCACAGGCAGGGCTCGACGCTAACAGTGGTCCGCTGGCACCAGACCAGTAAAAATTCCCAAAAATGACATTGGGCCAGTAAAAAAACATTAACTGGTCCTAAAGGGCCAGTTAATATTTGGGGACATTATGGTTAACAGGTAAAATATGTAGGACCAGTAAAATATTTGCAGGACCAGTAGATCCTCAGTGTCACTGGTCCTACGCGGCTACATAGCAGTTTGAGTTAGCGTTGAGGCCTGCGCAAGGTTGCTTTGTTATTGATATACGCATAGTATTGCCAAACGTGCCAGGCCAATTGTGCGCCCTTCGAATAGGGTGGTGTAACCCAAGGACACCCCCCCCCCCCCCCCAAAAAAAAAGGAAGTGTTCAAGTGTAACTACACTCGTTGACTTGAAATTGGCCCGCCTCTCACGCCTGAATGGTGCATATCTAGCATTTATTCTGGGGCGCTCAAGCATCGAGAACAGGCTAAAAATAGAGGTAGGGCTTTTGTGTACCAATAATAATACCAGTGAAAATTAGGTCGGTAGATTACCATTTATGTATATCTATCTATTTAGCTAGTTATCTTTATTTATATATATATATATATATATATATATATATATATATATATATATATATATATATATATATATATATATATATATATATATATATATATATATATATATATATATATTTATTATACCTCACGTGAAGATTCTTGATTCTGATTGGTCAAGGGCCATGGATTTATCGTCATGATTTCCTCACTCGTTGGTGACAGGCTGTTGTCCTTAACAGCTCATGAATTATTCCGTAATTCACGGCATTAGCCGTGAATTAACGTGATAATCACCGCTACCGGTGAAACTAGGTCAATGCTCGATGCGCATGCGTGCATATTAAGTGTCAGCCATTGCCGGCCATCGCCTACGTGAAATCCGCAAGGCTGACCGCCTCGACTTTAAAACGTGACAGGTTTTGGGGGGTGTTTCAAGTTATAGATATGAGCGCCCAGTTTTCTTGGCGCAGATGCTATTTTATAAATGCTCGGATCTCTAAGTAAGAGTCTAACTGTGATGAGGCCAATAGACAGCATTTACTAAACAACGGCCGGTACCACAGTTAGAGTTGCTCGAACTAATAAAGACAGTAAAAGTACAAACAAACAAATTAGGTTCAGTGTCTTGCTAATAAATAAGTCAAACTGAAAATTTTCTCCTGTTGTACGTGTTGGGGCTTCTTTTGCAATCTGATGCGTCAATGCAACAGTTGGACATCCCTGTTATTGTAATTTGTAATTTTTTTACAAAAGAGTATTTATCCAAAATTTCTGGTTTGTCATTTTTCCCCTTTTGTGTTTTGTATTTTGTTCGGTATAATAAAACAAATATGACATCCCTGTGTGGTGTACAACAGGAATAACTCCCCCTCAAAAGGATTGTCCCCCGAGGGCGTAGCCCGAGGGCGACAATCCTCTCTCGGGGGAGTTATTCCTGTTGTACACCACACAGGGATGTCGTATTTGTATTATATATATATATATATATATATATATATATATATATATATATATATATATATATATATATATATATATATATATATATATATATATATATATATATATATATATGTATATATATATATATATATATATATATATATATATAGAGAGAGAGAGAGAGAGAGAGAGAGAGAGAGAGAGAGAGAGAGAGAGAGAGAGAGAGAGAGATGTGTATCAGGCGTTAAGGCGTTGTCTTAAAGTGCGTCATGTGCGAGGTTTGATGATTTGTGCACTGTAAAACTGTCTGTTCTATGAGCATTAAGGAGATGGCTGCACTCTGCTGTGCAAAGGAGGAAAACATTCCACTTACAAATTCAATGTGTAATTTGGCGAACAACTTTTGTCGAACATGTCAGCCTACACGAATGCACTTCTACATAGACATGTTTTTTCTAATGATATTACTTCATTAGTTCAATAAGTTCAGCTTGTACTTGGACCACGTGTGGGCTCTAGTCGTAAACAAGTGCAGCCATAGGCAAAACGTTCCTTTCTTCTCCGACCATTTGGAATTCATACCATATTGTGGCTAATTCGTGACTCAAATAAGCCACTTGTAAGTAGTTGAGAAAACCGGAGTACCCGGCGAAAATCAACGCTTAACCCCAATTCACTGGCAACTTTATCACATACCCAGGCCGGGATTCAGACCCAGGCAGTGGTGAGAGAAAGTGTGCAGTCAGTGGCGGCGCCTTAGACCACACGGCCCGGTTTTGTGTGTTCAGTGAGTGTCTAATATCTGTATTGTATTCACCATCATTTTCATTAGATTCCCCTTTCTCAGCAGTTCAGGTTGCCATCGCCTATTTTCTTTATGTCATATGAAGAACACCAAAGAGCTGAGGGCGAGTTGAATGTCGTGTTGTGATTGATATTCATTAAACGGTGGAGCTAGTCTTGCACGTGAGGGATGTGGAGGGTCATCTTCACACACTAAACACCAGTGTGTCAAATATCACTGCTTTAATCCTACTCGTACGTGGGGATGATAGGTGGGGAATGATAGTTTGCGACAAGAGGTTAACATTAAGTAAGCCAGGTACTTAAATCTGGGAGAACCCTTGATATCTGGATCATGCTATTATTGAACCTATTATTGAAGTTTCAGGGTATTTTTTTCCTGAGGAATGCAATTAAATATATTTATAGTGAAATCGCAGTACTTTTGACAATAATTTGGTAATTAAGGTTTTACAAAATAGTTGAGGGGTTGTTCTGATAAACATCTCTATACTTTTTTCCAAATAGGCTTTCACATGAGAAAACCCATCCTAATTGTCAGACTATTATTACCTTCGGCCGGTGCAGTATTTGGAATATTTAATATGAGCCATGCACGTTGACTATTCTATTAGAAGGATACGTATTAGGGCCCAATCACACCGGAGTCCTATTATCGCACGATTCCAAAATAGGCTCCGATAATGTGTTAATTCTAAAATTGGAACTGGACGTTCCAATTTTGATAATGGACAATAATGTGCTGTCACACCACACGACTCATAGTACGATGTTCGGAGTCAATGTTACATGTCTCGCGATTATCTCACGTTTGGCGTCCGACATGTGCACAAATGCTGAACGAATAATTCGTAAGATAATCTCAAGCCAAGAAATTGATTTACAAATTTTCAAAATCGTTTCAAAGTTGAACTCGCAAACCAGTACGGACTTTTTAGACGCTTCCGATTCCGTTTTTGGACTTGGAATCTGATCCGTCTGTCGCACGATAAACATAATATCGGGTCCGACCTGCCGATTTTGGAATCGTGTGATAGTCAGACGCTCAGGTTTGACTGGGGCATAGTTACGCAATCCTCCACAATGAGCCTTTGTTGTTTTTGTCATTCATGGACAGTGTTTAACCCTGCCTCATCTTAACCTGCCTCATCTGGCGAGCAGAGATAATCTGATAATCTAAATCATAAGTAATAGTTTTAGCTGTTTTAAGAAGAGATGTGTAATCCTTCAAGAAAAGCAACTTTACGTCCATGTTTTTTCAGAATAATGCTTTGTTATCCAAATATGTTCATGTGTATCAGATTCCATTTGCGTGTTAGTTGGAAATTGATAACATTATCCATAATCATGCTTATATGGCAGTTACGCCGAAACTTGTTCTGTACTAAATTCACTAAAAAATGTTCATCTAGATTCAAATCAAGCATTAACCTATGAATCGTATCGACCTGGCTGGCACTAAAGGAGGATGCGGTACAAGTAGTTGCAATCATGCTTCAGTGGATTGTAAATAACATTCCATACTCATTAAAACGGCATATACAATAAGCCTTCTACTATAATTGCTGTGTAGAGATATGCCCTGATACATAGATACGCTACTTCCTCGTATCATACGGGTGACCCACTTCGCTTTAGGGTCATGCATTGGACCTGACTGCACCTAGGTGTGTCCTCATGGCAATGTGAAAACTTGAATAGGTTGAACACGTATTTGTTACACACAAACTTCCCTAATACAGTATACGAGGATGGCAAAAGTGCACCTACATACAATATAGTTTTTCTAGGTGCCCTATGACGCTGTATCATATTGTCTCTTTGTGTTTTGTGATGTACTGCTGGAAATTGTCAGGCTTGGGAATGACATGTATCTTTGTATGATTGAATGATTTTCCTACCATTGGGTATAGTCAATAAAAGTAACATTAGACTGGGTGGTTCACATTGTGTTGTTTACTTTTTTTGTAGCTCATCTGTCTTTACAATCAATAAATAAACTAACACGTAAAAGCAAATATCAACAGTTATCAGACAAATCTCTTTGATATCACATTTATTGGTTTACAATAAAACATTATCTATATAATGTACATTTATGTGTGTGCGTGTATGTGTGTACATATATATAACACCCAAGCAACTGTGATGTGCTCGAAAATGTTGTACCAATACGAAAAAGGTAAAGCTGCTATCACACATTTACAAATAGTTATTGCGAAATATGTTACAGATATATGTGTATGTGTTGCAGAAGTATTCAATGTACATCATAGATCTAGAGTGAATTGTTTTGCCTTTTGACTATATGTTTCTCTAATTAGTTTAATTTACATTCATTGTACTAGTATATCAACCCATCAGAATCTTCACTGCCACGGGGCCAGTTTCCCAAAGCTTGGGCGAGGGATCCAGGTAGTTAGAGTTCTGTCCAAGACTCTTCCCTGTGTTACCGCGGGATATGGTAAGAACAAGACTGCGTCCATCTCTGCAGTTTCAGGAGCGACCGGTTCATCTTCAATCAATGTATCCTCTGTGCTAAATCTCCCCCTCAAACTGTTTTGGCGCCCCTGAATAATATTCCTTTCTTTTTTGCTTCTGAAACAAATAAAAGAAATTCATATGAGAAGAATGATACAAAAGCTCGCACTATAGATGGTACAATGGTACCATTCTAACATTTGGATATATGATGATTTGCATAACGGTAATTATACATTTATCATGCCATTGATTGGTAAGAACAGGTTCAAATCCTAACCGAATATGAGAGGTTGAATACTTTAAATTGAAGTGGCATGTGAGATCCCGTCTTTTAAATGATTCCTGATTCGGCTCTGACTAGAAGCACGTGAGAAAGATCCAGGTAACTTAAGGAGGGTCGGTGGTTTTGTCCGTACTCCTGTTTCGTAACATCATGCTCATCCTAGAAGCAATGATCTTCCCCTGCGTGACAGGGGGTTAGTGGGTGGTTTTCGCTGGGTACACCAGTTTCCTCCACCGCTTTCAAATGGCTAGTCAGAAAAAGTGACGATAGTCGAGTTTTATTTTTTTGGACCAGGCAGAAAAAGAAGTATAATCCCATATCTAAATACAAATATGTATTTTAACTCTCCAAAACTACTATATCTTGTTCATTGGGGATTCACTTACTTGAAACATATGTATAATACGATGGGAGCTACGAGAAGAAGAATTGCTGCAAATGATGTCACAATGATCAAGGTTATTGATTCATACTCAGTAGTAGAGTCCTCTGTTGGTGGTGTATTCTTTACAGGCGCTGGGATTATGTCAAATAATGATATATTGCAACACTCATTAAGAGCTGTGCTGAGTGTCCCTCTTAGGTCATGATACAGGGCAGCTTTAAACAGCAGGCTCTGCGGTACATACACTAAAGGAAGAAACAATGGAAAAGTAAATTATTATTAGAACTCCTCATTTCGTCATATGGGATTTTATATATTGATATAACATTTTGACTCTGACCTTAACTTTATATATATATATAAGTATATATATATATATATATATATATATATATATCTATATATATATATATATATATATATATATATATATATATATATATATATATATATATATATATATATATGCATATATATATATATATATATATATATATATATATATATATATATATATATATATATATATATAGTCATATATGTTTTAAGTTATGGAATTTCCGTAATGAATGATACTGTTTTAAATGTTTACATGTGTTCCTTAAGGATAACATTTTTCAATGCCCTTTACAGATAGGGGAAATTTTTATTGTAGAAAATTATACAGACACGTAATCTTACCACTAATCCCAAAAATACAAATATATACCATCAAGCACTTCTGCTTTACACTTACACTTTCACTTTACACTTACAATACACTTTTACATAAATCAATCAGAATCATCTTTCATTTGTTTTCAAACACCTGAAGATTCTTCTGAGGGTTTCAATGCTGTATTACTTTGTACAAAGAATAAAGTCATGATATATCGATTACATATTGTGTATGCGATTTTCATTTGAATACATAAATCTATCTTAAGTGGGTATTAGCACGTTGGTATTAGAGAAATGGAACAACCATATCTTTATTTCATATGAACAGGTTCTAGCACAGATAGAGAGAGATACGCTACCTTTGCCTGTACTATTCACACTCCACCTTGCAAAGATAAGAACATACGTCCAAGACCCTTCCTGTGTTGGATATCCTTTTCCAATCGACACGTCCGATGGATTGACTTTATATTCATACCTGTCAAATCAAGTAGTATTTTTGTAATTGGTTCAAGTTGATTTCAACTTCTTTTTCTTTTTCGTTCGACCTGGTAAATGATATTGAAGTCGTAATGGTTGTTCTGAAAGAGAATTATCTTTCTTCCGTTTGTTGTAAACAATTTAGTAAATTTAAGAGAAAACGTGTATGGCCAATACCGCGGTATGTTCGTGACATAAATTATTACGTTAATATTATATCAAACACAGCGGATAGAACACAAAAAGCCTTTGTTCAAAGTAATCGAAGTAAGAAAAGGAAGAAATAATAGAGATTTATAGGTAAGGGAACCACGTGCACTTAAGAGTTGCAAACATGATAGTTGAGGAAAACGCTATAAACTTACGAAAGGTTACTATTCATATTGCAGCACTTTCTTATTTCGATATTATTATAATCGTTGAGAGCTGTCGCAACATGTTCTTTGATCAGGTTAGTACTGTTTTGCGACTGAAATAAAAATGAAAATATTTGTATGTACATGTAGCTTTACTATACAATACAGAGGCATCATAGCAATGCATTGACTGCAATATTTAAATGGCAAGATAGTTCACTTCCCTTAAATGCCTTTTTAAGAATTTGCACGGTTGAGATTTTAAACAGCGCATGTTTCTATACTGATGACTGTATCATATTTGATTTGATTTCGGTAGTACTGCAACCTATTGACACGCATTAGGCATGTTCCAATATTCTAAACAAGTTCTGCACTATAGTTAGTGCCACACACGGTCTATTGAATGAAGCTGTCACTCAACGACCAGTAGCCTAACTAAGTAGTTACCTGTTATTTCAAGACTATTACGTGGCCAATGAGCTTGCCAACATGAATATCACTTTGGTTATAGGCATTTGCCATTTCGTGCATCAACACCTTTTCCGCCAAAATTAAGTTCCTTTTTGCCAAAATCAAGATAATGTTCATAAAGCCTATATGAAACAGTGCAGTGCAAACATATTCCAGCTCTTACAATAGATAAAGACTTACCAGTGCAACATCTCTATTCAATATAAGAATAATACCTGACTCCACTTCTTCTCTTTTTTCTGTATGGTAAAATATGTTTTATAAATCATAAGCATAAGGTTTTTATCAAGTAACACACATCACACATTATTTTTAAAAAACTGGCGATTGTCAGTTTAATGGCTAGAGTAGTAAATAGTTGAAGACCTAATTTGATTAAAATCATTTTAGTAATGTAGATGAATGAATGATGCTGGCAATTGCCAGTTAAGTGGCTAAAGTATTAAATAGTGGAAGACCTAATTTGATTAAAATCATTTACGTTATGTCGATGAATGAATGATGCATAAGAGTTACCGACACTTGAGTTCAACAAGTAAGGTTACATTTTACTCCCTCCATTGAATGATTGGACACATCTTTTACAGAATCCATTAAATCTATGGTAACACACTTCTGGTATTAGTAAATGACACTCATGAAGTTGGAGTTTAAACCGTGACGCAATATCTACAAGAATGAAAGTGGCAATATTTGAGCTTCTATAAAACTTAATTCTTTTACATATAACCATTACTTCTTGTTTATAGTGAGTAGAGTATTGATGGTTTAACATACTTTCACATCTGTCACCAAGCCACTGGTAGACACAGCTACATTGACATCCGATGAGTGTTCCACCATTTAGGCAGACGGTTTGATAACATGGCTTGACAGTTGGGACAGCAGATGAAGACATGCTGGTGGTAGGCTGGAAACGTGAGGATGGTGTACTATTTAGCGGGTAAGAGTTAGAAGCTAGTTGAGAAGGTGAGCTAGAAATAGTATAAGATGAGAGTTTGCTACCAAGCTCGGATGCGGAAATGTCTTTACTTCTTAATATAGAAGAGTACATAGATACAGAGTTTGATAGATAACTAGACAAAGATGGTGACAACAATGAAAGGGAAGGTAGATCCACAGTATCTGGTAAAGTCCCTACATGTGCTGATGATGATGGTGATAACGACAACAAAGAAGATGATGAGGATAATGATGAGATTAGATTTGGTGAGGCTGGTGATATTAATGATGATGTTGATGATGATGATGACAATGATTCAGAGGATGATGTTGATGGTGTTATTGCTGATGATAAGAATGATGATGATGATGATGATGGTGGCAATAATGATGTTGGTGAAGCTGGAGCTGGCTTATTGGATGCATCTGAAACCATTGGGGTGGCGCTACGAGAGGGTGATATAGCCAATGATTCTTCAGCTAAATCAGAAGTGGAACCTTCATCACTTTTTGAGTTAGAAGAGTACAAAGAAAGAGAAATTGAATGAACACCTTCCAAAGCTGATGACGGTAATAGCAAGGAAGATGGCTGTGGTGTAGTCGCTGCTGCTGCTGATGATGATAGTAATGATGATTTTGATGATGATTGTGATGATGATGAAAATAAAGGTAATGATACATATAGTGTTGTTGAAGATAGTGATGATGACGATGATGATGACGACAAGGAAAAGGATGATGAGGAGGATAATGAAGATGATGGTGTTGGTGATATTGATGA
>OZ012688.1:24498031-24515531 GCA_963942565.1 Maea johnstoni
CAGACTCCGGCAGACACATTTCTTTAGTTTCATGATGATGTAAGGTAATGCGGACAACAATGCCAGAGTGAATGAAATACATTCTACAATTCAGAATGTTTTATCATACTTGTAGTAGTTTATAAACACCGATATCTTGTATAAAGGATTTTATAGTGTATACAAAATGGACTGTCACAACCAGGAGTCAGGGAGTAATTGTGCCTCCCAAACACTAGATATTTGGCAAAATGACACCTTGTGGTATTTTGTCAGATTCATTGTATGTGAAAACTTTCGAAATATTTCCTTGAATTCAACACGACAATTGGGTGCATTATATGATGTAAAGAAGCAAACTTTATTTTGCTATGTCAATAAATAGGATTGGTATGATTATTCTTGTAAATTGGGTAACTGAGATTTGACCCCCCCCCCCCCTAATACGTTTTGACACTCTGTTTCCAAATCCTGTGCGTGCATGTGTTGTATTGTGCTTGGCCACATATATGGTGAAGTGGTCGATTTCGAAATGGAATAGGACCGATTACTCCATGTCTTATCTCTAATATCATCCGTGTTCAAAACCCACCGGACTCAAGTGAGTATCAGATGTCGGTGATATTGGGTTAGGTGGTGTTGTTTTGGCTACACTGATTTTCTCCACCATGTCTGACCTGTCTAGGCCCGATTTGTCATTGCTATTGGATAAAAAAAGTGGAAAAAGCAAAATCTTCGAATCTCTATTCAACTAAGGCACAACACTTACCACATATCTCATGTTACTGCCCAGCTGACTTCTTCGGAGTTCATTATGTTTTGCCAGGATTGTCACCCTGTCAGCGTCATCGATAAACCGTTTGTTCCTATCAACCAAGATATCCCCCCTCATCCTTGAAACGGCATCTTTACCAAAGGTACTGAAGAAGTAAATTCCAAAGGTCGACACAAATAAAATTATGATAATTAACGATTTGATAACTAACCAGCATCTAAACTCCATGTTTCGTCTTTCAATGACTTTTAGCGAATGGTATGTTTTGTTCAGTTATTACTGTGTATAACTGGGTCACTGTTACTTGCACTTAAAAGGTTCATGAAGGGCAATACGCATCGCTCGATATTTTGCTTTATTTGTGCAGCGAACTGGTCAAGTATAAGGAGAAACGGAGGCTCAGTTCGAGATGATCACTATATAGATAATTGCCCCATAGCACACCTTGAATACCGCGCATGAAAGTAAGACTATCAAAAAATGTATTTTTAGACATAATGTATTCATTTGATAGACACCACTAGCTGATGACAGATAAGAAGAGTTCTACTTGAATTCCGCCGGGCACATGGTTGACGTATTACTGAAGTAGCCGTAAGTGCAACCAATACACACAAACACACAGTGCATTTTACTTATGGCGACGTATTTGAACGGTTGCTTATCAAGAGTTAGCAAAGGTGATGGAAGATATGAAAGCACGAGAAAATGTTGCGCGCTAAACTTTCCGTGTGACTTGGGCTTGACTTCACTTGATTAAAACAACATAGATTTATGGATTGACAACCTGAGTATCAAATATTATGTCGATGCGGCAAACGTCTTACTGTTTTTATTTCTTATCCTTTTATTTTTTGTTGAGTTAAACGTTCGTGTGAGGGGTAAAGCTTTTACCTGCTCATAAATTTCTGTTTATTCTGGTTTTGCGTATCTAATTTCTATGTTTTCCTAGGTTCCTGTAATTGTGCATTTTTTATTTTGTATTGGTATGCTTACCTTTGTATCCATTTGGATCGATCAATAAATAGACATACATACAGACTATGGGTTTTAGTGGTTGATGATTGGTTTAAGGACCATGATGCTCAGGACCTATGATACAGTACAGACATTCAATTATTGCACCAGTCGCCTGGACGTCTATAACTAGCTGCCAGTGTCTGGTTGTACAAACACCCATGGATAACATGTCAAAAATGACAAAGCGTATCTGAATGACCCCTGAAGCTTGCAAATCAAAGCTACGTTCAGTTTGAGGTCATTCATGCATCCGTGTACAAGAAACTGGATGGCAATCGGGCGGGCGGTCGTGTATTACGCTCGGGCTGCCCACCTATTTAGTGCAGGAATTAAATGCCGGCATTGCAAACTTCAAGGCACTGTCCCCCCTGTGAAGCCTGTCGATCTATTCCGGTTTGTTTCATTCTTGTCCATTTTGTTTTATTACATTTTAACCAACTATTTTAAATACAACATTTCAGAGACACTTCGTAACAGTCTCGGGTTATACATGCACGAACTCTTTCGACTTATCATTTTGTATTGCAATAAATCATCGATAAGGTCAGCAAAATCTTTCGAAAGAAATGTGTATTGGTTTGAATATATCTGTTCTCTGTCCTCCTCTATTTGACACAAAAGTTCTTAACTCCTGATAAGAAGCATTACGGGAGGGGTGTTTCTAGATCCCGTGACCATGATGAGTGCGTGTTTTTCATGAAATAATGCGCATATTGTCAAAAATAACAAGTGAATGAAGTAATTGAACGGCTCAGCTCGCCATGCTGTCCTAGAACTTGTCGAGTCTAGTAGTGCTGTCTGGGTTGGCCTCTGCCGCACGCTGGTGTGATAATGCGACAGTTTTACACCCCTGAAAAGAAAGAAAAATAATGTGCTAATCAAATTCTTTGGAATTTGATTTGAGTTCTTCTCTTTAATCACGAATAACTCTGTTATATGTCTGGGTGGTTAAGCACTCTTACGACTATACATTTTTGGAATGCGTTTCCTGCATTCTTAGTGTCTGGCGTTCTGATGGTTTGATAACAGAGCTATGTGTATGGCGGCATATAGTTAAATGATACCAGCTAGTATATGTATGATTACAAAAGTGTCATGATACCAAAAACAGATTTCCTACACTGACCTTCTTTTTATCCTTTATTTCAATCAACTCCCCATTACAGACTTTCCCGGTCATAGTAACGATGGACCCGCCGCTAGGATCGCGCTGTAGTAAGCGAGGTCACGCATACTAAAACCTCGTTAGCCAATGCGGGACAACTAAATACGCGCGTGAATTGCGTCACCAATCACTCAGGCGGATAGACACAATCTACTAGGATTGAAATCCATCTGTGTAAGACCAATTGATATTTCAAATTCTGGACTAAGTGAACATAGATGGGCACAAATAATACTGTATGCATAACCTTTGCCCCTACGCGTCACACATCATGACAAATAAATATTTCTTAACGAATCCAAATATTCCTCTAAGGCTGAATAATGAATAATCATGATTCATTTTGGAATATTCCTTAATTATATGTAATTATGATTATTTGTAATTCATGGTTGGGTTTATTTTCAAAGTGCATGTGAACGTGCTAATTCAATTGTGAATGCTATATGTCGGTAGTTGCCGACAAACTGGTAAACTGTCGGAAATGTGAGCTAACAATCGCACAAACACGATGAAACACGTTTCCAGTAAAATTCTACTACCATTTTAGTTTAGTAAACTGGACGGCAGCTACCGAGTCTGCTACGTCATCTGAGCAGGGTAACGAAATGTTGATAATGCACTGTTAGCCTCATAATACCAAATATTCTCCGTTGATATCAAATTATACCAATCCATCCTCATGAGTTTGTCAACTGTTATCATTTATTGTCCCTTTATCTCTCACTTGACATTAGTAATATGGATGAAATCCCTTTTATGCTTTCATCTATACCAAATGCCTTCCCTTGATACCAAATGATATCAAGCAATACACCCGTGTTTGTCAATTGGTATCACTTATTTCCCTGTCATCTCCTACTTAATATCATCAATATTATTCGAACTCCTTCCATGCCTTCAAGTTACATCAGTGGCCTCCCTTTTGTCTTTTAACTGGTACAAGCCCTGCGGCGAGTCTGCTGGCAGTTAAATTGCTCTCAGAGAAAATAGTTTTATAAATTATTGAATGGAAAATATGAAATATTAATATCACTGATTCTTCAGTGACAGGACAACCCTAGAAAAACGATGCGAAACCAATTACCTTTAATCATTGGTTAATGTGGGTTAACAATCCACCATGACGCTCTAGTCATGTTAAATCTTTCACAATAGTCACAAAAAGGCCCTAGCATCCAGGTACATGTAATATCTGTCTAATAAAGGCATACTTTGGGCTAATTTCGAATGGTGGGAAGGCAAAAATAAGCTTGGCTAACAGATATGAAATTGATAAATAAGCTATTAAACCGGCTGTAGCGCATATCATTTGCACTCATCCTAGTTATTCTCCACGAACTTTGGTCATTCAGTAAAATTTACATATTTGTTTGTGATTTCTTAATGCTACGAGTATACTTGGGGTTAGGGTAGTGAAGGTATCGCATGTGTGTAGCATGCGATCTTGCAGTTGGTAGACCCTGCTCAAGAACACGTTGAGACCAAAATTTGGGATTTTCATTTATGTATCAGTTTTTCTGCCATGTTGCTGCCAGGGTGCATATAGGCAGGCAGGCGTTGCTGATAGGGGAACCAATCTGCCGCTTGATCCCGCATCGGTGGCATCATTCTCTCATACCTCAGCAGGGTTTCAAACCCAGGCAGTGATGAGAGACAGCTAGCAGTCATTGGCATTGCCTCAGACCACACTTCAGGGCAGGCCACATAGGACGCGGTCGAGGCCAGTAAGGGGTGCCAGAGCCAACCACCGACACACCCTCACCAGCCGTCAGAATTCCCTCACGCCCCTGATGACAATCAAAAGGGAGGTGTATGTATGTATGTATGTATGTATGTATGTATGTATGTATGTATATATATATATATATATATATATATATATATATATATATATATATATATATATATATATATATATATATATATATATATATACATGTATATATATATATGTAAATATATACATATATATATATGTATATATATATATATATATATATATATATATATATATATATATATATATATATATATATATATATATATATATATATATATATATATATATATATATATATATATATATATATATATATATATATAGTATATATATATATATATATATATATATATATATATATATATATATATATATATATATATATATATATATATAAATATATATATATATATATATATATATATATATGTATGTATATATATATACATAAATATATATATATATATATATATATATATATATATATATATATATATATATATATATATATATATATATATATATATATATATATATATGTGTGTGTGTGTGTAGCTATGTATGTGTGTGTGTAGCTATGTATGTATCTGTATATAAATATATATATATATATATATATATATATATATATATATATATATATATATATATATATATATATATATATATATATATATATATATATATATATATATATATATAATAATTCACTTTTCTCTGGGGGAGGGGGTGTGTGGGGGCAGAAGAAACTGGATATATTTGTATATATGTGTATATATATATATATATATATATATATATATATATATATATATATATATATATATATATATATATATATATATATATATATGTATATATGTGTGTGTGTGTGTGTGTGTGTGTGCATGTTATTTTACAAAGTTACACAATTTTAACCTGTTACTTATATGTGGTCTCTCTAATGACAGTTAAAAAGTGTATCCTACTTTGATGTGTGTGTATGTATGAATTTCTTCATTTAGATCAATAAAAAAATGTAAAATCTTTTGGGTCAGATATGGACAGAAAAAATTGTCTCATTTTACCTCTCTCAAAATTTTTTTAAAAAATCATATATTGACATTTTACCTAATGCACCAGTCAATTGAATCCCTGGGAGGGGGGGCCGGGACATGCGGGGATACTGCTCAGGAAAAAATCAATAAATAGCACTCATCCCCACTGGCAGGGACCAATTCTGTGACAGTATGCCCCACCCCCGGGGCATGCTCAACAAGAATACACAAGACTGTGAAAATTCTGCTTGTGTGTGCTCATTCTCCCGCGCCGGGCAGTCCCCCAGGTGAAGGTCCGTAGTTGGTCAACACAGTGGACCTAGCAGAGGCCGGGTGCGCCCGGCTGATAGGCCTACTGGAATCGTGGCAGCAAAGTACGACGCCCAGGGGGGGGGGGGGGGGGGGGGGCACTCAGGTACAGAGGGGGGCCGCACCCGCGTTACGTATTTCGCGGAAGAAGGGGTCTTTTTTAAAGACCTCCGCATGTCTGCGATTTTGTAAAAGAAGGGTACTTTTTTGTACCCAGGTACGAAGTATGGGGGTCAAAATCTCCTTACAATCCAGGAAACATACGCGGCTCTGACGCTGAGTGACTCCCGAAGTATCTGGCTAACGAGCTTGCTGCCGCCACTTGCTGCCGCTAGATATACAGAGGATTATAAAATCTGAAGTTGAAATACGTGTTCCCGTTCAACCAATGTCAGTGTTTTGATAAAAGAAGGGGTGTTTATTTAGTGGAAAAAATCAGCTTTTTAATGAAATAAGGGTGCTTTTATGGCCAGAAATCAGTGCTTTAGAGGTATTTTTTTATTTTGATAACGAGCGTATGCGCCCCCCTAAATACCCAAGTGCCCCCCGCGGGGTATGACGTCACTATTCAAATCCCCGCCTATCATGCACCGCATCGACAGACAGCAACAATATAATCACAGTAATCCCGGTACACCGGGCAGCTATTTTAAGCAGTATTTAGCAGAAGCACCGTGTTTCCCGGCCAAGTCCCGGCCCCCCCCCTCCCAGGGATTCAATTGACTGGTGCATAAAGGGGAATCGAACCCGCATCGTCCGCTTGAGAGTCGGACGTCTAACCTCTAAGCCATAATCTAAACATTACATGAGACAATAAATTAACAAACTAACATCAAATGCCAACGGAACACATCGTTATTTTGGTGAGATAATGCTCATGATTCATGAATTTCTTTGCCAATCTCGCAAAGGAACACATTTAGAAATAGGTGAGATGCATATCTCACCTATTCTGTGTGAATTTCGCATTTACACGCTGGAATTATGGACCGGATGTTCAGAGCAGCGCCGACCCCCACTTGGCAGTAGAAAAAGCTTGCCGTTCATTACACTATACATGGCGTGTTTTACTATATTTTTTTTCTAACTTCAACGGCATTATTAAAATAACCGGTGAATATGCTGCCAATTCGAAGCTTGGACTTCGTTGATAGTAATATTACGCAGACTTTGACGGGCTGGACTTATTTTTTGCACTTCCCCGTAACTGGCAGAGTAGTTTGGGCTTTTTCTGGTGTCTTTTATATAGGTAGTAAATAGCCATGATCCTCAATCCGTTCTCCTTTAATTGATATCAATCACAAACCTTTCATATTTTAATTGATATCAATCATAACTCATTCCTGTGCCAATTGAAATCGATTACCGCACTTAGATAATGACATTATTACAATCGTCCCAGCATATGCATACACAGCAACGAACGCTATATATATACAATATATGAGCTCTACTCAAAATGACATCAAAGGATTAAAAGTGCTTATAAACGAAGAGGTCTGGCCTCCTGATCGCCACAATTCAACTCACACTTGACATAGCAACATCACAACTTCTACGAGACGACTCTAGACGATTCTAATAATTGTGCTACTTCCTGAAATTTAAATTTACTTTCCTTAATCATAAGTATCACCATAGAAACTGTCGCCATCAACAACTCTGATCTGGTTGCCAAGAAGCTGGTTTTACAAGCTGCACTCAAGCTGAAGACATAATGCTTATGAAATTATATGTATCCATATCAAGTAATTTAGAATGAAATTTAGCTTTATTTCAAACAAACAAAGAAGCTGGTTTTATAAGCTGCACTCAAGCTGAAGATATAATGCTTATGAAATTATATGTATCAATATCAAGAAATTTAGAATGAAATTTAGATTTATTTCATACAAACATGGGTTAAAGATAACAGGTAACGACCGGTATTCATTCTTTGGCAATCTAGATACTCGCAACATGTCGGCTTTCAAGTTTCTCCCATTCTTAAAAGAAGATGCTATGGTAATGCCTGTTTTGGCTACTATTTTGATGGATATTGTTTGGCTATTCATAGGAAGAATCCTACGATAATTCTCAATATCAACAGTTATCGGACAATGCCCATTTTCTTTGATATCACTTTATTGGTTTACAATAAAACATAATATATATATATAGTATATATATATATATATATATATATATATATATATATATATATACATATATATATATATATATATACATATATATATATATATACATATATAAATATATATATATATATATATATATATATATATATATATATATATATATATATATATATATATATATATATATATATATATATATATATATATAAATATATATATATATATAATATATATGTATATATATATATATATATATATATATGTGCTGTTCAATTCATAAACGTAAGAGCAAGCGTGAAGAAGTTTTAATTCTCTATCACTCGATAGATGGCAGCATAAGCATTGCTTAAAGCAAGAAGTTAAAACGCATCAGGGCTTACGTCCTATGGGATACGTTTCTATGTAACGTGTCCAATACAGTAGTAGATAACTTAATATCTAGTCTTGGGGAATCGGTTGAGGAGGTTCTCTCAGACTTCCCAAATGAATGTGCATTTGAACCTTAAACAGTTAAAATATATCAAGAAAGTATTGATTTTCGTGAAAGTATTGACTATCAACCGGGACCATTTGTATAATAACTACTTTCTACACGCTATTTTCTGTATGATTTCGCTGGTGTAATGGTTAGAGTCTTTGCCTCCGAATCCAGAAGCACCAGTTCGAATCCTGGTGGTAGCTCTTTTTTTTTAATTAAGTACTTCATGTTTGATTTAGTGCTTCGTGGATATGTTTCATATATTTACTCATGTCATATTAATTATCTTTATTTATGCAGAATCATCTCAGTGATCTCATAAGATGTGTTTAGTTTATCTACGCAAGCAGAACACTGTGATAGACAGAGCTCCTGAAAGCTGTGGTGATACACTCGGCCAGTCACGAGACAGACCTGAGCTGTCCCGAGAGATATGTCATCCAGTTGCTCCCTACTGTGCTGCGTGTATAAAGGATTCCACAATTTAGGGCTGCCAGGGCTAGACAGGAACCATGGCTTCTGTAGGTTCAATTGGGATATGGGTCATCATATCGTCAAGCAGGCATGTTGTGCCCTTGCTGGTTTTGTGCTGGATGCGAGTTTGACAGCTTGCAGCAGACCATATAGTCTAGTCAGAAAAGGGGGGGGGGGGGGGGGGGGTAGTATGCACCCTCGGAAATCAATTTCCAATTGGCGTTTTCATAAGGTAAAAAATGCGTAGAAAAACGATTTGCTGTTTAGTTTTTTTGGGGTCACATACATACAAAAGCACCCCATATTATATATTTAAATTACAATCTATATTCTGCTAAATATAATAAAAGTTGTTATCAGAAATAATTTGAATATGTTAAAACTAACTGGTGGGCTGTTGCCCAGTTGTCCGGGACAACAAAATTTTGAAAAAAAGGCCAAAAAATGAGTGAAAATATTTAAGAATATTATCCCAAAAATTGAAATCGTTTTGAAATGCGTCTTTGTTATCAGAATTGATTTGAACATGATAAAAATAACTCATGGGCTGTCAAAATTGATTGCCCAGTTGTCCACAACAACCAATCTTAGGAAAGAAATGGCCAAAAGAAAAGTGAAAATATCTAAAATTATTACGAAAAATCCAAAATCATTTTTTTATACACCTTTGTTATCAGAAATAATTTGAACATGATGAAAATAAATGGTGTGCAGTCAAAAATGATTGCTCAGTTGTCCGAACAACCAAATTTCAATAGAGAGAGTGCACCAAATCCAGTTTGTGACTAGAACTTCTATTTCAAATGGAAGTTTGACTGCAGGTATCAGGCGCGGATCCAGACCAGCTTGCATCGATGCACGTGCATCAATCAATTCTGAAAGTGCATCGTTTCATATCAAAGTGCATTGGTCAATTTCTTAAGTCCAGGCTTACCATTCCTTGACATTTTGGGAAAGCAGTTGGGGCGATCCTACTCTGGGAGGTTATGGATTATGTCTCTGTAGAGCAGGAAGTAAATGACCGTAAATGTGTATAATCTGAGGCTCGGGACGACCAGGCTAGTAGTAGCTAGCTAGTATTCCCAATGGAGTCTGGCTAATCGCCATCGCGCCAGGGGCGGCAGGATGGTGTGGGTGTGGGTGGGGGGGGGGGGGGGGGGTTGGGCAACAGCAATCTTTATCAGTTATAATAATAATAATAATAATAATAATAATAATAATAATAATAATAATAATAATAATGATAATAATAATGATGATAATAATAATAATAATAATAATAATAATAGAAATAAAAAATAATTGGAATTTATATAGCGCCATTTCCATTCATAAAATGTTCAAAAGCGCTGCACATTGTCATAGTTTGAGTCATAGTCCACAACGCCTCAATGTGCGAGCCTGAAAAGGTGTGTAATTGAGACACTTCTTGAAGGCCTGACACGATGTAGAATCCTTCAGGTGTTGTGGAAGGGCATTCCATAATCTCGGTGCACTGATGGAGAAAGCACGATCTCCAAATCGGAGTCTAGTCCTAGGCTCATCCAGAAGGCCCTTTGCTTCTGATCGTAGATGGCGTCTGGGTTTATAAGACACGAGCAGCTCCTTGATGTAGTTAGGTGCCAGTCCGTTAAGCGCCTTGCATACCAGCAGTAGGACCTTAAATTGGATGAGGAATTTGATTGGTAGCCAGTGAAGCTTGATGAGAATAGGTGTGATATGTTCATATTTCCTGGTACTCGTTACTATCCTTGCAGCACTGTTTTGTAGTTGCTGCAGCTTTGCAATCAAATCCGGTTGTATTACAATTGGGAGAACATTGCAGTAATCCAAGCGAGACATCACCAGTGACTGCATCACTGTTTTTGTGGCATCTTCTGTTAACACACGTCTTGCTTTTCCGATATTTCTCAGGTGAAAGCTAGATTTATTGACAACACTTTTGACATGGGGTGCCATGATCAATTGAGAGTCAGACATAGCTCCCAGATTCCGCACAGGCTCAGATGCAACGCACACATCAGTCCCCGTTTCGGAGAGTGACTTAATGTTCAGTTCAGCTAGGTGTTTTTTAGAGTCGAATAGAATGATTTCAGTCTTGTCATTGTTGAGTTGCAGCTTGTTCTGAGACATCCAGACGCTAATGTCACACAAACATTTCTCAAGATTTAGGATTTCACATTTGACAATTGCGTTATCACTTGTCTTTTTTAATGATAAGCAGATCTGGGTGTCATCGGCATAACCATGATTGTTCAGACCGTAGGATCGGATTAGCTGTGCCAGAGGTATGATGTATATTAGGAACAATAGTGCGCCCAACACAGATCCCTGGGGTACAGACCACAGGATTTCCTGATTTTCGGAGAAGTCATCATTGATTTTAATCCTCTGTTTCCTGCGTAGCATGTACGATTTGAACCACTGTAGAGCAGATACTTTAACTCCAAGAACTGACTCCATCCTAGATAAAGGATGGAGTGATCGATTGTATCGAAAGCAGCGCTAAGATCCAGTAACACAAGGATGGCGGCCCCACCCTGATCGAGAGTGCGAAGGATGTTGTTCTGTACCTGCACAAGTGCAGTCTCAGTGCTATGACATGCTCTGTATGCTGACTGCATGGGTTCATGTAGCTGATTAAGGTAGAACCCTATTCGATACACGGGTAATTTTTAAAACTTGAATATCTTAAAACTGAGTTTAATGAAGACAGCGGCACTTATGCTATTGTAAAGGTTACATCTCATAGTTACAGAATAATGGTAAACTTATCAATAAATGACTGTTTTGAAGTAATGCGGCACCCTTAAAGAACATATATGGATGTGTTTCTTTTTTTGGCAAAATGTCAAGACTTACCCTTTACTTGAAAATGAGAGTCTACCATATGATTATTCATGTCTTTGGTGAGGTGCAAGGTCCTACCTCAACAGGGGATTTGCACGATGAGTATCTTAAATTTTTTTTTGAATGTTCCCATAAGCCTCAAAATTACTAACAGCACGTGGTTTACATAGTAAATGCTGATTTTCAGATCCTGTCATAATTCAAGGTACCTGTGACATGACCTTGCACCTAGACGGAGTTCATATCTGTCATATTCTAAAATACTGGCTTCAGAGACTGTATCTTTGTTCACTTTGAGCCAAAAAATGAGTTGAAAATTTTGGTCAAAATGGTCTAGCTAGAAGGAATCTGCATGGTTAAGAGCAGACAGCCATGTCGTTCGGGAGCAATGTAAGAAGGAAAACCCAATGGGCTTTGCCTTTTGTGGTCGTAAGGTTAGCACAATAAAGTGTTGACAGCTCGAGATTCGTGGCGAGTGAACACTGCTCATGTGTCATCTTTTGTTTTGATATCCATTCTTAGGGGCCAGCCACGGACACCACCTAGTGGTGATAATCTTGGTGTACTAGACTATCACCTTAATAGTCATGTAATCGGTAAGCCTTGCTGCAACTACCCTTTCCTATACTCTTGACAAGAAAGATAAGTTGCTTGCAGGACGATAGTTTTTGAGGACATCCAGGTCGAGATCAACTTTCTGCAGTAACAGAGTTACTAATGCCTGTTTCATAAAGTCAGGCACGCTGGCACTTTTTAACGACAAATTCACTAAAATCGTAACCATTGGAATAAGCTCATCTACCAAGTCTTTCACATTCCAAGTGGGAGCGGGATCTAGAGAGCAGCTCTTAGTCCGTGATTTTGTTATGATTTTGCGAACTTCGCTTTCAGCCACAGCCGAGAAAACATTCAGTGAACATGTTAATGCCGGGGTAGGTATATTCAACTGGTGTCTGGAGAGATCTGGCAGCTCATCGCGTATCTTACATACTTTGTCAGTAAAGAACACAGTGAAGCGGTTTGCCAATTCTTCTGTTGATGCATATTCAGGGAGTTTCATCTCACTTCTTTGATGTAATATGTCTTTCACAATATTACTGAGGTTTTTTGCATCAGTGGAGGACTCAGCTATCAGATTGTTGTAGTATTCCTTCTTAGCTTGTAATAACATGTTCTTAAATTTGGTCCTCGCGGTTTTAAACAGGTCATAGTGGACAGCGAGGTTGGTGTCTCTCAACTTCCTTTCATATTTCCTCTTTTCGCATTTTGCACAATATCGTCTAATAATTCTTGTTTTGTCAACTTTGAATAGTTAAATGGGTTTGAACAATTGCGATTTTTTAGGAAATCTGTGTATCTATTCCGAAACCTTGTGTTTATACCCGATTTTGACACATTTTCTTTATGATCAGGCCCCTGTAGGGCAACAAACATACCGACCCTTTTGATGAGATTTTGATGAGCGTTACATACAGAAACTTGATAGTCTCAGAACTTTTCTATAATATTTATTGTAAGAAATAGATAAAATATATCTCGTTTCTATCATCATATGCTCACTGGGTTACTTTGTGAACATAGGGTCACTTGAGATGTTTATATCAATGAAAGACGACCCACTTTTACTCAAATTCAACTATGAATGTTTAGGCTATTACTGGGAAAAGTAAAATATTTGTTGTTAAAACGGCTCCCCACAGGCTTGCTCACACTCTTAAATGAAGAAAAAAACGGACATGTAGCGAGAGATTAATTACTTTATGCGCTCTAGTGAAGGGCTGGACATACCAGGGGTCTCTGATCTGCATCAGCGTGAGGCCACGAGGGATCAAGGACCAATCAGGGCTCTCGTATCATTTACATTAAATATGATGGCCTCCATCACCCCAAATCGGGTACTTTTAGAATGAAATACATAAATTGGTACTTAAGGAAAGAGTAGAATGTTCAATATGAACACCCCCACCCTTTTACATGTTTGCCTTTATCCCGTCTGGTTAAACATCCACAAATGAGAAAAAAAATCTGGACAAAAATAGAACTGATGGGGACATCCAAAAACCATGTTAAAATAACACATCAAATTGTTCTATTACATAACTCTTGGTAAAACTACATGGACTGACATTTTGCCAGGCTCTAGCCAAAGGGAATTGGCCTAAACCAATTGGTACTAATCCTGCCTTCAATTATAGAATTACTCTCTCATATGAGTTTTTCAAAATACCATACCTGCAGTCAGACTTCCATTTGAAATAGAAGTTCTAGTCACAAACTGGATTTGGTGCACTCTCCCTATTGAAATTTGGTTGTCCCGGACAACTGAGCAATCATTTTTGACAGCCCTTCATTTATTTTCATCATGTTCAAATCATTTCTGATAACAAAGGTGTATTAAAAACGAATTCAGATTTTTCGTAATAACTTTAGATACTTTCACTTTTCTTTTGGCCATTTCTTTCCAAAGTTTGGCTGTCGCGGACAACTGGGCAATCATTTTTGACAGCCCATGAATTATTGTTATCATGTTCAAATCACTTAACATGATAACAAAGACGCATTTCAAAACGACTCAAATTTTAGGATAATATTCTCAGCATTTTTTACTTATTTTTTGGCCTTTTTCCAAATCTGGTTGTCCTGGACAACTGGGCAAACATTTTTGACAGCCCACCAGTTATTTTTCATCATGTTCAAATTATTTCTGATGACAAAAATGCAATAAAAAACTTCGGATTTTCAATAATATTTAAAAATACTTTCACTTATTTTTTGGCCATTTTTTCCACATCGGGGTAGGGGAAAAGAAAGTCTCATAAGATCATGCTCGGGCGTCCTATTGAGCTTATTTTTATTACATTTAGCAGAAAATAGATTGTAATTTAGATATATAATACGGGGTGCTTTTGTATGTATGTGACCCCCAAAAAAACTAGAGTTTGTCAAAAGTTTTGAAAAATTGCAAAATGATTTCACTATATCTAGCATACCAGAACTAATTTGCATATTCAAATGCAAACTGTACATGTAGCCACGTTGAGACAGTTTTCATGATAACTTTTGACCCTCAAAATATGGGTCTAGAGGCCATAATTCTTCAGTTATGTGTAAAATTGGCATAGATATGACAAATAGAGATTTTTTTTATAATGGCGTCTTAATTTGCATAAAAATGAAAACTGGGACATTTTGTCAACTTTTTAACACAGCAAATCGTTTTTCTACGCAATTTTTTACTGTATAAAACCGCCAATTAGAAATTGATTTCCGAGGGTGCATACTACCCCTACCCCCCCCCCCCCCCCTTTTCTGACTAGACTATATGGTCTGCCTGCAAGCTGTCAAACTCGCATTCAGATAGGGCCCTGTTGAAAGAGGTATTGGTAGGACAGGACACTTACAGAGAGGGGGAAGGCAATGTTGCGGCAGGATCCGTGCGCCCAAAAGTGAGTGGCGGGCACACATATCCAAGCCCATAGTACAGTTGTAGGGTGCATAAATAGGCCACTGATCAACAGGTGACGACTTATGGAAGGGTAAATAGAAGGTGAATGGATGGAAGTTACATTGAGTAATAGACATGTGCAGCAAGTGTGCATGCACGTGACAATACCAACATCATCGGGAACATATCCTTTATTTACATATTTAAATCAATATTTACATCCATTATATATTTTCTTGAAGAAATTCTAAACTTTATCACTTATGATATTTTTTCTGTTGAAAGCAACAAGCTGACCACTTAACAGATCTCATATTCTATGTGAAGGCTATAGTCGGTCTGACTCAACTTTTTTGTGACAAAACGTTCGAGTTTGACATTACTACACCCATTTAACTATATTTTCTTTGAAGAAATTCTCAAATTGCCGACTGCCATCCGAAGCATTTGGAAGCTAGAAATAAACTCTTGCAAAAAAACACTAAAATTTATATCAGAGAGGATGGTATTAGAACCAGTGATCGTTAGCACTCCGAGCCGACACGTTATCAATTAGTCCATCGAGACATGTCATACAGACTTGGATAAAAACAAATTAATATTCATATCCATAATTTGGGATCGTGCCTAACATACCAAAAAAATCTTGTTATTTAATATTTGGCCAGTTTTATTAATAACCCCCCAAATTTAGATATGTCCCCAAAATAAATTCAACCCCCCTACCTTACCGTGTCAACATGTGGATCCATAAATCGTCCAGTATATGCTAACTAAGATGGCCCCACTCTTATGGTATACAGTACAGAGCACTCAAATGTCGTTAAAAACAATTAAGAGATTACGAGCGCCAAAACAACTGAAACTTTTTGGCGATATACCGACTTTATCCCGTTGCCAATGAAAACACAATAATGAATATAGCTATATGCGTTTTTAAGTTGTTAAATCTATGGCATCTCCAATATCTCCGGCAAATTTTCCCTTCTAGTAAAAACATCTCTCTGTGTGTTCAGATTGTAACATTTGCAAACGCTTCACTTTTCCAGCCGCTTATGATACGGTCGAACATTGCGTCCAGCACAAGACCAGCAAGGGCACAACATGCCCTGCTTGACGATATGATGACCCATATCCAAATTGAGCCTACAGAAGCCATGGTTCCTGTCTAGCCCTGGCAGCCCTAAATTGTGCAAACCTATATACACGCAGCACAGTTGGGTGCGACTGGATGACATATCTCTAGGGACAGCTCAGGTCTGTCTCGTGACTGGCCGAGTGTATCACCACAGCTTTCAGGAGCTCTGTCTATCATAGTGTTCTGCTTGCAAAAACAAACTAAACAAATCTTACTAGATCACTAAGATGACTTTGCATAAATAAAGATAATTAATATGACATGAGTAAATATATGAAACATATCCACAAAGCACTAAATCAAACATGAAGTACTTAATTTAAAAAATAGAGCTACCACCAGGATTCGAACTGGTGCTTCTGGATTCGGAAGCAAAGACTCTAACCATTACACCACCAAAATCATACAGAAAATTGCGTGAACAAAGTAGTTATTATACAAGTGGTCCCGGTTGATAGTCAATACTTTCACGAAAATCAATACTTTCTTGATATATTTTAACTGTTGAAGGTTCAAATGCAGATACATTTGGGAAGTCTGAGAGAAACTCCTCAACCGATTCCCCAAGACTAGATATCAAGTAATCTATTACTGTATTGGACACGTTACATAGAAACGTATCCCATAGGACGTAAGCCCTGATGCGTTCAGAATTTAACTTCTTGCTTTAAGCAATGCTTATGCTGCCATCTATCGAGTGATAGAGAATTAAAACTTCTTCACGCTTGCTCTTACGTTTATGAATTGAACAGCACATATATATATATATATATATATATATATATGTATATATATATATATATATATATATATATATATATATATATGTATATATATATATATATATACATATGTATATGTATATGTGTATATATATATATATATATATATATATATATATATATATAT
>OZ012688.1:24520531-24522178 GCA_963942565.1 Maea johnstoni
ATTAGTAGTATTATTATTAGTATTGTTATTATTAGTGTTATTATTATAAATATCATTATGAGTATTATCATTATATTTATTGTTGTTGATAGATAATTATGACAATAATGATGATAATAATAACAATGATAATAATCATAATGATATTGCTATCATCATCATCATTTTCATTTCCGTCATTCTCAATATCATCATTATTGTCATAATCATGATGATTACTATGATTCCAGGAGGGTGTGGTTTCTCATGAAGCTGGCCATGCGCTTGGTTTTGGCCACATACAGGTCGTAGTGATAGGGATCAGTATGTGAAAATCAACATGAACAATGTTAAGGTGAAATCAAGACACAATTACGCCAAAGCAGGATACTGTTAATGTGGTACCATACGATTTCCAAAGTACAATGCACTATGACCCACGGTGAGTTCTTCGTTACTATGATACCTATATGTACTTTTTCGCATTTCCAAACCGACTTTAAAACACTCATATTAGCTTTGGTCTCTAGTCATAGTCTTATACAGGTAACTCTGGACATGTGTAATCCGGATGTTCGACTAAACCGGCCAGATTGAAAGATCCGGATCCTTCCTAGACATATAATTCCTATACGCATAATCCGGATTTTGGCTAATCCCGACAGAAATTTAGAGTCCACATCAGTCCGGATTAAGCAGAGTTGCCTGTATTGCGAACATTCAGCTATCTCAGCACATTGGCATATGTTTATTCTTACACATGAACGAATTAAGTAGCTTAGAGAGAATTCTATTTTCTGGTCATACACCCAAGAATAAGTCAGCATTCGGTTTGACTCAAGTCAGCAAAGGGGTCTAGGGGTTCGATTGCAGTTCAATACTAGAGCGTAGCCAGGCGTTTAGGGATAGGTATGACCTATTCTATGGAAGCATGTTCTGGCTATAAACTACTTGGTCAGGGTCAGAAAGAGCGGAATTAACAAAACATGAAGTTTCATTTATTTTCGTACCTTTCTGTCTTTTATTTTGACGTATTAGATTCATCATTAACACTTAACTTGACTGATTAGTTTAAAGTTGATCCCTTATATTATATCTCATGATGTAATGATCATTTATTGTTGAATATTATGTTACCATACAAAAATAATAAGAAAACGCAAAAAATATCGAAGTCTGTACGTTTCTTTTGCAGTATTTTACTGTACGTTTCTTTTGCAGTATTTTAACATAGCTCCCGGTAAAATCACCATTGAAGCTCTTGATGAGAGGCTTCAGTTTCTAGTTGGTAGCAGAGGTGGACTAACCCATTATGATGTCAAGATGATGAATTCCATTTACAGTTGCACAAGTACGTACTTAATACTTAATAATGACATATATATATATATATATATATATATATATATATATATATATATATATATATATATATATATATACCGTAATTTCGCGTCTATAAGACGCACCCGTATATAAGACGCACCCCTTGCTCAGGCCTTTAAAACGATGTATAGACGTTAGCCCTGTGATATAGTGGTATATATATATATATAAATATATATATAATATATATATATATATATATATATATATATGTATATGTATATGTATATGTATATGTATATGTATAATATAAAGTATATATATATATATATATATATATAT
>OZ012688.1:24522378-24534878 GCA_963942565.1 Maea johnstoni
GGCTTGATAACAGAGCTATGCGTATGGCGGCATATAGTTAAATGCTACCAGCTAGTATATGTATGATTACTAAGGTGTCAAGATTCCAAAAAGAGATTTCCTAACTTGCCTGTATTTTCCTCATTTACACTGACCTTCTTTTTATCCTTTATCTCAATCAACTCCCGGCACTGTTAGCCTCATAATACCAAATATTTTCCTTTGATATCAAATTATATCATTCCATCCTCATGTGTTCGTCAACAGTTATCATTTATTGCCCCTTTATCTCTCACTTGATATCGATATTAGTAATATGGATGAAATCCCTTTTATGCTTTCATCTATACCAGATGCCTTCCCTTGATACCAAATGATATCAAGTAATACACCCGTGTTTGTCAATTGGTATCACGTATTTCCCAGTCATCTCCTACTTAATATCATCAATATCATTCGAACTCCTTTCATGCCTTCAAGTTACATCAATGACCTCCCTTTTGTCTTTTACCTGGTAATGGCCACGATCCGTTCTCCTTTAATTGATATCAATCACAAACCTTTCATATTTCAATTGATATCAATCATAACTCATTCCTGTGTCAATTGAAATCAATTACCACACTTAGATAATGACATTATTGCAATCGTCCCAGCATATGTGTAACATATTTGACTTGAGTCCAGTAGTGCTATAACCAGTTCCAGTATTCTAAACCAGTCCTGTACTATTTATAGTGCCACACCCGGTCTATTGAATAAAGCTGTCATTCTATGACTAGTAGCCTAACTGAGTAGTTGCCTGTTATTTGAAGTCCATTACATGGTGTCAGAAGTGAAGCACATTTGAACAAGCATTTGAACAAGCATGGAGCACCTTAGGCCTCCAGGACATATGCAGTTTGAAGGCAATGTTGCAGAGAATTGGCGAAGATGGCACCAGCAGTTTCAAGTCTACATGACAGCAGCAGAAATCAGTCAGAAGCCACCACCTACACAAGTGGCTATTCTTCTCCATTGCACAGGCCCAGAGGTCTACAATACATTCACCTTTGCTGAAGGAGAAGACAGAAACAACGTGGAAACACTCGCCTCGATAGATTAAAAGCAACCCTTGAGAAGATGGAAAGACAAGAGATCATTGCTCCAGTTGACAGACCTACAGAGTGGGTCAGTAACCTTACTGTAGTGGAAAAGAAGAACGGAACGCTGAGGGTGTGTCTCGACCCAATACTGTTAAACGAAGCTATCCGGAGAGAACGTCACTCCATACCATTGCCAGAAGATGTACAACATAAGCTCAACGGCAAGACCGTCTTCACCATTCTCGACGAGAGAAGTGGGTTCTGGCAGGTAAAACTGACAGAGAAGTCCTCATACCTCACAACTTTCAACAGTCCTTGGGGTCAAAAGAGATTTCTTCATATGCCGTTTGGAATCTGCTCAGCCGGTGAGGTAATGCAGAAACGAAATGAGGAAACGTTTGGCGATCTCCAAGTTGTAAATGTCATAGCCGATGACATGATCATTGCAGGAAATGACGACGAGGAGCATGATCAGAGACTCAGAGAAGTGATGGCGAGAGCCAGAGAGAGGAATGTAAAATTCAATACAGATAAAGTCCAGTTCAAGGTTCCCACCGTAATCTACATGGGAACAGAAATCTCAAAAGACGGGATGCGCCCTGATCCACGAAAAGTAGAAGCAATCATCAAAATGCCCAAGCCAGAAAACAAGTAAGATCTGCGAAGGTTGCTCGGTATGGTGAAATTCGTCTCAAGATTCATCCTGAATGAGTCAGCAGTGACAGCCCCACTCAGAACTCTGTTGAAGGAAGAAGTAGAGTATCAGTGGCAGAATGAGCATGACAGAGCCTTTGAAATGCTCAAAGAAACCCTATCAACCAGGCCTGTACTGCGTTTCTACGATGTCAATGCACCAGTGACACTTCAAAGCAATGCTTCTCAATCGGGTCTAGGAGCGTGTCTGATGCAAGATGGACAGCCCGTCGCTGATGCGTCAAGAGCATTGACAACTGCGGAGAAGAACTATTCACAGGTGGAGAAAGAACAGCTAAGTGTGGTGTTCGCCTGTGAGAAATTTCATCAATACGTGTTCGGTAAAGACATTGCGGTGCAGAATGACCATAAACCACTGTTAGGCATCTTAAAGAAAGCTTTAGCTCAAGCATCGCCAAGACTGCAATGATTGCAGATGAAGCTCTCAGGGTACAGGATACACCAGTTGGTATGGCCGAACAATGTCTTCAGGGTGACGAAGTGCTGATCCTTGCACTTGTGGAGTCCCTTCCAATATCAGGGATGAAAATCGAAGAGATGTGGGATGCAACGAACAAAGATGAAGCCTTACAAGTGCTCAAAACCACCGTTCAGAAGGGATGGCCGAAATACAAGAACAGCACTCCATTATGCAACCGACAGTATTGGCAGTTTAGGGATGAAATCAATGTCTGAGAAGGCCTCATCTTCCGTGGGGATTGAATGGTAGTGCCAGCAGTCCTCAGAAAAGAAATGCTTGGAATCATCCATGAAAGTCACATGGGTGTTGAGAAATCCAAAGCCTGTGCTAATCAGGTAATCTATGGTTAGGAATGTCCAGGGACATCCAGGAGAAGGTAGAGAGATGCACAATCTGCTTGGCATATCGACAGTTCAACGCTAAAGAAACTCTAAAACCGCACTCGATTCCAGACCGACCATGGCAGAAGTTGTGGTTGTGGTCGTTGATTATTTCTCTCGGTATCCAGAAGTCGCCCGTGTGAACAGCAAAACGGCCGAATTAGTGATTTTGCATATGAAACCAATTATGTCGCGTCATGGAATTCCAGAGGCGTTGATATGTGACAATGTACCGTTTGGTAGCAGAGAATTCAAGGAATTCGCAAGAAAATGGGGTATCACAGTCAACACATCAAGCCCAACATACCCACAATCAAATGGGTTAGCGGAGAAGACAGTACAAACGGTCAAACTCCTAATGAATAAGGCCGAAATGTATGGGCGTGACCCTTACATCGCTCTGCTTGATTACAGAAATACGCCATTGTCAGGTATGCAGTTCTCGCCAGCACAACTGCTGATGAGTAGGAATCTATGCACCAAGCTGCCGAAATGCAGCGCCAAGTTGAAACCAACAGTTGTGAAGGTTAAGCAGCAACTGGGCAAAGTGAAAAAGCAGCGGATGAAGTTTTATGATCGGGGAGCACGAGATCTTCCGAAGCTGAAATCTGGAGACATGGTGAGAATTAGGTGAGGAAAACTGTGGAGTCCTGCTCTGGTCATCAAACAAGATGTTCATCCTAGATTCTACATCATTAACCACGAAGGAAGAGATTTCAGGCGTAATCGCCGAGATATCGTCAAAACAGCCGAACCTGTTCCTGTGAGTGTCCCACGAGATGAGGACCTCCAATTGCCTCCCCCAACCACAACACCAGAAGTGCCAGAACCACCGATTCCAGCTACACCAAGAAGTTTGCCATCAAGACCACCATGCCGGCTCGGTGCCAGTGTTAAATAAGCTAGTGGTGAACACTAGTTTATGATGGCCAAGTGCTAGTAACCTCTGGCCATGAAATATGACTATATGAGAAAATCAGAAATGATACAAGTCATGTGCTAGTAACCCCTGACTTGAATGGTGTGAATGAATACACAAGTGCAAGGTAGTATGTGTGTGTGTATATTCCAACTCAAGCAAGTACAGTGAATCTGTTAAAGACTATTACTCAAGCAAGAAAACTGACTTTTATTTTAAGATGATTATTCCAAGTTAAATGTGTGTTGAATTTAGTACATCAGTATTGACTATGAACAGTGACTGACTATTGATTTAAATTTCAGTGCAATACATCAATTCCAGATAGAAAGGGAGATGTAACATATTTGACTTGAGTCCAGTAGTGCTGCCATCTATTAACAAGTACTAGCTATAACCAGTTACAGTATTCTAAACCTGTCCTGTACTATTTATAGTGCCACACCCGGTCTATTGAATAAAGCTGTCATTCTATGACTAGTAGCCTAACTGAGTAGTTGCCTGTTATTTGAAGTCCATTACAATATGCATACACAGCAACAAGCTGCACTCAAGCTAAGGACATAATGCTTATGAAATTATATGTATCCATATCAAGTAATTTAGAATGAAATTTAGCTTTTAGCTTTATTTCATACAAACATGGGTTAAAGATAACAGATAACGACCGGTATTCATTATTTGGCAATCTAGATACTCGCAACATGTGGACTTTCAAGTTTCTTCCATTCTTAGAAGAAGATGCTATGGTAATGTCTGTTTTTGGCTACTGTTTTGATGGATATTGTTTGGCTATTCATAGGAAGAATCCAACGATAATTCCTAAGATCTGTGCGGTGTTAGTTGAATATAGATAGATAGATAGATACGTATATATATATATAAATATATATATATATATATATATATATATATATATATATATATATATATATATATATATATATATATATATATATATATACTGTAGAACACGAAATTCACGCGTGTCCCAAGTATAGCGAATTTGGGAGTTTTGCGTCATAGCGTATCTTTATATTAGCGTCTCTTTACCGTAGCCGCAGCAGCTGACAGCGCCATCTGTCGCAAAAAGATGAACTAATTTGAGCAGAGAATGCTTCCAGTTTGATTGAGCATTCTCTCAAAAGGGGGCGCCCGTATTATAAACAAAGGGTTAAACAAAGGAAATGGGGCTATGAACCCTATCCATGGTGGCACAACAAAGAGGCCATATCAGGTTTTATTAAGTATAATCTTCGGAAAATAAACAATCAAAACGGATCACAATGATTTTTCTTTGCTCTTTTAACATGTCTTTTGCTTCCTAAAGCCAGAAAAAGACAAAAAAAGAATGGTTCGAGAGGGGCTACGTTTGCTTCGTGTTTGTACTAGTGGCGCCATCTAGCGGTCACCACGAAAACGAAAATGGCGTCTCCTGAATGTTCGTCAAATGCCTGTGCTAAATGCATGCTAAAGGTGCCATTTGTTGTTTGTTTTTTGGTTTTTAGATGGAATCTTTATTAATTCAATGGAATCATGAGCTAGTCCACAAGCCCAGAAACCGATTTTGAAAAAGGGTTTCAGCAGGGCTACGTATCTTCTATTAGATTTACTAGTGGCGCTATATAGCGGCCACCACTAAAACGAAAATAACGGCTGTACAAGAAACCTCCAATTCTTGCTTCAAAGGGGTCTCATTGACGTCAACGCCACCAGTGTCTAAAAAGAAACACAAAAGTACAGCGTTTTTATATATAGCGAAGCGGCACCAGACGCTAAGTACGCTATATATAAACACACGCGGAAATTTCGTGTTCTACAGTATATATATATATATAAACACTATGGGGTTGTGAGCCACTAGATGGTTGGTTCAATTGTAGATATGGAGACAGATCAAAACGTGTGTGTAGTTTAGAGTTTTATTCGAGACTGAGTAATAATCATCAATGATACAGTTTATACATCATATAGATAGGTTACCTAGTACAGAGTGATAACTATGGGCTAGTCTTCTAAGAAATGAAGTGTATGACTATGCACTAAGATAAGGTACAGGATTTCCTGGGTGCGGTGAGACTAGTTACATATTAACTATCAGTGATATGCAGTGCAATACCTGTATCAACTACAGTATGTTATCTAGGAGAACATATGTAGGAGAAAACGTGTACTCAATAGCAATATATGGTGCAAAGGTATTGAACGTACATAATAGATCTAGAGTGGAATGTTTGCCTTTTAGTCAATATTTTCTTTTTGATGGAGGTGCCATCTATTATATACAGAAGGAAGGAAGGAATTGGTTTTTACGTCGCTTTCAACAGCTTAGGTCATATCGCGACGAGATGAAACCCGGACCGAGATAGAAACCCGGAACCGAGAAGATTCCCTTCTCTTCACGAATAGTTCCAAGGGGTCTTTCAGTTGCAAAAGGACCATAAACAGCCCTCCACAACGCCACACATTTATAAAGCAACCAGGCCAACCCACTTGGGGATCCAGCGGAGACTTGAATCTGCGAATTAACGCTTGGGAGCCAGGCGTCGTAACCACTAGGCCATATATATATATATATATATATATATATATATATATATATATATATATATATATATATATATATATATATATATATATATATATATATATATATATATGTTTTGGCAGACAAAAGACTGAACAACATATACTTCTGTCACCACTTATTCTTTTTGGACGACCGTAGAACATAGATACACCTTTGCTACAAATATAGAGAAACACAAGACTAAGTAACATAGTACATGAAATGACAAGACAAGTAAACTACTACAGTGATAGACAACAAATGGCAAATCCATTGTTCTCAATTTACCTTAAAAAAAACATAAATAATCTCATTTAATCTTCATTAAATATATCCTAATCATGTTAACCATATACTAAACATCTATCAACTACTATCTAATAGCATACACAAAGCAAAATATACCAAAGTAAACACTTACTGATTGTATAAGCACCACCCATCTATCCCTTCCAAGTGCTGAGACCAATATGGCTGAAAACCCTAGCTTACAAACCCTAGAAACCACATATGTAAATGAGGACACACAAACAGACAAACAACACAACACCTCACTCCACATAAAACAATACACATGCTACAAGCAACAATAGACAGCTAGACAAGCACCTAACACCACAGGTATGCATGGCCGCACACACCACTGCATACACATGCAGCAGTCACTCACTCACTATACCAACACACCTACACACTCACACACACATCAAACATGCACAAGAAATCAGGACACCAAAAAATATCCAAGAATATGCCACTACACACACACACACACACACACACACACATATATATATATATATATATATATATATATATATATATATATATATATATATATATATATATATATATATATATATATATATAAACACACACTACATATGAACACACAGGTAAGAGAATTTTTTGTCTAATTTCAAATCACACACATGTGTAACAGGGTTTTTATTCTCCATAGCATGTCAGTCACAGTGTTACAAATATTTTGTATGAATGGCCCCGGTGTATGGCATAAGTATTTTGTAAATAAAAGTACTATTATTTCAGAGTATATACCAACTATTACTGGTTTGGTTGTCATCTCGTAAATCCTGTATAAAAAGGTTCCATTTTTCTACAAATGCAATAATGTTTTCAGAACTGGTATCCCTTGTTTTAAGAATGGATAAGTTGTTCAAGAAACATTTTTTAACAACCGTGATCATCATTTATGTACCAGTTTTTCACCTGAACATTTACACAATTTTCAGTCTGAACTATGAGAGAATCATTTTCGAATGTTCGGCCAAACATTCCTGGAATGTTCCATGAATGTTACTGTGCCCACTGGAGATGAATGACCATTTTGTAAAATTTTTGATAGTGAATTTTTTTGTAAACTTCTTATGACCTGAACTGTATGTTCACTAATCATATAAAGTTAAATGATTTTAGAATGGTTGATATAAAGTCCCAATAAATAGAATCAAAAGCCTTTTCAAAGTCTACTAAAATTAGGAGGCCACTAGTATTTTCGAGTTTTGATTCACATAATATGTCTAAAGATAATCTAGTGTTCTCTCCAATAAAATGATTTTGTATGAAGCCGGTTTGGTTGTGTCCTATTAAATAAGATAGGTGTTGTTTAATCCTATGTGCCCAAATGGCTGAATAAAAAATTATAAATAGAATTCAAGAGAGTTATGGGACGCCAATTTTTAAATTCATTTCTAAGTTTGTCTCCTTTGGGAATACATGTGATGATTCCCATCAGAAGATTTTGATTAATATTTTTTTCATGAAAAAAGAAATTCATCAAGTTCCAGAGTAAGATCTTTTTTTTCACCAAAAAGCTTTATAGAACTCATTGATGTACCCATCAGGGTCAGGGCTTTTATTTGCCCCACTATTGAAAATTTGTTTTTTGACTTCAGCCTCGAAAATATCACTGTCCAGAGCCAGCTTTTCACTCTCACTCAATCTATAAACGTAGATGGAAAATCAGAATATTCTAAGATTTTTATGTCTCTATGGTTGTATAAGGACTGATAGAATCTTCTCATCTCTTCAAGAATGTTTATTGATATTTTTACCATCATCGAGCTGTAGTTCTTTGTTTTTTGAGACAAAGTTATAGTTTTCTTAATTCAGAAAATATTTGTTTGGTTTTTTTTTTAAGTTGTAATCCTTGATTCGTGGTCTAATAAAGGAACCTTTTAATCAAATGTCTCTAAGATCCTGTAATTCATCCTTTTTTATGGATTAACTCCTCTTCAAGTCTCTTATCCGAAATACCTAGGGTATGCATATCATCAAGTAGTTTAATTTCTTTTATTAATTTGAGTTCTCTGTTTGATCAATCTCTCTCCTTTTTTGCTGCAAAATAGATCAAGATTCCTCTCAAGTGTGACAATAGAACCTCCCAGAAAATATCAATTGAAATCATAAATTGGATTTCATTTTCATTAAAGGTTGGCACAAAACCGGGATTGTAAGGTGTACATGCTTATTTTCTTTTTGATGAAGTTGCCATCTATTATATGTGTTAATGTCATTCACAACAATGTACTGGTTTATTAACCCATCAGAATCATCACTGCCACGGGGCCCGTTTCCCAAAGCTGGGGCGAGGAATCCAGGTAGTAAGTGTTCTGTCCAAGACTCTTCCCTGTGTTACTGCAGGATATGGTACAAACAGGACTGCATCCATCTCTGCAGTTTCAGGAGCGACCGGTTCATCTTCAAACAATGCATCCTCTGTGCTAAATCTCCCTCTCAAACTGTTGTGGCGCCCCTGAATAATATTTTCTCTTTTGCTTGTGAAACAAATAAAAGAAGTTTGTATGATCTTAGAATAATGCAGTAGTAGAATAATACAAAAGCTCATGCTATAAATCTACAAATCTAATATCATGATTTGATTTAACAGTAATTATACATTTCCCATGCCACTGATTGGTAAGAACAGGATTAAATCATGAACGAATATGATGTGAAATGCTTAATATTGTTGTGACGTATGAGATCCCGTCTTGTACCAGATTTTAATATTTTGGCCGCATTTGAAAACAGCAGCGAAATAACTGAGATGTCTCAGGTTCTGGGTGCCTCCAACCACTTAATTGATTCCTGATTCGGTTCTGACTTAAGGCACATGAGAAAAATCCAGGGAAATAGGGGGGGGGGGGGGTGGCAGTGGTTTTGTCTGTACTCCTGTTTTGAAACATCATGCACATCCTAGAAGCAATGATCTTCCCCTGCATGACTGGGGGTTAGTCGGTGGTTTTTGCCGGGTACACCAGTTTCCTCAACTGCTTTAAAATGGCTAGTCAGAAGAAGTGACGATAGTCGAATTCTATTTTTGGGACCAGGCAGAAAAAGAGGTATAATCCCATATCCAAATCCTAATACTGTAGAACACGAAATTTCCGCGTGTGTTTATATATAGCGTACTTAGCGTCTGGTGCCGCTTCGCTATATATAAAAACGCTGTAGTTTGTCTTTTTTTTTAGCCACTGGTGGCGCTGACGTCAATTTTGTTGATAGATTTTTTTTCCATTCTGGCGGGCATAGTCTGTTGCTCAGCTGAGTAGTCCTTGGTAGGCTTAGCTCCTTTCAGCCAGGCAAGCATTTTGATAAAAATGTTTAAAACCTAGCATTAAATGATGTTAAAAGTTACAGTACTAGTATTTAAAAGTCACAGTCCAGGTTGACAGAAGCCAGAATACTGAGTGAGTGTTGCACATAGCAACCAGAAGGATAGGTGCCCAGCTATTGTTCTGGCGGCCCTGTTTACTCACAAACAAATGCTAAATTTAGGTTGCTTCACTCTGGCAGCATTAGATCAAGAGCTTATTAGTGTGGCTTCTGTCAACCTGGACTGTGACTTTTAAATACTGTAACTTCTAACATCATTCAAAGCTAGATTTTAAACACTTTTAACACAATGCTTGCCTGGCTGAAAGGAGCTAAGTCTACCAAGGAGAGAAATGAATTGTCCCCAGTTATTGCCAGTGCAGACCGCTCAGTTTCTGAAACTTTAAAACAGTCAGGGTCAGCGTCAAGAAAACGAAAGAGATCGGGCTACAATAGTTACTCAGCTGAGCAACGGGCTCAAATTGCCGACTATGCCCGCCAGAATGGAAACACAGCATCTGCCCGACATTTCAGCATCATATGGACGGAAGTCACGTCCGCCAAATGATGTAATTACGGGCGCTCTCTTTTTAGAGAATGCTCAATCAAACTGCCGATCAGCAAGCAATCTCTGCTTAAATTAGTTCGTCTTTTTTGCCACAGATGGCGCTGTTAGCGGCGGCTGTTACGGTACGGAGACGCTAATATAAAGATACTCTATGACGCAAAACTCCGAAATTCGCTATACATGGGACACGCGTGAATTTCGTGTTCTACAGTATGTATTTTAACTCTCTAACACTACTATATCTTGTTCATTGGGGATTCACTTACTTGAAACATACGTATAATACGATGGGAGCTACGAGAAGAAGAATTGCTGCAAATGATGCCACGATGATCATGGTTATTGATTCATACTCAGTAGTAGAGTCATCTGTCGGTGGTGTATTCTTTAGAGCCGCTGGGATTATGTCAAATAATGATATATTGCAACACCCATTAAGAGCTGTGCTGAGTGTCCTTCTTAGGTCAGCATACAGTGCAGCCTTGAATAGCAGGCTCTGTGGTACATAAACTAACGGAAGAAACAAAGGAAAAGTAAATAATTATTAGAACTCCTCATTTCGTTACATGGGATTTCATATATTGATGTAACATTTTGACTCTGATATATATATATATATATATATATATATATATATATATATATATATATATATATATATATATATACAGTCATATATGTTTTAAGTTATTGAATTTCCTTAATGAATGATACTGTTTTAAATGTTTACATGTGTTCCTCAAAAATACAAATATATACTATCAAGCACTTCTGCACCTTCACATTACACTTACAATACACTTTTACATAAATCAATCAGAATCATCTTTCATTTGTTTTCAAACACCTGAACATTCTTCTGAGGGTTTCAATGCTATATTACCTTGTACAAAGAATAAAGTCATGATATATTTTGATTGCATATTGTGTATGCGATTTTCATTTGAATACATAAATCTATCTTAAGTGGGTATTAGAGAAATGGAACAACCATATCTTTATTTCGTATGAACAGGTTCTAGCACAGACAGAGACAGATACGCTACCTTTGCCTGTACTATTCACACTCCACCTTGCAAAGATTAGAACATACGTCCAAGACCCTTCCTGTGTTGGATAACCTTTTCCAATCGACACGTCCAATGGATTGACTATATATTCATACCTGTCAAATCAAGTAGTATTTTTGTAATTGCTTCAAGTTGGTTTGAACTTCTTTTTCGTTCGACCTGGTAAATTAAATTGAAGTTGTAATGGGTGTTCTGAAAGAGAATTATCTTTCTTCCGTTTGTTGTTAACAATTTAGTAAATTCAAGAGAAAGCCTGTATGGGCAATACCGGGGTATGTTCGTGACATCAATTATTACGTTAATAGTAGACACAGCGGATAGAAGTAATCGAAGTAAGAAAAGGAAGAAAAGATAGAGATGTGTAGGTAAGGGGAACACGTGCAATTAAGAGTTGCAAACATGATAGTTGAGGAAAACGCTATAAACTTACGAAAGGGTACTATTCATATTGCAGCACTTTCTTATTTCGATGTTATAATAATTGTTGAGAGCTATTGCAACATGTTCTTTGATCAGGTTAGTACTGTTTTGCGACTGAAATGAAAAAAATACAATTTGTGTTTACATGTAGCTTTACTATACAATACAGAGGCATCGTAGCAATGCAATGACTGCAATATTTAAATGGCAATGTAGTTCAAGAATTTGCTAGGTTGAGATTTTAAACAGCGCATGTTTCTATACTGATGTCCGTAACATATTTGATTTGATTTCGGTAGTACTGCAACCTATTGACACACATTAGGCCTGTTCCAATATTCTAAACCAGTTCTGCACTATACATGTAGTTAGTGCCACACACAGTCTATTGAATGAAGCTAACACTCAACGACCAGTAGCCTAACTAATTAGTTACCTGTTATTTCAAGACTATTACGTGACCAATGAGTTTGCCAACATGAATATCACTTTGGTTATAGGCATTGGGCATTTCGTGCATCAACACCTTTTCTGCCAAAAGTAAGTTCCTTTTTGCCAAAATCAAGATAACGTTCAAAAAGCCTGTATGAAACAGTACAGAGCAAACATATTCAAGCTCTTTAAAAGATAAAGACTTACCAGTGCAACATCTCTATTCAATATAAGAATAATACCAGACTCCACTTCTTCTCTTTTTTCTGTATGGTAAAATGTGTTT
>OZ012688.1:24539878-24562983 GCA_963942565.1 Maea johnstoni
CATCGATACATAATTTTTATTGCAAAATATATGAGGAATAAGATAATATCCACGTTAGAGCAAAATGCGCGAAATGAATGCTAAGGCACAATTAACCAGTGATATGTATCTTTTACCTTTGACATTACCAAATAAAATGCCTAATATTTGTACAAGTGCTGCTATGCAAGGCAGGAAAGAGGTATTAGGAAAAGTTATTCAGTGAATCTACCTCAAAATGTATCGTTTTGTTATTGTTTCTGTGTTTTAAATAGGAAGTACATGCATGGTCATACACTTACCGTCAGTCCAGCAATCGAAATGTACGCAGAATATGCTCAATAATTTAGAGGAAAATTGACTGAAAGATGTTACTCCTGTGGCATTTCTAAATCCTATGTAATTGTGTAGCTTAGAGTGTTACCATTCTTTGTTATGTTTAATTTGCTAGGCGGAATGTGAATTGTTGATGTCGAATGGTTAAGCGGTGTGTTTTGCCGAATAAATGTTCGCCTACTTTGCTAGACACCGTTCACGTGAGATCGAATCACATAACTATGCGGATGAGCTAGTAAGTTGATCCGAACTCACGGCTTTCTGCTTCCGTTTAACCTTTTTAAAATAAGATTAGTCCTATCATGGAGAAATGATGGGGTAGATATGTAACTTTTAAGGACATCAAAACTCACGTTATAAGAGTTTGCCTGCATCGCTACAAAAGTGAGCTATTGATACAGTCTGTAATCGTTCCCTTACTGGTTATTGTGTACCAGATGTGATATTTGGCCAATTTTGATCGTGAGAACACGGGTCTGTGGATGTTCTTAAGTCTTGACACCTCTTATCATATTTAAAGAATATTGTGAGTGGGATAGGAAAACCAAACAAACATGCCTTTGATTCGTTACTTTATTTTATTTTTTTCAGACTTTGGCAGACAAAAATGTTCATTTTTATGATGATGTTGGGTAATATTAAACCATATTAAACCATGCCATATTAAACACGGGTCATGGTTATGTAGTAAACATCTGGAAATGCGTGACAGCTGAATACCTACACTTGTAGCTACCCAAGGTAAGCAAGGAATGTCTCAACCAATGTTTCTGATATAAAACATTTCAACCCATGTGACCAGCTGTGGGACCGACCGTAACTGGTCGTCTAAGAGGGTTCGTCGACTTAGAGAGATTCTCTTTGCTATACAACCAAAAGATAAAAGTTAGATTGACACTGGTAAAATATGGTCACTTTAGAAAGGCGGAAAACGTAGAAGGGTAGTCACTCCAAGAAGTTCCACTATATATATATATATATATATATATATATATATATATATATATATATATATATATATATATATATATATATATATATATAATATGTTTTGTAATATCGTCTGCTGAACAGAAGATGGCTGTGATCCTTGTGAGATTTTGCTTTGCCCATTCATACAGTTGTGAAGCATTCTGGATTTGAAGGTCAGCTGGTAGCTGCAAACTAACTCTGGATGCAAGTCTTTTGAGAAATGCCACTTTGCAGGTATATTATAATCTTCAGCGTGGTAAGCTAACTAAGCAAAGTTTTGTGGTTCTTATACTGCACAGCAGCACCATACGAAAAAGTAGATGATCTTTGTAGGTTCCAATTTAGTTTTGATCAAAGAGATGAGTCTGTTTAGTAAATAGCTTACCGCAACAAGGCATTGACATAAGTAATTGCCCGCTTGCCCTGGCAAGTGATTTTTAAAAATAGGACTTTTGGGCAAGTACATTTAAGTTTACACTTCCCGAAAGGTCAAGCAGATTTTCTGAAGACTACACATTTTTCAAATAGAAATATGCAGAAATATTCCCAGAAATATGCAACAAAATGCAACACAATTTAAAGGAAAATGGTTTTCAAATCATTAAATCCATGACAAGTAATACATGCCATTCTAGCATGTTATAACTTATTTCGGGCAAGCCAAAAATTACATTGGTCAAGTATAAATCATTAACTACTTGCCCGGCATGGTAAGTTTGCTCTGAATTTTATGTTGGTGCCTGCCAACACTGTCATGAACTGAGCAATCTGATACCTTTAGACAGCTTACACTTTACATTTTGTTTTTCTCCTAGTAGTATGCCACACAGGGATGAATTGTTGCTTGGAGATTGAATCACTAAACTATAATGTACACTGATGTCACTGCGTACAATGTCTTGCTCCTCCTCCATTTCATTCTTGAGACTGCGCAAAACATGGAGAAAAAATAAAAGCAAGACTGGAAAATGCTTTAACTGTAGCCAGCACCAGGAAACGGGTGCATTTCACCATATTCGCTTTTCAAACTCAGATGAATGTCAAAAAGTTAAGGTTATTTAGGAATAGAATCATCCTGGATATACTTAACAAATATTGGCCATAGGTATGAAAAGATGTTACTTATAATGACAAGGTCAAGTTAGCTTTGTAGAGAAACCTAAATTGTAATGAGAATGCATTAAGGTATATGCTGTACAAATTTTCATATAGATCAAAGATTGATTACAAGTGAATTTGCCCAGGGATTTTAGTGACATCAACTGGCTACATAATTTATGGCAAAAGGCAGTGATGTTTACCATGCCATGTGCATTATGAAATTGAAATGTCAATTTTCGTATGATGCACCCTTACACCAAATACTATTTCCTGCTTTTTAATAAGAAATACCCAATTCTCCAAAATCAAAATTGACATGCCTTTTACTTATATCACTAAGCACCTCCTCCTCAAAATTCAGGAAAATTGAAAGATAGGTATTTCGGAAAATGTAGGTCAATGGTCACGGTCACAGAAAATGACCTTGAAAGGTCAAATGTCTCAAAAGGTCATCAAGTAACATATCGTTGGAAAGGAAATTGTCTCCTCTTTCCAACGGTACCACGGTTTTAAAAATCAGTTGGTTACTTATCAAGTTAAAGTATATTTTGTGTCCCAAAGTCGAAAATTTTGAAAAATATCAGAAATCTTTGAAGTGCTGTAGCTTCATCAATAATGATGATAACGAGCTGAAACTTGGTGTGTGTTAGTCTCTCTGCAGGGTCAACAGGTCTGCCGAATTTCACCAAAATCGGAGATGGGTCGGGAAAAAAGTGAGTGAGTTGGCATGGAATGACCCATATAGCTTAGGCACAACACTTACCACATATCTCATGTTACTGCCCAGCTGGCTTCTTCGGAGTTCATTATGTTTTGCCAGGATTGTCACCCTGTCAGCGTCATCGATAAACCGTTTATTCCTTTCAACCATTATATCCCCCCTCATGCTTGAAACGGCATCTTTACCAAAGGTACTGAAGAAGTAAATTCCAGAGGTCGACACAAATAAAATTATGATAATTAACGATTTGATAACTAACCAGCATCTAAACTCCATGTTTCGTCTTTCCATGACTTTTAGCGAATGGTATGTTTTGTTCAGTTATTATCGTGTATAACTGGGTCACTGGTACTTGCACTTAAAAGGTTCATGAAGGGCAATGCGCATCGCTCGATATGTTACTTTATTTGTGCACCGAACCGGTCAAGTGTAAGGAGAAACGGAGGTTCAGTTCGAGATGATCACATACATAGATAATTGCCCCATAGCACACGTTGAATACCACGCATGAAAGCAACACTATCAAGAGAAATATTTTAGAGATAATGTATTCACTTGATAGACAGCACTAGCCGATAACAGAACGGAAGAGTTCTACTTTCTACTTGAATTTAGCCGAGTACGTGGTTGACGTAACAATACCTTAATACTGAAGTAGCCGTAACTGCACCCAATACACACAAACACACAGTGCAGAATGTACTTATGGCGACATATTTGAATGGTTGTTTATCAACAGTTAGCAAAGGCGATGGAAGACACGAATGCACGAGAAAACGTTATGCGTTAAACTTTCCGTGTGGGTTGGGCCTGACTTTACTTGATTAAAACAACATAGATTTATGGATTGACAACCTGAGTATAAAATAATGTCGATGATTCGGGTAAATTCTGTTCGGCAAACGTATTGCTGTGTTTATTTCTTAGCCTTTTTGTTGAGTTTAACGCTCGTGTGAGAGAGGGATAACTCTTTCACCTGCGCCTAAATGTCTGTTTAATCTGGTTTTGCCTATTTAATTCATCTCTTTTCCTGTATTTGTGCATTTTTTATTTTGCATTGGTATGCGTACCTTTGAACCCATTTCAGACTTTGGCAGACAAAAATGTTCATTTTTATGATGATGTTGGGTAATATTAAACCATGCCATATTAAACACGGGTCATGGTTATGTAGTAAACATCTGGTAATGCGTGACAGTTGAATACCTACACTTGTAGCTACCCAAGGTAAGCAAGGAAAGTCTCAACCCATGTTTCTTATACTTGACAGTTCGTTGCACAAATAAAGTAACATATCGAGTGATGCGCATTGCCCTTCATGAACCTTTTAAGTGCAAGTAACAGTGACAGATACCTGACCCAGTTATGCACAATAATAACTTAACAAAACATACCATTCGCTAAAAGCCATGGAAAGACGAAACATGGAGTTTAGATGCTGGTTAGTTATCAAATCGTTAATTATCATAATTTTAATCTGGTTTTGCCTATCTAATTCATCTCTTTTCCTGTATTTGTGCATTTTTTTATTTTGCATTGGTATGCGTACCTTTGTAGCCATTTGGATCGGTCAATAAATATACATACATACAGACGATGGGTTGTAGTGGTTGATATTTGATTTGAGGACCAGGATGCTCACGACCAATGGTACAGTACAGACATTTAATTATTGCACCGGGCAATTGGACGTCTGCCAGTGACTGGTTGTACAAACACCGGTGAATAGCGTAAAAATGGCCTAGCGCATCTAAATGACCCATGTAGCTTGCAAATCAAAGCTACGTTTAGTTTGAGGTCATTCATGCATCCGTGTACAAGAAACTGGGTGGCAATCGGGCGGGCGGTCATGTATTACGCCCGGACTGTCCGCGTATTTAGTGCAGAAATAAATGCCGGCATTGTGAACTTCAATGCACTGTCCCCCCTGTCAATCTATTCCGATGTGTCTCTTTCTTTTCCATTTTGTTTTATTACACTTTAAGAAATTATTGTGTATTTGATATTTAGGAGAAACTTCGTAACAGTCTGACGTGCACGAACTCATTCGGCTCATAATTTTGTATTGCGATAATCATCGACAAGGCCGGCAACATATTCTAGAGAAGTGCACATTGGTTTGAATCTATCTGTTCTCTGTCCTCGTTTATTTGACACAACAGCTAGTTCTGAACTTCTGATAAGAAACATTGCGTGGAGGTGTTCCTAGACGCGAGGTTCCGGAACCCGCCGATAGGTGGCATCCAACCCTAGTTCCGAAAAACTCTGGACGTTCGTGCGCCCAATTCTCTGATTGGTTGTGGCCTTGGACACTACTTCAACATCGGTATCGCGCTTAATCATTGTTTTTCCTATACTTAGAATAGGCTGCGGACAGATATTGATCACGTGACCACAGAAATATCCGTACAATGCGTTTTTTAAACACTTATAATCATTCAATCATGATTGTCTGTCAGTGAAATGTTGTATCCTTGGCTTCGTTACTAGTTAGGCGCCCTCAATGTTGTGATATAGCCGTTTTAGTAAAGAACTTTCTCTTCATAAATGGAAGGATACATCTGCGTTCCTAGGTGACCGATTTACTGGGTTAGAATACAAAGTGACGTCATTGTCTGGTACTTTTTTCCTATTTAAATATATAATGCGTTTTATCAAGTTTAAAATCATCCTATTATGATCGTCTGTCAACTAATAAAATGTTGTATATTTGGCGTCGCTAGTGTCTTACTCATAAGAAAATGGAGATTACTTGTTGCGGTGTTGTTCGGCGACCCTCGCCACCGCGTGTTGGAATTCAGTGGATAGACTAGTTCCTTGAGACATGTGCGCGTGAATTTTACATTGAATAGACTAGTGCCAGTCTCTTTGAGCTGTTGCGCCCCAACAATCAGGGGGAGGGGGGCAGGGTGGACTGGTGCCGTTCAGCTGGGTGGACTCGTGCATGAAGCACACAACATATCATGGGATCATATCTAACTACAACACTAGCTCAATTGTTCAAGTTATCAATAGAGTATAGTGAGCTAGAACTATAACAGCCATTGACATGCGGTCGCGGGCGCCTTTCTCCGCACAACTTCGCGTTTTCCATCAAAATATTACATGCTCAATGCACACCTTCCCTTCTAGAATTGAGTCCTTCTGGATCACGTGATCAGGGTGAGTGCGTGTTATTATGGTATAATGCGCAACACTCAGGCCTTTGGAAATGGGTGCCTCAACGAATGATCATCTCAGTGCGAACCAACAATATATTCCACGACCAATAAATATATGATAGAATATCATGAAGTTGATATGTCTATGTCAAAAACAACAAATACAGGATGTATCTGACGGGCTCAGCTCAAGATGTCCTAGAATTTGTCGAGTTCAACCATGCTATTTAGATTTGGCCTGTGGCATACTTTGACACCATTGTCATACAATGCGACACTTGGACACCCCTAAAAATTTATTTAGTTTTTTTTCTTGCGTTGTTAATCAAATTCTCCCAAATTTGGATCTTTTCTTCAATTGTTAATTTTTCTTTTATATGTCCGAGTGGTTAAGCATTCTTACAATGATACTGATTTCTCGGAATGCTCTTCCTGCATTCTTAGTGTCTGGCGCTATGATGGTTTGACAATGGAGATATGTGTATGGCGGCATATATTTAAGTGCTCCCAGCTAGTATATATATATATGAGTATGTGTACTCAGATGTCATAATTCCAAATACATATTTCCCCACTTGTGTGTATTTTCATCAATTATACCCTGATACTTTTTTGTCCTTGATTTCAATCAACTCCGACTGTTAGCCTCATAATACCAGATATTTTCGCTTTTATATTAGAATGTACCAATCAATCCATTATTAACTGTTGTCAGCTATTGTCCCTTCATCTGCCACTTGATATCATTAATATTTGGAGCAACTTAAGGTCATTTTTCAATCAGAGGATTTGTTAAAAACTGCATCATTTTGTCTCAATAGGATGTACAACAGGAGGTCACAAATGTTAACTAGCAACTGATTGTTATTAAACCATACTAGTCATGTTTACCTATTCGACATGAACTCGGCTGGCTCAATTTTAGATGGGTATCAGAAAATTGTGTATAAAAGAAGTGACTCCTTATATACAAGACTCACTTTAAGATTGTTATGATTAACTAGATAATATATTGTACAATGTATATAATGAATGTCGTTTTGATAATATTTATAAATATATTTATGTTTGTATTTGGTCCATTATAAGCCTTCGTGGCTGGCCGGATTTTTAACACTTGGTATTGTATGTGATGAATGTCATTATCTGGATTGGACAATAAACTATTTATCAACAACAACAATATCAACCAGTCCCGTTTATGCTTTCGAGTTATATTAATTGACTTCTTTTGATATCAAATGATATCAATCGGCACACCTGTGAATGTCAATTGGTATCACTTACCACCACGCCCCATCTCCTACCGAATATCACTAATATCAATCGAATCCCTTTCATGCCTCCAAGTTACATCATTGGCCTCCCTTTACAACCTCACTTGGTATTAGCCACGACCCGATTTCCTCTACTTGATATCAATCACAGACCTTTTATCTTTTAATTGATATCATTCATAAATCGCTGTTATGACAATTAGAATCGAATATTGTACTTTGATAAAGGCGTAATTCCAATCGTTTCACCATATACATGAACAACAACAAACGCCTTCTGGTGTTATATACAATATTTGAGCACAACTCAAAATGACATCAAAGGATTCAAAGTGCTTATAAACGAGGTGATCTTGCCTGCTCGCCACAAACCAACTCTCATTTGACATAGTAACATCACAACTTCTACGGGACGATTCTTACGATTCTAATAATTCTCCTACTTCTTGAAGTTTATAAAGTTTTCTTGGTTAATACCATCTTCATCATGGAAACTGCCGATGCGAACAACTCTGATCTGTTTGCCAAGAAGCTGGCTTTACAAGCTGTCCTTAAGCTGAAGACAGAGGAATTGAGAAAACTCTGCTTGAGTGAAGCTGTAAGTATATATCTATTTCATCCTATATCTGAACATATATGCTGTATACTGTTGTACACCATATACAAATATGTACATATGTATCTTTATCTTTACATATACTGTAATATATATTGCAGTGTACAATGTTGTAGAGTGAGTAATATTCAGAAATAAATGGCGTACTGTATTTACTTTCAATCTTAGATGAAGAGAACGACATTCGTGCCTTTGATATATGAAATTGTGTCACAAAACAAGACGGCAAGAATTTCGCAGCATGTATTTAATTCATCCAATATCAATGAATTGTCTTCGTCATGAGAATATATTAATATATTTCTGCAATCGATTGTGTGCATTTATCAGTGTAATCATACCACGAATCATGTAATCATAACACATTGTTAACACATATAAAACGTGCTTAACACAATCCTTTTCTGTACAATTTCCTACCGTGACATCTATGCTGTTATCTTTTCAGGAACTCACCGGCGTCTTACCCTGGGAGACACCCCTAGTACCCCATGAACCCCTACCCACTGTGCCCAGGCGCGTGGGTACCGGGTTCTCTCTCCGTGCTGAGGTGATCAGTGATGGCGACAGTGACGATGAGGTAAGAATCAATTCTAGAAATAGTATTTACTGACTATCAATGTATGGATTCCGAATGGTATGCATCTTGTCATATTCGCGGCAAGGTTTCTAATACTTATGACAACATCTCTATTTTCATTGCGGTGAGTCCATGTACCCTTAAAACCACCACCTACATAAAGGCCACCATTTTTTGTAAAAATGTAAGCATAATTCATAGGTGTTGGATATTGAAATGGTTGTCAATTTTTACCAGATCTTAAGACTATGTTTTACTTCCAGATCAGCCAAAAGAGGGCGCGCTTGCAGCTTGAGTACGAACTTCACAGTAAGATCACCAGTGCCACTTTGAAGCTGTCACGCGAACGCCGCACCAACAGAAGCATCAGAAGACAACGGAAAGAATGCCACAAACAGATGAAAGCTAAGGTAAGAATTCAGGAGCTTATAAAGTTTAGAGTCATTGACATTTCTTTGAAAACTGCTGTTCTTTATATTCGGAAGATATTATTAATCGCAGATCCTTAGGCACAGATCTCTCTCTCTCTCTCTCTCTCTCTCTCTCTCTCTCTCTCTCTCTCTCTCTCTCTCTCTCTCTCTCTCTCTCTCTCTCTCTCTCTCTCTCTGACTAATATGTCAACAAGGCATTATATCTTCATTTGTATAGCTCTCGGACAATGCTGCCTATTATATAACGTATATGTAATGCCTGTTATATAATTGATACAATTCGTTATGTCGTGGTGATGTCGATTAGAATTCGAACTATGTGAAATATTCCATATGCACCTCACTATCATTAGAAACATTTATTTGCGCCTGCTGCCATTCATATTTTTTGAAATATAGGACAAATCTAGAGATAAACATCGTACATACAATGAGTCAATAGCAATGTAATCATTACATTCACAATTCTTTTTTTGTTATTGTTTTCTCATGTTTGTTTTCATTGTTTTCCAGCTGCAGCAACTCGAGATGAAGATGAGCGCCCTCCGTGAGTCACCGATGACATCATCCCAGGAATCTTTAGATGGACTGGGAGGTAGAGATTGATTGTACCGTGGTGCTGCCACCTGCTGATCACTAGTGATACCAACGACTGTGTTGAGAGATACGACCTTTTAGGATTATTCCAGCATATTCTCGTTGGATCCAGGTCAAGATTGAAACGAAATCCGATACCATTCGTCTGGAAATAGTCTTAGCTTAAAGTATGACACATTTGAAGCAGATCTGTAGACGGCCCGATACCTAAAATGCATGTTTTGGTGAAGTTCGAAATAGCGAAAAGGGTCAAAATCCTAAAATCCTCTTCTGCTAGTGATTAAGCCTATCGTAGCTTCTGTCATAGTTGCTCCCTTATTCTGAACAGTGTGGGTCTATCAGCGAATCTGATTTTAAGTAAATAGCTATAGTCTTTATGTAAACATGGCTCTACATTCACAAACTGACCCGATAAACCACATGAAAAGTGTGGTTAGTGTTATCATACGTCCTACAATAACGTTACTGCGGGTACCAGTCATTGCCTAGTTGCTATGTAAATCATTGCTCGTCGTTAACGGTTATGTACATAGTTGTAAATAGAATGTATTCTGTAAATTGAATGAGATATATGTAAATAAAACTATAATAACTAAGCATGTGTGTCCTTTTTATTTGGTATAATTATATATGGTATATAGATGTACTTTACTCTGGTATATACCCAGTCGATTTCATCTTGTTCGGAATGTACGACTTCAGCACAAGTGAGTTTATACTAGAATACTCGCGTAACTACTACAGATATAATTATGAAAAAGTTGTCTATTGTATCCAATTTCAAGTTATTCAAGATAGAACTTATCCTTATCTCAATTTCCTCAGTCCAGAGCGGACAGATTATGGTGATGCACTCAAGGAAAATCAAATATTTGAAGATGTAATGTGGATGATTACCTACCATTTAGCCTTTAGTTATTTTGCACACTTTGGCGCTATTTTCAAATTATTTTTCGAAGTATTGGTGCATCTTTGACATTCTCTACAGCTTAAGTCATGAATGGTTTATGCACTCACAGAAAGAAGATCTTCCTTGCAGAACTGCTGTTTACGTCACACGGACCGATACAGTAGTATCGATTATCGATTAGGGTACAGTAATATATATATATATCAAAAATAAAACATAAATTCCCACGGAACGTATTTGTACTTTATTATTGCCAATCTTCATTAAAAAGGTATAAAACCAATCACGTGCACCACAAGGTAGAAGGCTAAATTAATACGTGTCTGGTCACCTAGTGACTAGTCAACAATTTTTACATAACGAAACATCTGCGTCGACTGCATTTGCCCTTTTTTGCAACAAACTACATGTAACATATGCTGAAATATCCCCACAGAAGAAAAACATTTAAAACCTTGTTTTGATCGTTAATAATAAGATTAACTTGATGTTCTCCATTCGAAACGAAAAATGCAGTCCACAATGAGGGAGGATCTTCAGATCTCCAGCGGTGTAACACGACTTGGTTATCTTTTAGGAATAAAACACCGATTGGTCACGCACATGCGCAGGACGCACCTATTGAGCTGTTCTTGTTAATACCTAGATGGATAGCCGTGTCCAGGCTGTTGAGCAATATCTGCTGGTTGCGTATCCGGCGATCTAAATTCGTGTGATCGACATTCGTGGTAGTGATAAAAAATAACTGATAATACAAGAAATATGTCTCTCAGGTGGGTTACCCTTGTGCTTCAACGGGTTTCTTAATAGCAGGTAAAGCATGCTCTAGGACATTACGCGATACTTGAGTTGATATTCTTCGCCTCGAAAGCAATTCTTGGAAGGTCGTTATAGAGATGAGCGCGGAGAACAGCCTGAAATGATAACATGACCTCACTAGTTAGAAAACGCATTGATACTATACTGAGTGTCACAGAAAACACAATACTCAAAGTATTGAAAACATTCTCAAGAACAAGCCACAGGATGAAATGTTTAACCCATTAACGCTCACAGCGGACAAAATCCGTCTGACAACATTGCTGGTATAGTTCAGGCGAAAGTATGATCGGGAAATATTTGAAGGAAAAATGGTATTAATCAGAAATCTACTAACAACTCCCCTTCAAATATTTTGAAAAGATAACTATCAATTCTCAAGTTACTGCAAAAATACCATATAACCAGAGGACAGCTTTTAAGGAACTGTTAAGCATGAAAGGGTTAAAGGGTGCTTGAGAAAATATCAAACGTCATTTTACTATGAGTGGCTTCCCCTGTTGCCGATAGGTCTAGCACACTATACAACATCTGTGCGTATACAAATGTGTAGTGTGGTGAAGGGTTGGTAGTGTTCGTAAAAGGAATGGAATACCTGATATGTGATACACTATGAACTGAACTTTTCGTACACTAATACCTCACAGCATCACTCTATGAAATGACTATATATTGAATGCGATACCAAATGTCACTTACGTTAATAACTTTTTCTTTCTTCTCATTCTTCACATTGTCCTTCGATGTTTTTCGGAACAAATACTGAAAATCAAAAGAGAGGGAGTAGAGTATGTTATTAATTTCCTTAGGGTGACGTATGACTGATTTATTTTCTAATCAATAGATAAATATGTAGTCTCAACGGGAGGCGGTAACTACATTCTAGTGTTAGGTGTTATAAGATGTTGACATAAAATATACTATTGCAAGGGGAATGCAACGATTGTTAAAAAAGTTAATGATTATGTGACGTCACCATAATCAAACGTGATGAAAATGACATTGGTAGGAGTTAACAGTGGTCTTTAAAGATATACGTTCTTGAAAGACAGGTATAATACATCTTCTTTAAAAATTTTACGATGGTGTAGGAGTGAAAGAAAAAATATTAAAAAAAAACTTTTTACACGACCTCCCTCTATGGACTTGGCGGATAAAAAGTTTTAGTTACCCTCCCTTTGTAGAAGTGGGTGGGTAAAACGGTTTTGTTTGCCCATCAACTGTCGCATATGCGGGCGATTAAAATGTTTTTTTATTCATCCTCCCAAATGATGGTCCGTGTAAGTTTTTTTTTTTTAATTTTCTCTCACACACCTGCGCCATGTTTGAAGGAGAGAGAGAGAGAGAGAGAGAGATGAGAGAGAGAGAGGAGAGAGAGAGAGAGAGAGAGAGGAGAGAGAGAGAGAGAGAGAGAGAGAGAGTATGAGAGTGAGAGAAGAGAGAATGTGTGTGACTATATGTGAGAGAGAGAATGAGTGAGAGAGTGAATGAGAGAGAGAGAGAGAGAGAAAGAGAGAGAGAGAGAGAGAGAGAGAGAGAGAGAGAGAGAGAGAGAGAGAGAGAGAGAGAGAGAGAGAGAGAGAGAGAGAGAGAGAGAGAGAGAGAGAGAGAGAGGGAGTGTATGTTACCATGACGCTGAGTGCGGCCAGGATGACGACGCCGATGCCCACGACGCACATGACGATGATGAGCGTGACGTACTCCATCTCACTGCCAATATGGCTGCTGCGGAGGAACACAGGCTCGGCGGCGGAAATAACTGCCAAGAAAACATTGTTTCAAATTAGAATCAATTGCCGATGTTTTCAATATTAATCGCGATAAAAACAACAGTCAACCTTTATTTTCAGACGTGTAAATCAACTGACAAATATGAGAACATCATTATCACTCTTTGCAGATCTTCAAAACTCAACCTAGTCCCCTCTTGAGCCGACAAAAGTTATGACATTCATTGAAATAAATTGATTACAAAGCAATATTCTACAAACTATTTGTTATTTCTTTTAGTCTAGATGTATTCAACACCCCTTTTTTAAGTCTAGATGTATTCAACACCCCTTTTTTGAAGTCTAGATGTATTCAACACCCCTTTTTTGAAGTCTAGATGTATTCAACACCCCTTTTTTGAATTTGACATGAGCTACGTTCAAATTGCCGGAACATAACATTAATATGCATTCGGGCTGTGTGGGGTTTATGATACTTTAAACTATAGAAAACCGGATGTGTTCAATAACCCCTTTAATAAGTATGATCAAAAATATATGTGCCGCATTTGATGAGTTTAAATCTTGCGTTTTTAGTTCTCAGAACATGTATGCTCGCCAAATATGTGTGGGTTAATAAAAGAAATCACAGAAAACATTTTACATTTAGGTTGTTGCTTGCAACCCCATGCATACGACCAATGGTGTGTTTATTTATAGATAGACACTTGATAATCGTTATCTTTTTCGATTCTAAACCTCACAGATTCATGCTTAGCACAACCTTAGATGAATAAAAGAATGGATATGAAGCGAGAGAACAATTACTATATGCGCTATAGTGAAGACCTGGCTATAACATTGGTCTCGAATTTGGCCTCAGTGTGACGCCACTAGGAGACTAGGGCCAATGAGGGCTCTCGCATCGTTTACATTACAGAGAAGCTGCACACCAACACGCGCAGAACGTATCTGCTGGGTTATTCGCCGCAGCCTGGTTGTTAACCCTTCCAATGCTGAGGCTACTTTCGTCCAAAGCATAAGGACACAAATATTTTTGAAAAACATCTAAACCCTGTCATGTTGGTATTCATTGGATAGCTCTTGATGAGTACTTTCAGATGAGTACCCATCTGCCAGAGTTTCAGCAATCTTTCAGGTTTTTTGCATCATTTTGTGTTGGCAAAATTAGCCACCAGCAGCATAAGGGTTAATAGGTTGACCGGCTAGTTTCATATTCACTTGACTGTTTCTATTCATCTAAGGCATAACAACAACTTACCATGTCCCTCTGTCTCCTGGACAACGTGAGCGTCCTGAGGGGAAGGTGAGGCGAGCTCTGACCAGGTAGTCTCCACCCTCTTAGGTATAGGTGGCGCTGTGGTCGTCGTGGTAACGGGATTGGTGGTTTTGGTTGTGGGTGTCGCTTTGACGCCTATATGAAAGAAAATCATTTTGAGATATAACTAATATATTTCACTGACTTCTTTTTCTTTTACAATTTTCTTTATTCATCATAGGTATGGTCAATATTTTACTTTGGGAAATAGTACGTTTAGTGAGAAGTGAATGCGAAAGATACTACACCATATTATACTTTATATTAACTTAGATGAATAGACATGGTCGACATTCGTGATGTAAACAATTGCACTTTCGACTAACTTAAAAAGTCATAATATTCCTTGCAACTTTCATAATATACTTTTGTATCATGTGCATTTCGGTTATATTTTGAATATATATCGTTTTAGAGTAAGAGCATTCCGTTATATTATTTTCAACAGAATTTTAATTTCCTTTCAAGGAACGGGTTGAGTAAAATGTGTTGCGCACGACTACTACTCCATGTTTGAGCGGTTTTATGCACTCAGCACTGGCCGCTCAGTGTCTTACCCCTCTACGCCCCAAATATGGCATGCGAGAAAGTTATCAGTGACTATCGGAGGTTAATACCAGGGTAATACGTGGCTAAGTCATATATTCAAGTACAGGCAGAAATATAGCGACAACCAAAATTCCAAACCTATGCATTTCATCGGGATACTTACCTCTACAGACTGTCATGCACTCCCTTCGACTTTCAAAGCGATTTCCGTTTCCTCTACAGCCGGTGTAGATAAATGGCTGGCATTTGGAGGTGGCCGGGTTGTAGTACCACATCCTCTGGATGGCCCGGCACGGACCCGGGTCAAGGGGCAGACTGCACATGTCACGTGACCGCCAGTAAGGCTCATCCTCTTTTCCCGAGAGAGGGTTCATCCTTCGGTGTGGCCTGCCACGTGGGAACTCAAGGTCGTCGCCAATGGGAACCAAGGGCAGCTGCCTGCTGTGCTGGCGGCCATATTGGATGGGATGGAACTGTGGCACCTGGTGGGGGTTGATGAAGTCAGGGATTAGCGGTGGAAGTCTAGCATCGTCCGTGAAGCCTGGCACGGCCGGTTTGATCACCATCACCTGATGAGCTGTCAAAACAAGAGAACCAGAAAATTATTGCAATTATCACAAAATTATTCGTGCTTCGTACACTTGATTAATCATTTGGTTAATTGTTTACAATTTGTTTGCTACTTTTCCCGTGTTTTATTTGCTACGATTTACGTTGTCATACCTGTCAACATTCAGCTATACAAAATCAGGAGATTTTATGCGGTTCATTATTTTGGCTTCTTTCACGGCATTTTGTTTAGTTCCAATCCTGGCCACCAGGGGCCAGGTTAGTAGTTTAGTTTAGGAGTGGGCTATTATGTTTCACAGAAGTAGGCAAAATGACAATCATACAAATATATGTTAATGAAATAATTTTTATTTTGTGTAGCAGATCACACTTAAAATAATTTTACAAGGAGGTGAATTTTCCTTGTCAGTCATTGTTGATTTTTCTTGTCTGATGATGGTAGCCCACGTTGCACCTTTCCCTCTTAATCCGGAGAACAGTACGTGGCTACATGATAATTCCAATTAGTAAGGGATTAGCTATGAATACCCTGCTGATAGGGATGAATTACAACAGTAATTGGGTCAGGTGAGATACACGGGAGGGAGCAGACTGACCTACTTGCTGAGAAAAAGATGGAGAATTTTTCAAAGTCAGCAAAATCAGTAGCTAATCAGTTGATTTCTTCAAATCAGGTGCTCAATCAGTAGACAGCATTTTTGGGATCTGAAATCAGTAGAGTACTGCTCAAATCAGTAGAGTTGACAGGTATGCGTTGTATTTGATATGGTTTTGTTCTTCACTCGTACAGTCAATAAACATACAATACAATACTACAATATAAAATGACGGAAGACAGGGGTTCATAATGTTCTTATCCACCTGTGTGATAAGAACATTATGAACCCCTGTCTTCCGTCATTTTGTATTTGTATTACATGATGTTCTTATTTCCAGCTTGGACACTGGTCAAGTGACTAAGTGTTTATTTTCCCTTGATTAGCGTTTTGAATTCATTATTCTCCCAGGTCACAAAGTGCAACGATGTAGGCATCAGTCTGTACTATAAACCCCTTCCTTTTTCGGCCACATACCAAATTAACTAACAATAGCAACTAACATCACGTGATGTTCGCTCTCTTTTCTTCCACCCATTTTCGGCAAACCATCAAAAACCTTTATTCTGTCCATTACCTCTGATGATTGTCTGTAGACATGAAACCGCCATTTTGGATGATTTTTGATATCTCATCCAGAGGTCGCCACCGTCCGGCACCTCCCAATGTATACACGATTGTTGACCATGGCAACCCACGTGGGACCATGGCAACACGTGGACTCTCTATTTTTGGACCTGGGAACGCTAGTCAGCTGAATGACCAACGCGGTCATTAGCGGTTAGGTTCTCTTCTTCGACACCAGGGAGAATCCTTCGTCTTCCACTTTTACTCCTGTCCTCCTACAATACTACAATATAGTTGCAACTTTGGCAAAGGCTTCCCTGGTTGCAAACCTAACTCGGCAAATCAATTACAAAACGAACCCATTTCATACTTTTATTGCATAAAAGAACAATTCCAACAGTTGAAAAGAAATCATTTGTTAAAATTAGATTTAAAGATATAAAAAGTAGCAAATACTACAAACGGTGAAGCAAGGAACGCTCGGTTGAGTATACATTAGCTAGACAATTGAGTTATCCTATTTTGCAAATAATATACGTCAATTGCCTACCATAAACGATCTTATCTTAGGAGAACAAAGATAATTGTGAAACTTGAATGAAAAAATGTTGTTTCTGCTCTTTTAACAATTATGCTGGTGGCTAATTTGGCCAATACAAAATGACGTGAGAACCTAAATAAACTGACTGAAACCCTGGCACATAGTTTCTCATATCAGAATACTCCGGGAGAGCTATCCAATGAATACGAACATGACAGGCTTTGATAGGTTTTCAAAAATCGATGCATCCTTGTGCTTTGGACGAAAGAAGCTTAGCACTGGAAGGGTTAAACAAGTGTTTTGCCCAAATATAACTGCACTTGATGACCCGCGGTTAGTATTGTCTGTTACAAAGCTATTCAATACAAACAGGCAAGAAGTATACAGGCAAGAAGGAAAATCATGCCAATCAATAATGCCAAACTGAAACATGTAATCGGCCTGTGGTGACCATTCCTAGGTACACAATAAAGATATCGAATTTCTGTACAAGTCGATCTGACGTCTGCCAGTAAATGGGGGTTCCCAGGTTGTGCCCCCCCCCTCCCCCATTTTCGAACTCATTTTTCTTTTTCTTTTTCTTTTTCGGTCGCCAACCACTTTTTTTAAGTAACAGTCCTAACAAGAAATATAAAGATAGAGTTTTGTCAAAAAATGACCACATACACGGACTAATAGAGAGCATTATCTACCGGAGGGAAATATAGTTCTACAGTATTGATCATAATCAGTGTCAGTAAGACTCCTGTTTTACAAGACATCGATATCATATTCCTAGGCTAACATCTTTACACTTGAGCTCCAAATCGGGATTTCCCACTCGGGCCTCCACATGTGCCCAAACAATATAAGGACAGGCCAAAAAAAGTTTGGTTATTAACTTATGATTACGTCCTAAACAATATATAGGTAGGGTAACAATGTGAGTAGGTACAATAACTGGTGGGCTTTGTCAGATAAGTATCCTGAAAGGATGCGAGAATGTGAAATTATCGTTAAGATTATATGCCATGCTAGTGCTGTACGAGGTGACGATTTTAAGTATAAAAATCAGTAAGGTACTAGCAAAATGTGTGATATGTGTAACGAATATGAAATAGAGAACGCAAGGCACTTCATTCTTCAATGCTCATTTTTTAATGAGGAACGAGATACAATGCTATGTGAAATTGACCAGATTTTAGCCGACATAGACGTCCCTTTTTCCGAAATGATACTGATATGCTATTAACCTTACTAGGGAGACACAACGAAAACCTGTGTGAGGCAATTCAGGATGAAATCTGGTTGGTTATCCTGAAATGTGTATCAACCATGTATAGGAAGAACCTTAAATGTAAGAGTGGGATAGGGAAGAGTGTACAGCACCACCTTAAAGCTGACCCACCCCTGGTTACACGACCCTATCCCCACTAGATTACAGCATCTGATCCACATAATGCAATGACGTACCCGGACATTTTTTGTATATAAGTTTATTGTGTCCTTTATCATTTAATTGTTTCTTCTTTCACACTAGTACATATCTTGTGTTTTTGTACTCTGATACAGTCAATAAAACATATATAAATGGTTGGAGAATTGATATCTAGGACAGCGAGGCTATGTTTGGGTAGGAACTAGGAACAGTTCATTTTTCAGTAGGATTGGCAAAAAAAACTTACGGGTAGGGGACAATAGCTAGGTAGGGTAGGGTGATAGGAACCAAAAATCTTTTTAGGTCACACCTGAATCTGTGGTAAAAAACCATGTTCTAGTGAGCTGTTGATAGATCCCGATATCAGTCCAACGGCCCATGAATGGAGGCGGACAAGTCGACAGGTTCGACAAGTACGGTAGTTGATGCAAAGCATCAATAGTCAAAAGGCGGGGCCAAGTTATTTATGAACTTGTGAGGGAACCGGATGTATAAAGAACATTAACATTATAAAGGAAAAAAATTTATAATGACTAGATTTGTATCATTTTTGTAGAAATGAAACAAATATCGGAATTCTAGGCGCAAGCTGGAGACTTCGAAATCTCTTGGGTACGAAGCTACTTGGGTACGCATCAGTTTGGTTACGAACCAGTTTGGTTACGAAGTCTCCTGATTTCCTTCTATACACATAGTATTTTTTTTCTTTAGTAATTTTCCTTCCTATACTGAAAAATATACTTTATGTCCGCTTAAAATATTTTATATATTTGAAAACTTCATGTTAAATTAAAATTAGGAAGGCACGATTTTCCGCGGCAAAGGTAATGTACCGGGCCAACATTTATATTATAACAAATCAGAATAGAGAATTATATTCAGTCCGGCCTCAGTATTTCCAACATGGCCGTCCAGACTATAAACATCTCAAAACAGCTTCCCAGATAGGCGTGGCCTGAGGGCCCCGCCAATAATACAAATGCTGGGTTGAAAATTAGATGAATAAAAACAAGTGGATATGAAACCAGCCGGTCAACCTAAACAACCAGGCTGCGGCGAATATCCCAAAAGTTACGTTTTGCGAATGTTGGTGCCCAACTTTCTCTGTAATGTAAACGATACAAGAGTCCTTGGTCTTTGTCTCCTAATGACGTTACGCTGTGGCCAGATTCGAGACCGCTGGGATTAAGCCAGGTCTTTACAGTAGCGCATATCGTAATTGGTCTCTCGCTACATATCCATTTCTTTTACTCATCTAAGGTTGCAATTAGCTGTAACTTGAACACAAAGAATGAATTCTTCAGACCATACTACAGGTTTATTTATGGCTGCTGCTTTTTCGACCCTTACATGTTTACTCTACTTGCGCAGCTTCTGGTAGATGTGTTATGTTGATTTGGTTAAGCGTTACAGAATCCAGCCGAGAATTGTTCAATCTTTCATCTTTCAACACTCTGCCATCAGGACCTCGATTTTTGGAGTTTGACCAGGGTGTATCTAGGTCAACCATGATTTAATTTCTGCATGTATTAGCTGGTTTCTCGTTCCTTTGACCCAAGCAGACTTGAAATGCAGTATTCCACGGATTTCAGTTCGAGTCTTCTCGCGAGGCTGGCTATGACACAATCATGACGGTGCAAAATGGCGGCCTGCGGGAAGTGACATTCGTGCTATATCCTAAGACTTAGATCACTCGGCTGTCTGGACAGGCCCTCATAGTGGTGAGAGTAGGCAGTGACTTATAACTACCCAAGATAAAGAGAATCAACATTCACGCCATTCCTTAGATTACTCAGCTATCTGGACAGGTCCGCAGTGGTGAGCCCGGGGGGGGGGGGGGGGGGGCACTTCGGTATTTAGGGGGGTACATACGCTCGTTATCAAAATTTAAAAATAACCCTAAAGCACTGATTTCTGGCCAAAAAAGCACCCTTATTTTAAAAAATACGATGACTTTTTCCTGTAAAATACACCCCTTTTATCAAAACACTGACATTGGATGAACGGGAACACGCATTCTAACTTTTGATGTCATAATTCTCTGTCTGTATTAGCGGCAGCAGTAGCGGTAGCAGACTCGGAAGCCCAGTCACTTCGGGAGTCACCCGGCCCCAGAGCCGCGGATATTTCGTGGATTGTAAGGGGATTTTCGCACCCCATACTTTGTGCCTGGGTACAAAAAGTTATCTTTCTTTTACAAAATCGCGGACATGCGGAGGTCTTGAAAAAGACCCCTTCTTCCACGAAATACGTAACGCGGGTGCGGCCCCCCTCTGTATCTAAGTATCTAAGTGCCCCCCCCCCCCCCCCCCCCCCCCCCTCCCGCACCGGGAGACAGCTGGCAGCCTATCAGGACTGACCATTCAGTAAGTTGAGCATGGGCTACTCATGGCGCTCTAAAGTGGTAGGAAGCATTATTTTGGCCACAATATTAATAGCATACGTTTTGAGTCATGGTGCACTAAGTGCAGATCGTCATATCGACTATGTAATGTGTAGTGTGGCATCGAATGGTAGCCATCCATACAATGGCAATGGACTGCATACGCTAGAATCTATACGTGAAGGAATCCTAGAGACCTATGGTGATCTCAACTACGATAAAACTGAACAGCGCAAGTGGATGGCAGAATTGGAGAAATTCATTCACAGCATAGTATCTCACAGGCGATACATTCTGTCAAATCGTACATCCAACACTGTATACGGTACATATAAAGCTATTAGCGGCAGTCGGGTGACCGTTTTGGCACCAGATGCAAAAGACTTTTTTCGCGTGGCAGAACTCCACCCACAGCTTAAAACGTTCATTTTTGGCAAACCTAAAGAGGCCACGAGCTATCGCGTACTGAACAACACGTTTGATTGGATTTGCGATGATCGCTTATATGGTCACTTGACTACCAAGGAAAAGCATCATTTCACTTCGTGGTATCCAAACGCGTGTGAGAGGGACATATCGAAATCGTTCATACCCCGATACAAACTGGACAACCTTTTTTGGCGAAGCAAACTAAACGAGGATATCTCGCAAGACATGATCAGAAGCGGTGATGGCTACCCGATACCTACTTTCATGAACATTGTAGAGGACGGTTCCGTGTCGCCATTAGGCTACGTATTTAGCAAAGATATGAAGTTAGCTCACATGCAATGTGAAACAGACAAATCGCCAAATATTCCTAAATTTCCCACGGTTGTTCCGTGTTACGAAGAGGTATTTGTCATATCCCAATACTGGGGTGAGGCCGTATACCACGCTATAGCCGAGGACCTAACTAGGGCAGGTCCGTATATATCATTCTTAAAACAGCATCCAAACATAAAGATACACACGGTTAATTTCAACGTCATAGGGAACTTTCTCGCAATCTTGGGTATCGACAAGAGCAGACTCGTGGATAAAAATGTTCGTGCAAAAATTGTCTATGTACCACAGGGCACCCCTTGTGGAAACCCGCGGGTTCTGGGTACGCAGATGCTTGTCAGGGCCCTCCGGGTTCAGATGATAAAGAAGCACCCTCCCACGAATAGCCCAAAACGCAACATTTTACTCATTCGACGCTCTGGCACGCGTAGATTTAAACACCACGACGCCATCTTGAAAAGTATTCAAGACATGTCACGACCGTTCGGATACAAAGTTATGGTATTCAAGGATAACCCCATCCCTCCTTTTGCGGAAGTTGCTGAAATGTTTTTTCGTGCTGATATTGTTGTAGCACCCCATGGAGCAGGGTTAGTCAACACGATTTTGTGCGAGCCAGGCACGGTGGTTATTGAAGGGTTGTGCCACTTGCCCCACACTAATATGTGCCACAAACACACTGCAGTTATAGCGGGTCTGCGGTACTACGGCACCGCCTCCTATAGGGGTTGTGAGGAGATAAATGACCTAAGGACTTCGGATATTGAAAAACCACTTAGATTTTACCTGGATCAGTTGAATCGTACCGTTAAAAGTGATGCTATGACTTACAGTTGATTTGTACAAAATAAAGGTCCGTCCTAATCAGCGTTTACCTTCATATACACTGAAAACTCACAGATGGCACCTTGGAACCAAGGCAAAAGCTTTCACACTTATAATCAATATTCCTTTCATGAGAGTAACTAATGATTAGCTTATCTTGACAATTTGTGGATTAAAATTTTGCTGAACTTTGAACGTAGACGGTGTAGTCTAGACCGTTATTATCATTTTTTCTCCGCTATAGATATATATATATATATATATATATATATATATATATATATATATATATATATATATATATATATACATATATATATATATATACATATATATATATATAT
>OZ012688.1:24563183-24575683 GCA_963942565.1 Maea johnstoni
TTTTTTTTATTTTCTCTTTCACTTCTACACCATCGTGAAAATCTCAAAGAAAATGTATTATACCTGTCTTTCCAGAACGTATATCTTTAAAGACCACTGTTAACTCCTACCAATTGTCTATTTCATCACGTTTGATTATGATGACGTCACATAATCATTAACTCTTTTAACAATCGTTGCATTCCCTTTGCAATAGCATATTTTATGTCAACATATTATAACTTCTAATACTAGAATGTAGTTAGTGCCTCTCGTTGAGACTAATGATGCGTACATATTTTTTCATCTGAATTAGAAAATAAATCAGTCGTACGTCACCCTAAGGAAATGAATAACTTACTCTACTCCGTCTCTTTTGATTTTCAGTATTTGTTCCGAAAAACATCAAAGGACAATGTGAAGAATGAGAAGAAAGAAAAAGTTATTAACGTAAGTGACATTTGGTATCGCATTCAATATATAATCATTTCATATAGTGATGCTGTGAGGTATTAGGGTACGAAAAGTTCAGTTCATAGTGTATCACATATCAGGTATTCCATTTCTTTTACAAACACTACCAACCCTTCACCACACTACACATTTGTATACGCACAGATGTTGTACAGTGTGCTAGACCTATCGGCAACAGGGGAAGCCACTCATAGTTAAATGACGTTTGATATTTTCTCAAGCACCCTTTAACCCCTTCATGTTTAATAGTTCCTTAAAAGCTGTCCTCTGGTTATATGGTATTTTTGCAGTAACTTGAGAATTGATAGTTATTTTTTCAAAATATATGAAGGGGAGTTGTTAGGAGTATTCTGATTAATACCATTCTTCCTTCAAATATTTCCCGATCATACATTCGCCCTGAACTATACCAGCAATGTTGTCAGACGGATTTTGTCCGCTGTGAGCGTTAATGGGTTAAACATTTCATCCTGTGGCTTGTTTTTGAGAATGTTTTCAATACTTTGAGTATTGTGTTTTCTGTGACACCCAGTATAGTATCAATGCGTTTTCTAACTAGTGAGGTCATGTTATCATTTCAGGCTGTTCTCCGCGCTCATCTCTATAACGACCTTCCAAGAATTGCTTTCGAGGCAAAGAATATCAACTCAAGTATCGCATAATGTCCTAGAGCATGCTTTACCTGCTATTAAAAAACCCGTTGAAGCACAAGGGTAACACACCTGAGAGAAATATTTCTTGTATTATCAGTTATTTTTATCACTATCACGAATGTCGATCACGCGAATTTCGATCACCGGATACGCAACCAGCAGATCTCGCTCCACAGCCTGGACACGACTATCCATCTAGGTATTGACAAGAACAGCTCAATATGTGCTTTCTGCCCATGTGCGTGACCAATCGGTGTTCTATTCCTAAAAGATAACTAAGTCGTGTTACACCGCTGGAGATCTGAAGATCCTCCCTCATTGTGGACTGCATCTTTCGTTTCGAATGGAGAACAAGTTAATCTTATTATTAACGATCAAAACAAGGTTTTAATTGTTTTTCTTCTGTGGGGATATTTCAGCGTATGTTACATGTAGTTTGTTGTTTGCGAAATTATTGCAAAAAAAAGACAAATGCAGTCGACGCAGACGTTTCGTTATGAAAAAATTGTTGACTAGTCACTAGGTGACCAGACACGTGATAATTTCTACCTTGTGCACGTGATTGGTTGTATACCTTTTTAATGAAGATTGGCAATAATAAAGTACAAATACGTTCCGTGGGAATTTATGTTTTATTTTTGATATATATATATATATATATATATATATATATATATATATATATATATATATATATATATATATATATATATATATATATATATATATATATATATATATATATATATATATATATATATGTGTGTGTGTGTGTAAGTATACATATATATATGTGTGTACAGAACCAGTTCCGCTTAAAAGTTGCTTTGACTTTTTGAGCGGCTATCTTACAACCCTTCAAACATTTTTTTTTTAGACTTTTCTCTACTGCTAATCAAATTCATACTGTACCCTAATCGATACTACTGTATCGGTCCGTGTGACGTAAACAGCAGTTCTGCAAGGAAGATATTTTTTCTGCGTGTGCATAAACCATTCATGACTTAAGCTGTAGAGAATGTCAAAGATGCACCAATACTTCGAAGAAATAATTTGAAAATAGCGCCAAAGTGTGCAAAATAACCAAAGACTAAATGGTAGGTAATGATCCACATAACATCTTCAAATATTTGATTTTCCTTGAGTGCATCACCATAATCTGTCCGCTCTGGACGGAGAAAATTGAGCTAAGGATAAGTTCCATCTTAACTTGAAATTGGATGCAAAAGACAACTTTTCCATGATTATATCTGTAGAAGTTACGCGAAAAAGAGAATATTCTAGTACAAACTCACTTGTGCTGAAGTCGTACATTCCGAACAAGCTAAAATCGACTAGGTATATACCAGGGTAAAGTATATATATATATATACCATATATAATTATACCAAATAAAAAGGACACACATGCTTAGTTATTATAGTTTTATTTACATATATCTCATTCAATTTACAGAATACATTTTATTTACAACTATGTACATAGCCGTTAACGACGAGCAATAATTTACATAGCAAGTGCAATGACTGGTACCCGCAGTAACGTCATCTGGCAACGTATGATAACACTAACCACACTTTTCATGTGGTTTATCGGGTCAGTTTGTGAATGTAGAGCCATATTTACATAAAGACTATAGCTATTTACTACTAGATTAGCTGATAGACCCACACTGTTCAGAATAAGGAGCAACTATGACAGAAGCTACCATAGGCTTAATCACTAGCAGAAGAGGATTTTAGGATTTTGACCCTTTTCCCTATTTCGAACTTCACCAAAACATGCATTTTAGGTATCGGGCCGTCTACAGATTTGCTTCAAATGTGTCATACTTTAAGCTAAGACTATTACCAGACGAATGGTATCAGATTTCGTTTCAATCTTGACCTGGATCCAACGAGAATATGCTGGAATAATCCTAAAAGGTCGTGTCTCTCAACACAGTCGTTGGTATCACTAGTAATCAGCAGGTGGCAGCACCACGGTACTATCAATCTCTACCTCCCAGTCCATCTAAAGATTCCTGGGATGATGTCATCGGTGACTCACAAAGGGCGCTCATCTTCATCTCGAGTTGCTGCAGCTGGAAAACAATGAATACAAACATGAGAAAACAATAAAAAACAAGAATTGTAAATGTAATGATTAGATTGCTATTGACTCATTGTATGTGCGATGTTTATCTCTAGATTTGTCCTATATTTAAAAAAAAATATGAATGGGAGCAGGCGCAAATAAATGTTTCTAGTGATAATGAGGTGCATATGGAATATTTCACATAGAATTTTAATCGACATCACCACGACATAACGAATTGTATCAATTATATAACAGGCATTACATATACGTTATATAATAGGCAGCATTGTCCGAGAGCTATACAAACGAAGATATAATACCTTGTTGACATATAGTCAGAGAGAGAGAGAGAGAGAGAGAGAGAGAGAGAGAGAGAGAGAGAGAGAGAGAGAGAGAGAGAGAGAGAGATCTGTGCCTAAGGATCTGCGATTAATAATATCTTCCGAATAGGAAGAACAGCAGTTTTCAAAGAAATGTCAATGACTCTGAACTTTATAAGCTCCTGTTTTCTTACCTTAGCTTTCATCTGTTTGTGGCATTCTTTTCGTTGTCTTCTGATGCTTCTGTTGGTGCTGCGTTCGCGTGACAGCTTCAAAGTGGCGCTGGTGATCTTACTGTGAAGTTCGTACTCAAGCTGCAAGCGCGCCCTCTTTTGGCTGATCTGGAAGTAAAACATAGTCTTAAGATCTGGTGAAAATTGACAACAATTACAATATCCAACACCTATGAATTATGCTTACATTTTTACAAAAACTGGTGGCCTTTATGTAGGTGGTTTTAAGGGTACATGGACTCACCGCAATGAAATTAGAGATGTTGTCATAAGTATTAGAAACCTTGCCGCGAATATGACGAGATGCATACCATTCGAAATCTATGCATTGATAGTCAGTTAATACATTTTATAATTGATTCTTACCTCATCGTCACTATCGCCATCACTGATCACCTCAGCACGGAGAGAGAACCCGGTACCCACGCGCCTAGGTACAGTGGGTAGGGGTTCATGGGGTGCTAGGGGTGTCTCCCAGGGTAAGACGCCGGTGAGTTCCTGAAAAGATAACAGCACAGATGTAGGAAATTGCCCAGAAAAGGATTGTGTTAAGCACGTTTTATATGTGTTAGCAATGTGTTATGATTACATGATTCTTGGTATGATTACACTGATTGCAGAAATATATCAAATCATTCTCATGACGAAGACAATTCATTAATATTGGATGAATTAAATACAAGCTACGAAATTCTTGCCGTCTCGTTTTGTGACACAATTTCATATATCAAAGGCACGAATGTCGTTCTCTTCATCTAAGATTAAAAGTAAATACAGTACGCCATTTATTTCTGAATATTACTCACTCTACAACATTGTACACTACAATATATATTACAGTATATGTAAAGATAGTTACAGATGTATACAGATGTATATGATGTACAACAGTATACAGCATATATGGATATATACTTACAGCTTCACTCAAGCACAGTTTTCTTAGTTCCTCTGTCTTCAGCTTGAGGACAGCTTGTAAAGCCAGCTTCTTGGCAACCAGATCAGAGTTGTTCACAGCGACAGTTTCCATGATGAAGATGGTATTAACCAAGAAAAATGTATAAACTTCAAGAAGTAGGAAAATTATAACAATCGTAAGAATCGTCCCGTAGAAGTTGTGATGTTGCTATGTCAAATGAGAGTTGGTTTGTGGCGAGCAGGCAAGATCACCTCGCTTATAAGCACTTTGAATCCTTTGATGTCATTTTGAGAAGTGCTCAAATATTGTATATAACACCAGAAGGCGTTTGTTGTTGTTCATGTATATGGTGAAACGATTGGAATAACGCCTTTATCAAAGTACAATATTCGATTTCAATAGTCATAACGGTGATTTATGATTGATATCAATTAAAAGATAAAAGGTCTGTGATTGATATCAAGTAGAGGAAATCGGATCGTGGCTAATACCAAGTAAGGATGTAGAGGGAGGCCAATGATGTAACTTGGAGGCATGAAAGGGATTCGATTGATATTGATGATATTAGGTTGGAGATGGGGCGTGGTGATAAGTGATACCAATTGACATACACAGGTGTGTCGATTGATACCATTTGATATCAAAAGAGGTCCATTAATATAACTTGAGAGCATGAAAGGGACTGGTTGATATTAATGGTATCAAGTGGCAGATGAAGGGGTAATAGATGATAACAGTTAATACTGGATTGATTGGTATATTATAATATCAAAGCGAAAATGTCTGGTATTATGAGGCTAACAGTCGGAGTTGATTGAAATCAAGGATAAAAAAGTATCAGGGTATAATTGATGAAACTACAGACAAGGGGGGAAATATGTATTTGGAATTATGATACCTGAGTACACATACTCATACATATACTAGCTGGTAGCACTTAACTATATGCCGCCATACATATATCTCTATTGTCAAACCATCATAGCGCCAGACACTAAGAATGCAGGAAGAGCATTCCGAGAAATCAGTATCATTGTAAGAATGCTTAACCACTCGGACACATAAAAGAAAAATTAACAATTGAAGAAAAGATCCAAATTTGGGAGAATTTGATTAACAACGCAAGAAAAAAAACTAAATAAATTTTTAGGGGTGTCCAAGTGTCGCATTGTATGAAAATGGCGTCAAAGTATGCCACAGGCCAAATCTAAGCATGGTTAAACTCGACGAATTTTAGGACATCTTGGTGTGCTGAGCCCGTCAGATACTCCCTGTATTGGTTATTTTTGACATAGACATATCAACTTCATGATATTTTATTATATATTTATTGGTCGTGGAATATATTATTGGTTCGCACTAAGATGATCATTCATTGAGGCACCCATTCCCAAAGGCCTTAGTGTTGCGCATTATACCATAATAACACGCACTCATCATGATCACGTGATCCAGAGTTTTTCGGAACTAGGGTTGGATGCCATGTGTCGGCAGTAGAATGGGTGTAGTAAGGGGGGGGGGGGGAGGTTGACTGTAACGTGTTCGTGTTCGGCGTTCATTTACACTACAGGTCTGTAGTGTAAATGAACGCCCGCTACGCGTCGCCACCGTCGCGTATTATAATATTATAATTACTTGTGACGTCATCAAAACTGTAAAATCGCTAATTTCACTGATTTAAAAAAGGTAATTTAATTTCCTAAAAGTGTATTCTTAGTACAATTGGTCCATTGAATGTATCCATGCTGTTTGACCAAGACAGATTGGACGCTATTATACATAACTGGAAGAACCAAGTTTTCAGTAATAAAACAATCCATGGAGTTCCGCGAAGTGCATTCGACGTGTTTGAAGCCGCCTATCGGCGGGTTCCGGAACCTCGCGTCTAGGAACACCTCCACGTAATGTTTCTTATCAGAAGTTCAGAACTAGCTGTTGTGTCAAATAAAAGAGGACAGAGAACAGATAGATTCAAACCAATGTGCACTTCTCTAGAAGATGCTGTTGGCCTTGTCGATGATTATTGCAATACAAAATTATGAGCCGAATGAGTTCGTGCACGTCAGACTATTACGCAGTTTCTCCTAAATATCAAATACACAATAATTTCTTAAAGTGTAATAAAACAAAATGGAAAAGAAAGAGACATATCGGAATAGATTGACAGGGGGGACAGTGCATTGAAGTTCACAATGCCGGCATTTAATTCCTGCACTAAATACGCGGACAGTCCGGGCGTTATACATGACCGCCCGCCCGATTGCCACCCAGTTTCTTGTACACGGATGCATGAATGACCTCAAACTAAACGTAGCTTTGATTTGCAAGCTACATGGGTCATTTAGATGCGCTAGGCCATTTTTACGTATTCACTGGGGTGTGTACATCCAGGCACTGGCACTACTGACGTCCAATTGCCCGGTGCAATAATTAAATGTCTGTACTGTACCATTGGTCGTGAGCATCCTGGTCCTCAAATCAAATATCAACCACTACAACCCATCGTCTGTATGTATGTATATTTATTGACCGATCCAAATGGCTACAAAGGTACGCATACCAATGCAAAATAAAAAATGCACAAATACAGGAAAAGAGATGAATCAAATAGGCAAAACCAGATTAAAATTATGATAATTAACGATTTGATAACTAACCAGCATCTAAACTCCATGTTTCGTCTTTCCATGGCTTTTAGCGAATGGTATGTTTTGTTAAGTTATTATTGTGCATAACTGGGTCAGGTATCTGTCACTGTTACTTGCACTTAAAAGGTTCATGAAGGGCAATGCGCATCGCTCGATATGTTACTTTATTTGTGCAACGAACTGTCAAGTATAAGAAACATTGGTTGAGACATTCCTTGCTTACCTTGGGTAGCTACAAGTGTAGGTATTCAACTGTCACGCATTACCAGATGTTTACTACATAACCATGACCCGTGTTTAATATGGCATGGTTTAATATGGTTTAATATTACCCAACATCATCATAAAAATGAACATTTTTGTCTGCCAAAGTCTGAAATGGCTACAAAGGTACGCATACCAATGCAAAATAAAAAATGCACAAATACAGGAAAAGAGATGAATTAAATAGGCACAACTTAATTTAGGCGCAGGTGAAAGAGTTATCCCTCACTCACACGAACGTTAAACTCAACAAAAAGGCTAAGAAATAAACACAGCAATACGTTTGCCGAACAGAATTTACACGAATCATCGACATTATTTTATACTCAGGTTGTCAATCTATAAATCTATGTTGTTTTAATCAAGTTAAGTTAAGCCCAAGCCACACGGAAAGTTTAGCGCATAACATTTTCTCGTGCTTTCGTGTCTTCCATCGCCTTTGGCTAACCGTAGCCTACTATTGATAAACAACCATTCAAATACGTCGCCAAGTACCGTCTAATTATGCTCTGTGTGTTTATGTGTATTGGGTGCACTTACGGCTACTTCAGTATTAAGGTATTGTTACGTCAACCACGTACTCGGCTAAATTCAAGTAGAAAGTAGAACTCTTCCGTTCTGTTATCGGCTAGTGCTGTCTAGCAAGTGAATACATTATCGCTAAAGATATTTCTCTTGATATTCTTGCTTTCATGCGTGTATTCAACGTGTGCTATGGGGCAATTATCTATGTATGTGATCATCTCGAACTGAACCTCCGTTTTTCCTTATACTTGACCGGTTCGTTGCACAAATAAAGTAACATATCGAGCGATGCGCTTTGCCCTCCATGAACCTTTTAAGTGCAAGTACCAGTGACCCAGTTATACACGATAATAACTGAACAAAACATACCATTCGCTAAAAGTCATGGAAAGACGAAACATGGAGTTTAGATGTTGGTTAGTTATCAAATCGTTAATTATCATAATTTTATTTGTGTCGACCTCTGGAATTTACTTCTTCAGTACCTTTGGTAAAGATGCCGTTTCAAGGATGAGGGGGGATATCTTGGTTGAAAGGAATAAACGGTTTATCGATGACGCTGACAGGGTGACAATCCTGGCAAAACATAATGAACTCCGAAGAAGCCAACTGGGCAGTAACATGAGATATGTGGTAAGTGTTGTGCCTAAGCTATATACAGATTCAGAGTTTTGCTTTTGTCCACTTATATATGCGTATATATATATATATATATATATATATATATATATATATATATATATATATATATATATATATATATATATATATATATATATATATATATATATATATATATATATATCTCCTTCTCTCTCTCTCTCTTTATATATATATATATATATATATATATATATATATATATATATATATATATATATATATATATATATATATATATATATATCTCCTTCTCTCTCTCTCTCTCTTTATATATATATATATATATATATATATATATATATATATATATATATATATATATATATATATATATATATATATATATATAGTGGAACTTCTTGGAGTGACTACCCTTCTACGTTTTCCGCCTTTCTAAAGTGACCATATTTTACCAGTCTCAATCTAACTTTTATCTTTTGGTTGTATAGCAAAGGGAATCTCTCTAAGTCGACGAACCCTCTTAGACGACCAGTTATGGTCGGTCCAACAGCTGGTCACATGGGTTGAAATGTTTTATATCAGAAACATTGGTTGAGACATTCCTTGCTTACCTTGGGTAGCTACAAGTGTACCTATTCAACTGTCACGCATTACCAGATGTTTACTACATAACCATGACCCGTGTATAATCCACCGGAAGACGGTATCGCCGCCTTGGCAGAGTGTAATATGGCATGGTTTAATATGGTTTAATTTTACCCAACATCATCATAAAAATGAACATTTTTGTCTGCCAAAGTCTGAAAAAAATAAATAAAGGAAAACGAATAAAAGGCATGTTTGTTTGGTTTTCCTTTCCCACTCACAATATTCTTTAAATATGATAAGAGGTTTCAAAACTTAAGAACAACCACAGACCCGTGTTCTCACGATCAAAATTGGCCAAATATCACATCTGGTACACAATAACCAGTAAGGGAACGATTACAGACTGTATCAATAGCTCACTTTTGTAGCGATGCAGGCAAACTTATAACGTGAGTTTTGATGTCCTTAAAAGTTACAAATCTACCCCATCATTTCTCCATGATAGGACTAATCTTATTTTAAAAAGGTTAAACGGATGCAGAAAGCCGTTAGTTCGGATCAACTTACTAGCTCATCCGCATAGTTATGTGATTCGATTTCACTTGAACGGTGTCTAGCAAAGTAGGCGAAAGATTATTTGACACACCGCTTAACCATTTGACATCAATAACTCACATTCCGTCTAGCAAACTAAACATAATAAAGAATGGTAACACTTAAAGCTACATTTGTGTATATAATTACATAGGATTTAGAAATGCAACAGAAGTAACATCTTTCAGTCAATCTTCCTTTAAATCAATGAGCACATCCTGCGTACATTTCGAATTCGAATGCTGGACTGACGGTAATTGTATGACCATACATATAGTTCCTATTTAAAAGGTAGATTCACTGAATAACTTTTCCTAATACCTCTTTCCTGCCTTGACATAGCAGCACTTGTACAAATATTAAAAGGCATTTTTCTTTGGTAATGTTGAAAATACAAGATACTAGTAACTATCACTGATTAATTGTGCTTTAGCATTAATTTCGCGCATTTTGCTCTAACGTGGATATTATCTTTATTCTTTATAGATTTTGCAATAAAAATTGTGTATCGATGGAATAGAGTCAATACGAATACAGTATGCAACAATGTTATCACTTATAGACATGGTTGGATGATCTTGAAGATTTGGCAGGCAAGTGGGCTGAAGCCTGTATCTATGAGAATGGCCACCCGACACCCTACCTCCCCTACCCGTCCATAGGACAGAACCTTTACTTCACCACAGGAACACTAGATGTCGCCACTGCTACACAGACTTGGTATGAAACAGGAAACACTTCCGACGCTTATCAACAGGTGAGAAATATCACGATAATGAGAGAGCCTTTTGGAGATGATTATTGCGGCAGCGTAATTGAATAAGTCATTGTTGTATATACCTATCGCCTCAATGTTACCAGGGGCGGATCTAGGATTTGAGAAGGGGGGGTTCAATGTAGTTCCGAAAAGTGACACTGGTGGCGCCACTAACAATTATTTATGAAAACACCAGCAGGAGTCAACTGCAGAGAACTAAAAAGAATAATTTCATGAGATATAACAAAAAAATAATAGTAATCTCATAAGAGATGATATAACAAAATATATTTTGGAGTAAGAGTGAACTTTTAATTGAAACGCATATTTCATATAAATTATGATATGCACAATCGGATTTGGTGATGGCCGCATGGTGAATTAGATAAATAAAGAAGTTATTCTTTGTCTTTTTTCTGTTTTCTAAGAAGTTATGTACATCTTAAATTGTATTTTTTCACATTTCCTGTTTTATACATACAAGACATAAGACACATGCACGTTAGGATATTGAAGGCATATCAAACCACTCTTAAACTAATCCCGAATAATACTGATGCTTATTGCAATAAGACTAACATCAGTTAAACATACATGTAGTCAACAAATAACACTTAAGTTATCACCTACATTCTTAGGGTGCCCAGATTGTTAAACCACCTCAAAACGTGTTAAGATGTGGTTATTCATCTTGTGGTTCAAAAGGTGTTTAAATTTGGTTATTTATATATCTGTTAGCTAGTAGTATTTTAGAGGAATCAAGTGACCTAGAAGTCTGAGAATCAACGAACCCGCCCCTCACCTAACAAACGTCAGGGTTTCTAAGATATTCTTAGTCTGCAAACGACTGGACTATATTTCTGTATCTGCTAGACTAAAGAACTGATTCAAGTGATCTACAAGTAGAAGTTTGAGAATCAGCGACCCCCCCCCCCCCCTCGCCTAACAAACTTCAGGTTTCCCAAGCTATTCTTAATCTGCAAACAACTGGACTTTAATACTGTATTCACTAGACTAAGGAATCAAGTGATCTAGAAGTTTGAGAATCAACGAACCCCTCCCCCCCCCCCCTCACCTAACAAACGTCAGGTTTCCCAAGCTATTCTTAGTCTGCAAACAATTGGACTGCAATTCTGTATCTGCCGGTCAACGGCAGATAATCCCCTCAACCAGGATGTTCATGGCTGACACCAATCAGCCTGTTGCTTACTCGAGGCCTGGGGAAACAAAAGAAGGAGAATTGCAATTTTGCAAGAAAACAATTAGTTTTGATGTTTGTCCACAGGTGGCGTGATGGTGCAAAGTGACTCACCAGCCAGGGGGGGTTCGTCGAACCCCACGAACCCCCCCTGGATCCGCAACTGGTTACTCTGTACAAGAACATACAATCAGAGAAATACATCCCCTTGAACCGCAACGCCATAGGCACAGTATGCTAGCACCTAGGGTATGTGCGCCTCGGGTTACGCGGTGTAGCCTTGGTCACGTGATCTGATCTGTGCAATTAGCATGCAGCATCCTTTCTAGGTCAGATAGTTGCCAAGGAGATGGGAGGCAGCGATGCATGCACAGTGCCCGATCCCGGTCTACTCATCTCAGATACAATCAAAACCATGTGCAGGTTGGAGAAGATGTTACGGAAGGTAAAAATATGAAATGATAAAAGGTGAACCACAACATCTCGGATAAAGTAACGCAAAACAAAGCCATGAGTACCATCAAAGTCAATAGCAGCATATGGGTTGTGCTTTTGATAGAGTTTCGTTTTGTTATAATTAAATTGAAGCAAATATTTTTATCTTTAGTGCTCTGACGTTATGCATACTCCGTAGAGTAAGTTCCC
>OZ012688.1:24578183-24583183 GCA_963942565.1 Maea johnstoni
AAATACTTTATTCTCTATCACCCTTTCCTCCGTAAAACATATGGTTAGCCCATTATCAACTAATAAATATTTGGACACATCAGCGATTCCTTCTGATGCTTCTGCATTTACGCTATCATTAATATCACCAGCAACATTGAGTGCAATGAGTAAGGCAGCTCAAGTTTCATCAACATCATCGCCATCATCACAATCATCATTCTTATCATCAGAAATATCACCAACAACATCATCCTCAATATCATCATCAATACAATCAACATCACCATCTTCACCAGATGCATCATCCTTATCCTCATCATCTATTTTGTCGTCATTATCACCATCATCATCAGCAGAAGTAGGGACTTCACCAGAAACTGTGGATCTACCTCCCCTTTCATTGTTGTCAACATCTTTGTCTAGTTATCTATCAAACTCTGTAACTATGTATTCTTCTATATTAATAAGTAAAGACATTTCCACTCCCCAGTTTGTCCACAAACTCTCATCTTATACTATTTCTAGCTCACCTTCTCAACTAGCTTCTAACTCGTACCCGCTAAATAGTACACCATCCCCACGTTCCCAGCCTACCACCAGCATGTCTACATCTGCTGTCCCAACTGTCAAGCCATGTTATCAAACCATCTGCCTTAATGGTGGAACACTCATCGGATGTCAATGTAGCTGTGTCTACCAGTGGCCTGGTGACAGATGTGAAAGTATGTTAACTGCCAATACTTTACTCACTATAAACAAGAAGAAATGGTTATATGTAAGAGAATTCAGTTTTATAGAAGCTCAGATATTGCCACTGTCATTCTTGTAGATATTGCGTCACGGTTTAAACTCCAACTTCATGAGTGTCATTTACTAATACCAGAAATGTGTTACCAACGATTTAATGGATTCTGTAAAAAATGTGTCCAATCATTCAATGGAGGGGGTAAAATGTAACCTTACTGGTTGAACTCGTGTCGGTAACTCTTATGCATCATTCATTCATCGACATTACTTAAATGATTTTAATCAAATTAGGTCTTCAACTATTTATTACTCTAGCCACTTAAGTGGAAATCGCCAGCATCATTCATTCATCTACGTTATTAAAATGATTTTAATCAAATTAGGTCTTCAACTATTTACTACTCTAGCCATTAAACTGACAATCGCCAGTTTTTTTTTTTAATAATGTTTGATGTGTGTTACTTGATAAAACCTTATGCTTATGATTTATAAAACATATTTTACCATACAGAAAAAAGAGAAGAAGTGGAGTCGGGTATTATTCTTATATTGAATAAAGATGTTGCACTGGTAAGTCGTTATCTATTATAAGAGCTGGAATATGTTTGCACTGCACTGTTTCATATAGGCTTTATGAACGTTATCTTGATTTTGGCAAAAAGGAACTTAATTTTGGCGGAAAAGGTGTTGATGCACGAAATGGCAAATGCCTATAACCAAAGTGATATTCATGTTGGCAAGCTCATTGGCCACGTAATAGTCTTGAAATAACAGGTAACTACTTGGTTAGGTTACTGGTCGTTGAGTGACAGCTTCATTCAATAGACCGTGTGTGGCACTAACTATAGTGCAGAACTGGTTTAGAATATTGGAACATGCCTAATGCGTGTCAATAGGTTGCAGTACTACCGAAATCAAATCAAATATGATACAGTCATCAGTATAGAAACATGCACTGTTTAAAATCTCAACCGTGCAAATTTTTGAAAAGGCATTTAAGGGAAGTGAACTACCTTGCCATTTAAATATTGCAGTCAATGCATTGCTATGATGCCCCTGTATTGTATAGTAAAGCTACATGTAAATACAAATATTTTCATTTTTATTTCAGTCGCAAAACAGTACTAACCTGATCAAAGAACATGTTTCGACAGCTCTTAACGATTATTATAACATCGAAATAAGAAAATGCTGCAATATGAATAGTAACCTTTCGTAAGTTTATAGCGTTTTCCTCAACTATCAAGTTTGCAACTCTTAAGTGCACGTGGTCCCCTTACCTATAAATCTCTATTTTTTCTTCCTTTTCTTACTTCGATTACTTCGAACAAAAGCTTTTTGTGTTCTAATCCACTGTGTCTACTATTAACGTAACAATTGATGTCACGAACATACCCCGGTATTGGCCATACACGTTTTCTCTTAGATTTACTAAATTGTTAACAACAAACGGAAGAAAGATAATTCTCTTTCAGAACAACCATTACGATTTCAATATCATTTACCAGGTCGAACGAAAAAGAAAAAGAAGTTCAAATCAACTTGAACCAATTACAAAAATACTACTTGATTTGACAGGTATGAATATATAGTCAATCCATCGGACGTGTCGATTGGAAAAGGATATCCAACACAGGAAGGGTCTTGGACGTATGTTCTTATCTTTGCAAGGTGGAGTGTGAATAGTACAGGCAAAGGTAGCGTATCTCTCTCTATCTGTGCTAGAACCTGATCATACGAAATAAAGATATGGTTGTTCCATTTCTCTAATACCAACTTAAGATAGATTTATGTATTCAAATGAAAATCGCATACACAATATGTAATCGATATATCGTGACTTTATTCTTTGTACAAAGTAATACAGCATTGAAACCCTCAGAAGAATCTTCAGGTGTTTGAAAACAAATGAAAGATGATTCAGATTGATTCATGTAAAAGTGTATTGTAAGTGTAAAGTGAAAGTGCAGAAGTGCTTGATGGTATATATTTGTATTTTTGAGATTAGTGGTAAGATAACGTGTCTGTATACTTTTCTACAATAAAAAAATCCCCTATTTGTAAAGGGCATTAAAAAATGTTCTCCTTAAGGAACACATGTAAACATTTAAAACAGTATCATTTATTAAGGAAATTCCATAACTTAAAACATATATATATATATATATATATATATATATATATATATATATATATATATATATATATATATATATATATATATATATATATATATTTATATAAAGCTAAGGTCAGAGTCAAAATGTTATATCAATATATGAAATCCCATATGACGAAATGAGGAGTTCTAATAATAATTTACTTTTCCTTTGTTTCTTCCTTTAGTGTATGTACCGCAGAGCCTGCTGTTTAAAGCTTCCCTGTATCATGACCTAAGAGGGACACTCAGCACAGCTCTTAATGAGTGTTGCAATATATCATTATTTGACATAATCCCAGCGTCTGTAAAGAATACACCACCAACAGAGGACTCTACTACTGAGTATGAATCAATAACCTTGATCATCGTGGCATCATTTGCAGCAATTCTTCTTCTCGTAGCTCCCATCATATTATACGTATGTTTCAAGTAAGTGAATCCCCAATGAACAAGATATAGTAGTTTTGGATTATACTTCTTTTTCTGCCTGGTCCAAAAAAATAAAACTCGACTATCGTCACTTTTTCTGACTAGCCATTCTAAAGCGATGGAGGAAACTGGTGTACCCGGCGAAAACCACCGACTAACCCCCAGTCACGCAGGGGAAGATCATTGCTTCTAGGATGTGCATGATGTTAAGAAACAGGAGTATGGACAAAACCACCAACGCTCCTTAAATTTCCTGGATCTTTCTCACGTGCCTCTAGTCAGAACCGAATCAGGAATCATTTGAGTGGTTGGAGGCACCCAAAACCTGAGGCATCTAGGTCATTTCGCTTCTGCGTTCAAATGTGGCCAGAATATTAAAATCTGGTAAAAGATGGGATCTCACACGCCACTACAATTTAAAGTATTCAACCTCTCATATTCGGTTAGGATTTGAACCTGTTCTTACCAATCAATGACATGAGAAATGTATAATTACCATTAAATCAAATCATCATATATCCAAATGTTGGAATGGTACCATTGTACCATCTATAATGCGAGCTTTTGTATCATTCTTCTCATACGAACTTCTTTTATTTGTTTCAGAAGCAAAAAAGAAAGGAATATTATTCAGGGGCGCCAAAACAGTTTGAGGGGGAGATTTAGCACAGAGGATACATTGTTTGAAGAACCGTTCGTTCCTGAAACTGCAGAGATGGATGCAGTCTTGTTCGTACCATATCCCGCAGTAACACAGGGAAGAGTCTTGGACAGAACTCTAACTACCTGGATTCCTCGCCCCAGCTTTGGGAAACGGGCCCCGTGGCAGTGAAGATTCTGATGGGTTAATAAACCTGTACATTTTTGTGAATAACATTAATACATATGATAGATGGCAACTTCATCAAAAAGAAAATATCGACTAAAGGCCAAACAATCCCCTCTAGATCTATTATGTACATTCAATACTTTTGCACCATATATTGCTATTGAGTACAGGTTTTCTCCTACATATATTCCCCTACATGTGTGTTCATATATATATATATATATATATATATATATATATATATATATATATATATATATATATATATATATATATATATATATATATATATATATATATATATATATATATGTATATATATATATATATATATATATATATATATATATATATATATATATATGTGTGTGTGTGTTATCTCCTACATAAATTCTCCTACATGTGTGTTCATATATACATTCAATACTTTTGCACCGTATATTGCCATATATTAATATATATATATATATATATATATATATATATATATATATATATATATATATATATATATATATATATATATATATATATATATATACATATACATACATATATATACATACATATATATGTATATACATATATATATATATATATATATATATATATATTATATATATATATATATATATATATATATATATATATATATATATATATATATATATATATATATATATATATATATATATATATATATATATATATATATATAATATATATATATATAATATATATATATATATATATATATATATATATATATATATATATATATATATATATATATATATATATATATATATATATATATATATATATATATATATATATATATATATATATATA
>OZ012688.1:24585883-24605883 GCA_963942565.1 Maea johnstoni
CCCCCCCCCCCCCCCCCCCCTCCCAACTCGTATGCCGGTAAGAATAAATCGCCCTGGCACCACTCTCTGTGTATCCATCTCTCAGATCAAACCCAACTCACAACTGTGACGTAATTTATCCACCTTGAGATGCATTAGCTCGCTGAGAAGTAAATTAATTAGAATTTTTTTCCCGGCGGTTTCGTCGTGTGGTTTCTTGTATTACTTTTGTGACGTAATTCTCTCGACAAAGAGCCGCGTCAAACATTTACCAATACGGCTTAACTAGCGGAGAACTCCTTCACAAATATATTCTGCATCTATTGCACTTTTTAAAATAACACAAGGATTACTGTTCACAAAGATCATCATCCCCTATTCACACAGAAGGAGCCTACTGAGGTCAACATACTTATAAACATTTGACCAACGTAAAACCCTGATATGCAAAATAATGTGTCTACATCGTTTCTTTCTTCAGATTTCGGTTCGATATTCCACCTTACTGTTAGTAATTCTTAAACCCTTTAATTAGTTATTACGGGTTCAGCAAGCAGAGCGTTATTTGTAAAGTTTATGAGGATAATTAAACATGACAGAAAAATCGGTTTTAACTGAAATCTTCTTCAGATATTTCTTTGATTTCTAGATACTTTCACGTGTCAAATCTCCCACGGGTTGAATCGTATACAATAAACAACTGAAAAGTCACTTTGCGACAAAATGGCAGAGAAGTGTCAATAACTAAAAGCTAGAGGTCAATTCGATGGTACCTTTTACTTTATCATCTATATATTGCCTCCTCTAGGTTGCCATCCCAAATCTCTCGCTTCAGTCTCTTTATACAAAGGTTTTCTTTCTCATTCAATAGGGTATATCATGAACTTCAAAGAAAGCAACATATAGTTTTGCATTCAATGTTCAGTGAGTTATAATATGATACAACTTTAGATGAATTTAGCAAATAATCAATACTATTAAAGATAGATGTGAAAAACTTTCAAAAGCGTTTAGGTGGACACCCTAATGTTCAACTCGTGCATTTTTGTCAAGGAGTGTGTATAACCATTTAAGTGTGTTCTGGTGTGGCCGTAATTGATGAGTTTAACTGAAATCTGTCCAATGCTAAGGATATGCAGGTGTTCAATTTACCAAGGTTCCATCCATCTATTGCCTGATGGGGAGCTGCCAGCTCATAAAGAAGTGTTTAACCTATCCAGGTGTCCAAGTTGACTGGTTCCACTATTAAGGTCCTCTCCTCTGTCTCGTGGACTAATTACCCACACTCCTGTTTTGCTAATAGGCAGAGAAGGGAAATGATATTTTTTAGAGAGGAAGAACACAAAAAAGAAGATAAAGGCATAGTTTTTATCACTTTATTTTTGGATGAATAGAAAATACAGACACTGTGCGTTCGTTGTATATTATTCTGAGAAAAGATAACCTGCATTTACAATCATGAATATCATGATATCTGCAAGACCAATAGCCACAATATAACAGGCATTCAATAGTATAAATTGACTTACTTAAAGTCAATGCCGGCACTGACGCAAAACAGGCTGTTATATAGCGCCATCTATTGCCAGTGAGAGACTTAGATAGAGCATAAACGAGAACTATACAAGAAAAATGTTTAGTGATACAGATAACCACCAGATGTCTTATTCATTTCATCTTACTTACTAAATCACTGCCATTGTAAGTGATAGGGTAGCATTATTTGGAAACTGGAGATGCTACCCAAATAGCCAAGTACAGTAGTTTAACCCAATTACCATTTTATCTTGCCACTGCCAAACGCTCAGGGTTCGAATCCAGATCAAAACATACGAGAAATTTCCTATTGATTTATGTTTGCCGTGGAGTATCCGGTTTTCGCCATTAAATAGTTAAGATTTAACCACAATATCAGGGAGGTGGCAACAATCGAAATTCTAAAACACAAAAAACGTTTTACACAATCAAATTCCATGAGAATATATTTCTCTCCCTCTCTTCGAGGTCTTCTCTGTGTGATTTTGCACTTTGGGTGCAGTCGTTAAAAGCCAACAATGCATTTACTAGTATTTTGATCTGGAAAGAATTGTTTTGATGTAAATATGGCGAGACTTATTTCAAAGCTTTGCTTTCTCTTCCACGTATCATAGTTTACCGTCCTTCGGTTAGAATCCCGCTTGAGGCAAGTGGCAAAGTTATCAGTCACCTTGGGTTAAGCGGGTGTTTTTACCGGGCACGCAAGTTTAACTACTTACAAGTCATCATTTCACCAATAGCAAATGATGGTGATAGAACAAAACAAAACAAAATTCAAATCTATCAACTACCCTATTCTTCTTTACAGTTTTTTTTCAAGTGTCAGAACTTGAATAAAGCAAATGCATCAAAACAAAATGAAAACGTATTTACACAAATATATTTAGAATATAATTACAAAAACAAGACCATTTTATGTATCAATACGCAATTGCCAACAGTTTATATGAATTGTATGTGCACGACACTGGCTTGTCCTAAAACAGGACCCTTTTTACATTTTCTAGTTACTACTAATCCCTCATATTGCCTTTATTAAACGGGCGCAATATTTGATTTCACAAAATTTGTTGTGAAAAAAATCTTTTACCAAAACTTGAAGAAAAAGGATGGACTAAGTGACGTCATGAGCTATTTAAATTTATTATTTTGACTGTGTACTTGGATACCAGTTATATTAATGAATTTTATTGATCGCTTTATGGTCCGATCATCTTTTTTTTCTTTTCTTTTCGCACGTACAAGCAAGCATGGTCGTCACAGACGACACTTATTTACCCTGTCTACAAGTTGAATATTTTGGTAGCTTTTGTGCAGATTTATAATCTATTTTATGTTAGTTTGAGAAGCAACAACATCTTGGGTAGTTCCATACTGTATCTATGTCACCTAGACTTCCAATGCAAGGAAGTTCTCCTGCGAGACAACCAGTTGACTGTGAACTTGGTCGACCGGTGGTCTTGTGCAGAAATTAATGATTAATACTGTATGCTTATGCCTGTATGCTAATATGAAAATGCCTGAGGAATCATTAAAATTTGAATATTATAAAAATGTATATAATGTATCGTTGTAAGAATAGATCGTTAAATTGTCAATGACCGGGTGAAGCATATGTTGGAAATGCATGTTCTACTCATAAAATGTATGATTGCAGTTATCTTTATGATCCTTGAAGATTCAATTCAGGTCAACTAGATTTATGATACAGCGCGATATATACATCATGTAAGTGTCACCTTAACCCAATAAGGCACCTGGTACACACATATATACTTCATATCATATATAGATGTTCCCCTCTATTCATATATATATATATGTAAATATATATACTGTAATTCACTTAAGTATAGCGGGGAACAATAAGATAGCGATAATAGCGCTCTGCCCATATGCACTATTATAAAATACCAGCATTTATTAAATTGCCCAATATACATGTTGAAGGGCTGAACAAAAGCCTAGTCATAGGGAGGCACATGGATACTGCATGCATAATGCAGTATATAATGTTCACGCCATATTTAAGAGATTTACAGTATATATATATATATATATATATATATATATATATATATATATATATATATATATATATATATATATATATATATATATATATATATATATATATATATATACATATATATATATATATATATATATATATATATATATATATGTGTGTGTGTGTGTGCATGTATTATATATGTGAGTATGTATGTATGTATGACATGTATGCATGAATGTATGTACACGTATGTATGTTTGTGTATGGCTATAACTCTATTTGAATAATTAGCTCCAATACTTGGTCAATCCATCTGTACATGACTCATTTAAACAGGTGTCATAGTGGAATCCTTTATTGGTTCTCGTTCTTCGTCGTCTTCTACTTGTTCCTGCAAATACCAACACAAGAGTTATATTAAAGATGGAAATATTGTTTAGAGATACATTTGATAGTATAAGCTAACTTTCAGAAAAAGCCGATGTCAAGCCAACATTAATTTGCTAACCAGTGCATTAGCGTAGCGACACTCGTTGGAAAATGATGAAGCGATTATGTGGTATTTTCAAGATTTAATTTGAATATATGGCTGCGTTACAAATGGCAATTGGTATTATCAATAGATACCAACCATACCACTACTAACAAATTTCCTTCAAATATACTTTGTAAAATTATACTTATTTCCCAAGTAATTGTCACAAATATAATTGATCGCGACGACAATATCTGAGAAAACTCTTAAGCATGGAATTGTGTTAGCCCTCATGCTGCTGGTGCCTAATTTGGCCAATACCGAATAGTGCAAATAGACCCAAACCCTGGTACATGGGTTAACTCATCATCAGAAAAGTACTCAGCGAGTGCTATCAGGTGAGTTCTAACATGACAGGGTTTAGATGTTTTTTTTTATCTTTGGGTCAGTGTGCTTTGGACGAAAGTAAGCTTAGCATTGGAAGGGTTGAGTATGGCACCAGGGGCGGATCCAGCTTCCCAATTTGACCGATGCACAATCAGATTATTGAAAGAGCATCATTCATTTTCTACAGTTAAATGTCGTGATGGGGGTGGGGTTCTATATTGATAATATGTACGTTTAGAAACCGAAACTAATAAATTCGTCAAAGAATCCTTAAGGACAATGGCATGGCGCACATTCATGGCGGACACAACCATTTTTTTCAAAATGTTCTTTAAAGGCATAGCCTGGTATTCGACGAACTGACAGTGGCATCTAAAACTTAAAATATATTTAAATTCATTTCAAATATACCCCGCAATATGAATTCCATGAATCTTTGCATAAGCTATCCTTGTAAGATACAAAATTCACTTCTAAAATTGAAAGTCCATTTAAGTCCCCGCAATAAGAAGTTTATCAAACCTTGCACAGGCTTTCATTGTCATACCCCGGTGCCGCACCGGGGTATGGCAGCTCGGACTAGCACTACTCACCTCGTCATTCTCACACTTGGACCAGCACCGAGAATTGGGGCAGCAAAAGAAGAGCTTTGGAGCAGAGATGACGACAGGGGCTTCATCCTTGGGTCGACCGCTCACGATATCCTTTCCTGTTGGAAAGAAACAGGGAAAGCTTTATAGTGCTGTGATTCATTATCAAACAATAATGATAAAGTTATCATAATACATGTAATACTAACAATAATAATGATATAACAATAAATGATGAATACCATTAATGATTGATATGATAATAACGATTGTAATAATAATAATAATAATAATGATAATAATAATTATAATAATAATAATAATAATAATAATAATAATAATAATAATGATAATAATAATGATAAGAGAGAGAGAGAGAAAAGCGTTAACTATCCAACAAGAATTCATGAATCTTGTGAAATGTGTCAACATGATTCAAAACAACTATTATTCATGTTTAATAAAAAACATGAGCTCATAGAGGAGCGTTCTTCATGAGATCATTTTATACCTAATACTACAGGATTAAACAATAACCACTATGAATGTTTGTCTCAGCTGTGAATAATTACTGTTAACACGTAACATGTTGTACGATAACTTACCAAAGATGAGGGAAAGTAGTCCTCCAACCACAAACACAATGGTGAATCCAATTGGCGAGTACCACTCGTAGGAGATGGAGTAGAAATATTCAACTCCGTATAATCTGCAAAAAAGGAAGAGGCAACATCGTATCTCTGCCATGGTTATGAAGCACCTACATATACAACATATTTATAAGAATCTATGAATATATTGATGAATATATTTGTATGCTTTTTAAAGACATAGTTAGATATGCTGGTACACACACACACACACACATATATATATATATATATATATATATATATATATATATATATATATATATATATATATATATATATATATATATATATATATATATATATATATATTTATATATATATATATATATATATATATATATATATATATATATATATATATATATATATATTTATATGTATTTATGTATATGTTTATGCCGATGATGCCCATTTGAATCTATTGGTATAACCTACTCTGAATCAACTTCGGTCTTTCCATTGGTCTCCAGTCCGTTTAGAACGATCGAGGTGTTCGTATGCAAATGCGTGGTGTAACTAGCCAATGAGGAGTTGGCGGAAGTGACGTTGAATCCTGGGCAACCGTCAATAGGAGCGGGCGGAAGCAGACGATTTTGAGCACGTGGGACTGTCCTGCTGCCGAGAAGAAGCCAGCTGACGAAGCCAAGTCCCACGACCAAGCCCACGAGAGAAAACTACAAAAATGTTAGAAATAAATGATGATTGCATAATTTGTTATATAAGACACATGTATCTCTCTTTATCTATTCTTCATTTCTGGGAGTGAAATTATATATATATATATATATATATATATATATATATATATATATATATATATATATATATATATATATATATATATATATATATATATATATATATATATATATATATATATAATAATTGATATTTGATATAGCGCCCTTTCCACCTATAATGTTCAAAAGCGCTTTAGAGTCATTGGACAGTTGTCATGGTCCATATAGTCAATTAAACTCCTTTCGAAATAGCAATGTTTTCAGCTGTTTCTTGAAGTTTTGCACACTATCAGCAGCCTTGATGTTGTCAGGGAGCTCATTCCAAAGGCGTGGTGCATAGGCACAGAATGCTCTGTCACCAAAGCTTTTAAGATTAGTGAGTGGTATCTGTAATAAGTTCGTATTGTTTGATCTTAGAGTCCTTGTATTGGCTTGTTTGACTAACAGTTCCCTCAAGTATATTTATATATATATATATATATATATATATATATATATATATATATATATATATATATATATATATATACAGTGCCGACATTTAATTCCTGCACTAAATGCATGGGCATCCCGGGCATAATAGATGACCGCACGACTGATTGCTACCCGGTTTCCTTGACATGAATGTATGGATGACGTTATAACTGAACGTAGCTTTGATTAGCATACTACGTGGGTCATTGATGTGCTTGGGTTATTTTTTGACATGATATCAATGGGTGTTTCAACGACCAGGTTCTGACAGACGTCCGGTCGACTGGTGCAGGAATTAAATGTCTGTACTGTATATATATATATATATATATATATATATATATATATATATATATATATATATATATATATATATATATATATATATATATATATATATATATATATATACAGTAAAGATAGCTCATTCCTGTACCTGTCGACCAAGCAAATGTCAGAGACTTATTGCCCGGGTATGTCCCTTTACGTGGTTGGGTTAATCAGAAATGCATACCGTAATTTTGCGTGTATAAGACGCACTTTTTTACACAAACTTTCACACTCAAAGTGGGGGTGCGTCTTATGCACGAAGCTAGGGATCTACGGTGTTTTACATCGAGTCCCAAGGCCACTCGGGGATCGCCTAATTACAATTATAATGCTGCCAGGACTGTGCCCACCGATGTTTGCCACGGCATTTACGAATTGTAATTACAGAACCACTCACCGTTGGAATGCATTGATTACAATCAATATCACCCCTCGGACAATGGGTATTACGCACAGACAGAGTGATAAGCACTGATGTTGCATTGATGTCACATTTCACTCATAATGAAGTGCGTTTTACTGGCTTTCTAGCTTTAATCAAGAGTAGTTAATTTTGAACAATATATCCGAAAAGGGGGTGCGCACTATACACAAAGCTAAGGTCTATACATCATTTCAAAGGCCTGAACAAGGGGTGCGTCTTATATACGGGTGCGTCTTATACAAGCGAAATTACGGTATTCGTGACCCACCTACCTGCCTAATCTAGCTGTCGTTGTAGGCATGTGGAATAGTTTATATGCCCGAGTAAATATTCGGGCGTGCGGTTGTTGTCTGCCGACACATTTTGTATAAAAGTTATATTGCTTTACTGTAGCAATGCTTACCTTCCAGTCTGCCTTTTTAATGAGTGCTGCAAGTACGAAAATACCCAGGAGGCATCCACCAGCAGAACCCAAGAACACAAAGGTAATCTGAAAATTCAGAAGGTTGAACTCCAATGAACATACGCCCTTCCACTCAGGTGACATATGCATTGAGACTACATAGCCATACCACCAAACAATTTATATGGAACAACATAGAAAGCATGTAACACCTAGGTATACAACATGACTACAGGATGTCCAAGAGGTTCAGAGATCGCGAAAAAAGGGTGCCCAAAAGTGAAAGTTGTGTCATTTTGAAATATCATACTAATTAAGTTTCCATTTCACATATGTATTATTATTATCTTAATTTATAAAGAGTATTCATGTCATCTAACAAGGGGTGTTATGGGGCACATGTTTTATCACCAGCGATATTTGGTAAAGAATTGACAGGACATGATATGTGCATTTAGATAAAGCTAGTTGGCCAAGGCTGGCATAATCCTTCTTCAAACCATTGGACTAAGAAGTGTTTGTCTTTACAGAGTGATAGTCGGAGGATGCGATTTTCTGATTAGCTCTTGAATAGGTTCATCATGGAATCATCTTGCATGTGAATGCTGCAAAATAATGAATACCACCGGAAAAAGAACTGTCCTAAGCCACGGACCAATCAAATCCATTATATCATCGATCTATATGCATTGGTTTAAAAGGAACTGAAGGAGGAACAAATATGGAATGATTATTGACTAATCTGAAAATTGATTTGAACTGAGTCACAAGGATTTTCCAAATGACAGCACTATTGGGCACATGTCGTAAGCATCCAAAAGAAGGCGGGTTTGTACCCTGGACCATTAACAGAATAATGGTAAACATGTACAGTGTGGACTGACAGGCAGAAAGGTACATTGACACTGCCTTAGCCAGTGTATCAGTGTGCTTGTATGTGCACCTGATGTTATTAGTATTTACCACTAAAGCACTATCAGAATACTCCAATTGTCTGCTACATTCCAGACATTCAGTGGAAGAAGCTGGATGATAGAGCCAAGAAGCCAAGATATGTTGGTTATGACCGTGAAGCATAAGGGTTTGGGTTAATGGATGAAGATACAAAAAGAATCTACATTCCATCTTATGTTATGTTGAATGAGGTAGACCGAAGATTCAACCCCAGTAATATACACAGGCACTTGTGAGACAGAGAAGCATCGATAAGAGCCTAGAGAGGCAAGACCTGAGAGGCAAAAGATTTTTTCTGTTCAATTTGTCATTGATGAGTTTGTAACTCATTATGCTGACAGAACATGTGAGTAGGCTGGGCCAATGGCAATGGAGGAAGTATTATCCAGTGACATTGCTATTAAATGGGAAGCTACTCCTGTGAGGAAACCAGTTGGATGTAAATGGATTTTAAATTCAAGCATGGTGAATCAGGAGCAGCTGGTTTATTCAAGTGCCACTTGGTTGTGATAGGATGTTCCAAGAGCTATGGGATACAATATGTAGAGACATTTTCTCCTGTTGCCAGATTTCAATGGGAATTTGAATGGGATTGAAAAATCTGATTGACATGAAAATTAAGTGGGAGTATTGTGAAATGTGATTTTCTTAGGACATTATCAATGTATATGTATACCCTATCAAATGCTTACTTTCCGCATTTAGTTTAGTCGGTGACTTATCTAAACTTCAGTTCCAAGTCAAGAATCTAGTCTGAGTAACTGTAGTGGTTGATTTGTACTTCCCTTCCATTAAAGGATAGGGAATCCAAGAATATGTGATTGAGTATTAGAATCATATCCTTCTTAGAAAATCGTCCGTGCACACAGTTAAGGCATACATAAAGACCCAATTTTAGCCTTTGAAAGTGTGACGGAAAACATTTACAGTGTCAACTGACCGGTACATTGTCAGTTTGTGTCTTAGCAAGTGTATCAATGTGCTCCTATGTGCACCCGATGTTATCTGTATTTATATATAAATGCTTGTAGTTTATTAAAGCACTATCACAATACTCCACTAGTCTGCGCATATATTTTTCTAGCAACACAGAAAACTGGAACTGGTTATGAACTCCTAGTTTGAAAGGCACTATATCATAGACTCCTTCCCTATGCCACTCATTTATAAGGAAACCAGCTAAACTAGATCAATAGGATCAAGGTCTCTTGAACAGCTATACGTGTAAATGGTCTGCTTAACAACACTGTGATAGTGTTTGTTGTCACAACTCTGCCATATTACAGCTAAGTTGTAACTGACTATTTAATTAATTGAGACATTAAAAGAACCTTGTTTATGATGCACGGTTTGTTCCACATGAAATGAATTCAATCATTGAATTGTGATTTGTGAACCATTCAAATATTTGAATTCTGAAGTACGTTTAATATACCTATTTCTGTATGTGTGAAAAAGCATAGGTTATTGAAAGGGCATAAAACAATTTCTAGAAAAATTACCAAGGGAGTAAAGTTAGAATCGATGGAATTTGATTGTTTCGTAGAGTTAGGCAAGTTCTGTTATGCAAGGATTATAGAACATTGTTTTGGGTCATATATTATAAGATACCTGCCGCTCTACGACCTTCTTCAGAAATAACAAAAGGCCTTGTAACATAGTCCTGACATCATCCGTCATTGACTGCTCAGCGAAATGCGTGTACTATGGCGTCACACCACCAAACTGCTCAGGGGACAGCTTTGAAACAAGCGCCCTCTTTTGCATCGTTTTAGAACTAAGCATCCACTCGTGGTTTGCCGACAATTCCAACAAAGAGTCATCCTGACAATCTATACGCCAAAAGAAAAAATATTAAAAGTATATGTGAATGGGGAACTAACCGTAGGTCACTTAAGACTACAGTTAAGCAAACTTGAATTAAATGAGTCTAACCTAATATAATATTATCGAATGCTGTGGAAGTTTTTTCGCATTTATTTGGTATTAAGTTATTCTAAAGCCTAAACTTTGCCATATATTCTCAAGTTATTTAATGTATTTTAAAACATCTTCAATAATCATAAATGTGTTTATAAAATCAGTCATATGGGGTAATTTGAGCGAAACTATGAGCTTAACTTTATAGAGAGAGTATGAATAGAAATTTTGGAGTTTGTAAAGAGTTTTGAGTCATTCAAATTAAAGGTCATGACTAGCACAAATGATATACGAAGATAATCATTTTTAAAATGTAGTTAATATTGATATTTCAATTTTCTTTAAGTCTAATACTAGGGAGAACAAGGTTTAAAAGTAGTCAGGTTCCCAGAAATTTGGCTAATAATTGGCCAAATTTGCAATCTATTTCCTGATGTGAAATGCAATTACAGGGCAAATAACAACACCAGACCATGCAAACGTTTAATGTATTCAGTTTCTGTAGAGAATATGTTTTCAGTTTACAATATTGTCTCCTTATCCCTGGAAATGATACAGATATCTTGATTTGATTATTACATCTGTGTTCTCAGTATGATTATGCTGCGAACTGAACATGTTGTTTCAATATTTTCAGTCAAATTTTACGGGGAACAAGGCTTAAAATGAGTCATGTTCCTAGTAAGATGATACTGAAAACGAGGCAACAGTCATGCACCAGTTATCGATACAATGATACCGAGAACGTCATAGAATTGTAGCCACGGTTCCTAAAACATTAAGAAAACCTAAATCATTAGGAATAACTCTCCCTAAAATGAAAAGTGAATTGTAGCAAATTGGTTACTCTGCAAAAACCAGTTTTGTTATAAAAGAACGTTGATATGCATCGGGCCTTTCTTGCAAAAACAAAATGCACGGAAGTCCAATCAGTCAATCTCAATGTAATAGCACCAAATTGAATGCGAAAAATGAGAACTAATTACGTTTTCTGCATCCGCTTACGGAACATCATGCTTACAACAGCATAATTAAAAGAATGATATTGCTTTAGTCAAGAGATGTGGAGTTAATGCAGTTTTTACGTTGTACGTATCATAGATTAAACTCATTAGATACGGATTTTGATCAAGTTGAAGAGGTATCTCATGAAAGGACGTATTAATTACTGCCAATTTTGGTTATTTTCATCTCATATTCAGAAATGTGGACAAATTCCTTTTTCAAATAATCAGTTATAACGTTGGGTATAATAAAGATTATGTACAAATTAACTAACATAGTTATGCCATTATGTTATGGTTATTCGAAACTTAATAAATACCATCAGAAAGTGTACTTATAAGTACTAGAATAAATTCCATATCTGTACATCTTATATTCCAACGTGAAAACCGGCTAAAATATTGTATGACTGTTAATTAACATAGGTTTTAATCTAGTCCTTCTATATACACCCCGAATGGACAACGTGCATTTCTAAACCTTTCACTACCAGAAATACCTAACGATTTGACACTTATTCTATAAATAAATAACTTTGGAATGGACGAACTCCTAAATGATAGGTGTGCGTCTCGTTTTGCGACATGATTTGATATATATATATATATATATATATATATATATATATATATATATATATATATATATATATATATATATATATATATATATATATATATATATATATATATATACTTGACCACACTTTACAAGAATACACTTGATAGATGATATATAAATATGACACAAAACTTGATTTAATTTGAACTGATTCAAATGTAACATACAACCATGCCCTGATGATCATGCCACGAGTATGGTATGGATAAAGTGCTCGAAGGCTCACCCGTATAGTCATGATATCTATCTTTCTTATCTATAGCAGATAGCACTAAAGAACTTTATCATGACATTGAAACGTTTTAGAGTTCCAGGCAACAATGAAATAAAACAATTGTTCTCGTTTTAAAATTATTTTATTACATTTTTCTTCTGCGTCTTGTAGAAGACTTTCAAGGTCATGTATTTGATACTGCATATCAAATACCGTATTCCATTGACTTTTGGTGGTTGCTACCCCGATTAGCCAATGGACAATTGTAATAATCCCATGAAACAATTAGAAATAAAGATTATACATGTATGTTTACACACACACATATATATATATATATATATATATATATATATATATATATATATATATATATATATATATATATATATATATATATATATATATATATATATATATGTGTGTGTGTATATATATATATATATATATATATATATATATATATATATGTATATATATATATATATATATATATATATATATATATATGTATATATATATATATATATATATATATATATATATATATATATATATATATATATATATGTATATATATATATGTATATATATATCATTTGAATCAGTTCAAATGAAAAACATTTTTGTGATGAATGCTCTAATACTGTTCAGATATAATGATGAAGTTATCACAATATAGTCTGGTTATGGTTTTTAATGGCATGAAAGGGAAGATGCATATACATTTGTGCTGATATTTGCAGAGGAACATTTTCTATTCACGCAAACAGGAGAGATTAGGTTTGGATGATTACAAGATACGAGACCTGTAGTGAAGACATCAAGAAACAGCAAATTATCACAATATATAATAATTAAACAACATATTTCAACAGATGATCAATATATTTAAAAATGCTGAATGCAAAAATCCGTACAATGAATTTATATTCAAATTGATTTATTTCGTGTCAAATAGTTGTGATCGATTTTTGGTATGCATATATACTAATATAGACGACTAATGATTTGAATTTATCGACAAGTCAATTGCTGAGGGTTTTTCCTAATCCACATATACTGATGCATAGGCTGTGGTACATGTTAAGTTAAAATGAAATCTATGTTCAAGGGGATATGCTGTACTGGTGGGGAACAAAAGTTAAACCAACAAAGGCAATTTTACGAACATTACGTCGTTGAGAAATGTCCATGACGTTTGTAAAATTCAGTACTTCCGACGACACACTTAGCATGTACAAATGTTCCTAGCATACATGCTAGTATTTAGATTACTACTCATGATTATTTATTCACTTTAGTCGTTCAATTTCATCCATGATAAGCCTATTGACTCACTAGATAATTAAAAAATCTGGAATTGTTTCATTCTGCGGTGTATTATGTAAGAAAAAATAATAACTACAAGGAATTAGTGAAAGGTTGCTAATTTCGGGTCATGCTTACTGCCTGGGTGTTTTGACTATTCCACTAGCTTACTTTAGGTTTTCAAATCCTAAATCTTATTGTTGTACGACTTGACAAGATTTATATTTTGAAATGAAAGATGTATATATTTTGAAAACAAATAATGGGGATATATGCCCCATTTACATACTGCCGAACTGCGGTATACCATATACTTGATTCTGAATTTGGAACTTCGTTGATTTTCACGTTAAGTGCGACATTTAGGTTTAATTCTTCCTAGCAGGTCGTTTATAATAGGACGAAACAATTTACTAACCTCAGTTTAAATTGCATTCGAACGTGAAAATGCAACAGCCATCTTAAACAATGAATTCTAAAGTATTTTAAAATTAAAAGGAAGATAAGTTACTCGGCGTTTTCATTTTCAAAAGAAATACGTTAAAAGGTTAAGTTTGAATTTGCGGCATAACCTATTTTTTAAGGATTTAGAGAGGCATGTCGCTCATTTAACAGTTTAAAACGAGAGACTGTAGTCGAGTATCAACAGATATCTCCGCACTACTACATGTCGGTAAAGTTATAAAATTTGGAAATCGTGCACTTAATTTGTTGAAGCAAATTTCATGTTTTGTCACGTTTCCATAAAACAAAATAATAATCTTTATTTACTTGCCAAAGTATTTGAGAAAGACAAAATTATTCCAAATAGGTCATTGTACTCGATAAATAATCCTTGAACGAATGTGTGTGACATTTTCAGCTTTTCTTTGGTTAATATGTAAATTTGAAGGAGGGGTGCGGGGCATTGTAATATGTTTAGGGTTGTGCGTTTAATCAATCACTTTGATATTTCCATTAAATCAAAGCAGAGATACAGGTTGTACAGCATAGATACATTCTTATCAGAGGAAGGCGGAATGAAAAAAATGATTACCTGGAAGATGGATCCCTGGAAGAGCGAAGCCATGAACGCAATAACTGCTGATACGACACCGTAGAGGGCAACTGTCAAACAAAAACGAATAGATTAGTATATATATATATATATATATATATATATATATATATATATATATATATATATATATATATATATATATATATATATATATATATATATATATATATATATATATATATATATATAAACATATATATATATATATATATATATATATATATATATATATATATATATATATATATATATATATATATATTATATATATATATATATATATATATATATATATATATATATATATATATATATATATATATATATATATATATATATATATATATATATATATATATATATATATATATATAACGTTATATCGTGTTTTTGGTGGCCTGTAAGTAGCACCCGAAATGGTAGACGGTGGACAGTGAATATTCAATGGTACATTCAACTATTGGTAAAATGTAAGATATTATTGAAACTAACTTGGTAATATACAATGCATTGCAAAGAAAAGTGCAAAGAGTGTTTTGATCATAGTTATGAATTTTTTTATATATTATTTGAATATTCGTTGAGGGTTGCTTCGGTCTGTGAGACATTGCTATGGTAAATCCGGTCCTTTGATCACTACAAGCGCGAATATAGTTAAATTGATACTGGAGGAATATTGATACTGTACATACCTATGCATTTATTAAGAAGGGCCTTCTTTTCTTCGGGAACATGCGCGAGTCGATCCTTCAATAGGTCCTCGTATGTCATTGCAGCCAGGCCGTTCAAACCCGAAGATAATGTACTGCAAGTGTGGAAAAATATGATAACAGGTCTCTACACATTATGTAACTTTGGACAGTGATATCTCACTCTGGTTCTAGGACAATATCCCCCCGGACAATATCCCCCGGACAATAACCCCCCGGACAATATCCCCTCAGGACAAAACCCCCCAGGACAAAATCCCCCCCATTCCAATATCCCCCCCCCCGGACAATATCCCCCGAATGATATCTCTATTAAAACTTATGTAAGTAAAAACATTTTTTTTAAATTCCAGTGTTTTAAATTATTCTAAAATATGTGTTAGTAAAATAAAGAAAATTAAAATAAAAAATTTCTAATGTTTTAAATTATCCTAAAACATTTGTTAGTAAATTTAATTTTTTTTCAAATTAATGTTTTAAAAAAGTGTTTTTAATTTTAAAAATTTTTTTACACTAACACATGTTTTATGATAATCTAAAACACTGGAATTGTTTTTAAATTTTAAAAAAGATTTTTACTAACACATTTTTAAGAATAATTTAAAACACTGGATTTTTTTACTAACACATGTATTAGGATAATTCAAAACACTAGAATTTTTTTTCATTTAAAAAAAATAAATATTATCACATGTTTTAGGATAATTTAAAACACTGGAATATAAAAAAAAACACTTTATTTTACTTACACATGTTTTAGGATAATTCAAAACGATTTCAGCCGGGGGATATTGTCCGGGGGGATATTGGAACGGGGGGATTTTGTCTGGGGGGGTTTTGTCCTGGGGGGATATTGTTTGGGGGGATATTGTCCGGGGGTATATTGTCCTGATACCTCTCACTCTATTCATATCTTATTTTGATATCGTGTGTATTAACTTCTTCCATGACGTTCTTCATGTTATCCTAAATTGGCTATTTCTTTTGTTCTTTTGATGTCTTGTGTATCATGCGATATTTTGTAAATGCGAATTTACGTCAATAATTGATTACAAAATGAATCGGTTTCCACCGATAGATCAAACTGGAAATAATATAGACAGTCTTCGGAGAAATGAAAAGTAACAACAATCTTGATATTTGCAATAAACAGATTCTGGTGCTTGACATTTTACTTCATTCGCAGACGGTAATAGAGAGCATACTACATCTCATAAAATCAAGATCATTGACAGACTTGTATTATCTGCGCTTCGGCTTTTGAACAAGAAAGGTTTATATTTCATGATTCTGCAAAATTGAGATCGATACACGAATATGACATCAATATATGGTCCAACTTGGCATATCTACATGTATTGTGTGACAACATCGCGAAATGTAATTGACACGAATATTCGAGGATCAGATTTTTACGATATTATATAAAACGTAAATATTCCCTGTTTTGCAATAACTGAGCTTTGATGAAATGAACGTACCTGAGGGCGCCACTGTAGAGACTGGCCAGGAATAGTCCCGAGACTCCCCGCCAGGAGGCCAGGAGTGACATGACGTAATAGGCGAGTATCTGGTTCTGGTTGCTGATGTCGCCGTTGACCAAGGGGTCGCAGCGGATGGTGACGTAATGAGCGAACACTATGAGGCCGATGAGGGTCAGCAGCAGGATGAGGATGATGGAGCCGGGGATGTTCAGCAGCATACATCTGGTAAAAACGCACACATTATTAAATATTATAGAATTTCAACATAGTCACATTTTCTGCCATATTAAACCTAAAAAGATGTAGGTGTATGTCGCAACTTTGAACAGTGATCTCTCTATTCGTGTCCAATTTTGATAACGCGTGAATTAACCTTTTCTATAATGTTCTTTATGTTATTCTTAGGTTATCTCATTGTTTTCTTTGATTTCTTGTATGTTGTGTAATATTTTGTAAATGCAATTTCACACTCAATAGATTAAAGTAGAGAGGCAAATATAATACTTCTAAAATGAGGATTCGTTTGTGGTTTGCTAGTAATTCTTTATCCAGTGAACCCATAACAGGGCCACAAAAAGAATTTTGAAAATGGTTTACCACAAATAGGCTTCCAGTGTGTTTTGCCATAATTCGAAAGAGAGGATTAAACCAGATGGCTGCCTAGCACTTTCTCGGCACCTTATTTAATCCTAAACCATTTAAGACTATCATCAAAACCTATACATGTACATTCTGGCGTGCTATGATAATTATTAGTTATTTTTTTGCACATGGCTTTGTCCAACGAATCACTGTTTGTTTATGTTTATTTGTAAACTCATGTTTTACCATGAATCTTACCATGTTTTACCATGAATCCTAGTTGCACAATGACATTTACAACTAATAGGTGGAGCCACAGATGAGAAAGGCATTTTCTACTCACATTCTGGCGTGTTTGACTGATCGCACAGCGGAATATCTCTGTACGCTGGCCTGCACGAAGCCAAAGAAGAGAGTCCAGTAGAACGTGCCGAATGTGAGGAGTGACCACAGAGTGTACTCTTCTGTTGGGTCAGTGGACATCCTACAATGCGTCAAACAATGGCGTCAAACAATGGCATCAAACAATGGCATCAAAAAATGGCATCAAACAATGGCATCAGACAATGGCACCAAACAATGGCATCAGACAATGGCACCAAACAATGGCATCAGACAATGGCACCAAACAATGGCATCAGACAATGGCACCAAGCATTTTTCTTTCTTTCTTTCTTTCTTTCTTTCTTTCTTCCCTTCTCCAATTTCTGGAGTCTCACTGCTTTGTCAGGAGTTGGGTTTCTCTATATTCCATTCTTTCTCTTATTGCTTCAGTTGCATCAAGCAATGGTAACGGACAATGGCATCAAACAATGGCATCAAACAATGGCATCAAACAATGGCATCAAACAATGGCATCAAACAATGGCATCAAACAATGGCATCAAACAATATAAATACTCAGCGAGACCTGCAAAGATGTATCACCTTTTGAAAAAGAAATACATTCAACACACTTACGTGTTCGAGTTATACAAGTTGAATGTCTATATTCCCTTGAAGAATTGAACTTTAGACCACCCTAGGAATTTGAACCAATCTAATAAGTTTGCAAAATAATTATTGGGAAATCTGTCATATTACAAGTGACATGTTTGTGCTATGTTTTTGTCATATTACATCAACTGAATAGCTGCTTTTTGCAATACCTAAATCTAAATGAAATGTTGCTAAGCAAAAAGATATATATTACCGTAACAAAACTACTATTCGAGATATTATGACGCTAATGTTTATCTTACCTCGTCTTCACCCTCAAAGTAGGTGTCTTACGTTGTTTCTGTATTTGACCACTAGGGCGCGCTGTTGGGGGGGGGGATGGGATAGGGAAGGGAAATTTAAGGGGTTCATTACTTACTTCCAGGGATTGACACGTCCATATTCTAAAGCTATCTCCCAAACTTTGCTGAGACCGCCGACGTCGATGGCACCCTGTCAGAGGAAAACAATAACAATATAGCATTCATATCTAACACATTCATCATGAAATCATTCGTTTTTTCTTTCTTATGCACCCTTTCTTTTTGATGATTAACAAGTATGCATTCTAAACTCTTAATACTAAGTATTTGCATGGTTCTGATAATGATATATACTAGTATTAAAGAAAAGTCCAACTATATGTCCATTATGTTCTCCAAATGCACATGAATGTCTTTTTAAAGTATGCATTGTTACTCAAGGAGTGAAATATCCTCTGATAGGTGATTAGTAGGATGTTTCTGAATTGTGGCCGAATACGTTTATTTTCAGCAGCTGTGGTGCTCGTGTGTGACGTTGTAGTCACTGATACTTGATCCTCTCTGTGCAAAACAATAGCACTCTCAAAAATATTTAACGTATCTTGCATAAACTGCTTATTATCAATTTTTATCATCATAAAATTGTGCTCTGACATTTTTTTTTGGCATGAAATAAAAGTTCGTGGTTTCCATTTTTACCGTCCGCAGGATGGTTACATTTCTAGTTCATCAAAAAGATATTACCGGCAGGACCATATGAAATGATTTTTATATTAGCGTTCTAGTTATGTTTTTTGACTGGGTAGGAATGTTTGTGTACTGAGGGGGGTACCTACCTTGACCACCACCATCATAAGACCTGCATACATGATGACAGCCTGGAAGACATCTGT
>OZ012688.1:24610883-24615883 GCA_963942565.1 Maea johnstoni
ATAATCTAGTCGCCAAGAGGGGCTTAAGGGTTTGTGATTGGCATGATGGCGTTAGCAGAACCTGTAGACCACCACAGATCAGCGGCCAGTGATGCTGTGAAGGTTCATACAGAGGTGAACGATATCATCTATCGATCAGGGGTTCTTGAATCAACATAAGTGGACAAAGTAAGATTTGCAAGTATAAATCAAAATACCTATAACACCAAGGGCAGGATGTAATCAAAGTCGTACACTAATTAAAGACGTAGAGCAAGAGCATATGCGCATGTGAACATCCATGCTGAGGCTTTCCCTAGTGTTACCAGTATTGGACATGACGTTTTTGGTATCATTATTGACATAAGTCTATCAAAATTGCAAAGTGAAAAAATCCTGTCTGGCTACAAATTATCGACAAGTACAATTATAGATTTCTGGCTGCTAAACACTGGTCAATGGCCATTCACATTCTTCAAGCTGTCTATCGGTAATCTATACATACTAGTATTAATAAATTGAGTTCAGTGATGTGTTTGGTAATTCATGCATTTGTTTCCTATAGTAGGCATGAATACCCAATGAAGAAACATATTCTCAATGGCTATTTCAAATTGGCGTAGGTATGTTTTGATCCACTAGACGGATAAATTTACCATATTTGAATCACCAATTTAGTGAATGAAAATATAGTGAGTACGGGTCCTGGGATTATGCGGGCATTGCTGTTGTTTTAAAAGAAATCGCGTATTGGCCAAGGGTATTTGTGCTAGTTTCTTTCTTATGTTATCTTAATCTCACTTCGCGGAACTAGGTTCCCCTGTGACTTCATTAAGACTGGGGAAAGGCTTGACAAGTAATTCCTCAATAAGTACCTAGAGCAGAGGATTATACAGTAATCCATGTCATAACGCGACACACCGGGTCAGTTTCGGATAAAGCCATGACGTAAATGATACAGTTAATTTGGCTAAGCTCACATGTCGGAAAATGTGAGCCCTTGTGTTTTCTCCTGTTTTTCTTCTGTAAAATGAACTAGAACTAAATTCAAATTCATTTCCTGGGGAGTTTTTTTTTAGTTTAATTCAAGAAACACTTTCTTTTTTCTTTATATGTTTTCATTTGAATAGATATCCTAATACCACAATGCATCTCTTTAACAAAATTCATCTACAATATAATCCATACATCTTAAGTGCGAAGCTACTATTTGGACAACTTGGTAAAAATAATACCATTAATTGTGACTGCATGTCTGTCTGTCTGTGACCTTATAATAACTCTTCTGTAAGCATTAACTCGAACTAAATTCAAATGCATGACCTTTTTTCATTTAAGAAACATTTTCTTTGTCCTTACCGCAATGCACCTTATTAATAAAAAAAAACACTTCTCGTCAATATAACCAATACATCTAAAGTGCGAAGCTACTATTTGGACAATTTGGTACTAATTCAAGACTTGACTTCCAAATAGGGAAGTATATAAGATTTAGGTGTCTTGACCCCCAAAGGGGCATATGTAAGGTATAGGTTTGGTAACAAGACTGACAGAGGAGGGTATATTTTATGTAAGAAATATGAGAGATTGGACATCAGAACACGTATGTGTAATTCAACTACGAGATGACATTCACGATGATACTTCGAAGTTGAGAAATGGGATATACAGGGGAATGGTAGCAAAGCAGGAAAGCAATAATGACTTTGAGTCCCATTCGGCTAAAAAACATTTGCCCGAATAAGCTGTAGGGTATCTCTGATCATCTGTAAATGGCCTTTTAAGGAGTGCATGCAGCTTTGTGAGATATCTATAGAAAGATCAATAAGATCAATAGATTATCTAGTCACGTTGTGAGTAAGACTCAGGTACTGATTATATCACGTGTACAGACATGAGAAAAGGCGGCTCATTCCTTAGGGTTAATGCAGTCCAATAACTAGCAAATATTCATAACCGTATTCCCTCAGTTTTCGTTAATTTGTTTTAACCTGACCACCGTTGCCTTGAAAACCGGTTATACACAATCTAGTTACCACAATCTCAATATCCTATTGAAGCAAATCGTCCGTCCAGCGGTCAAGGGTAGGTTTATTTTGTCTTCGTACGGACAATCACTCTTTGCTTCAAAACAATACCTGACTCTAGATTGTCACATTTCAGTTCTGAGATATATGACATTTTCATTCAATCTTCATCATTTTTACATTGTTTTGGCCAACAAAAATAAAACATTATTTACCATATACCAGTATGTATTACTCCATAAAGATAGCTTATGTCAAAACAGTCTCATCGAGAGAAAAATACGATATTCATTACTAAAATGTGATATCTAGACAAACTTAAGGTGAAATATCCAAACTGAAGATGATAGCAATTAATCTTGGAAAAGGCGCCATGCCTATATCAACATATATGCCCAATCCTATACGATTATAAAATATAGATAATGATTTCAAAACTGCAAATTTCAACTTAAAAATCCCAAATCATCATACTGTTTATCATTTATTAGGTATTTCCCATTCCCTTCCCATAGAAAGGCGAAGAAATGGAAGATATGTGTGGAGCGTTGCCAAGGCATTACTCCATAAGGCGTCCTAGACCTTTCGTGTACTGAGTTCTACTGAGTAACAGGTTCTGTCTGCTAGATATCTACTGCGACATTCTGAACCTGGCCTAGACAGTGCGATAAACCGGCGAATCACGGGTGATGGAAGTGTCCAGATAGCTTAGAACAAGGCTAGTGGCGTAAGTAGGCGAAAAGGAGCAGTTTAATAAGGCTGTGATGCAAGTACAGTGCCGACATTTTATTCCTGCACTAAATGCGTGGGCAGCCCGGGCGGAGTGCACGACCGGTTGCCACCCGGTTGCCTGGGCATGGATGCATATTTGACCTCGCCACTGAAAGTAGCTTTGATTCGCAAGCTACGTGGTATATTCATGTGCTAGGCTTATATTTATGACATGTTATCCTTGGGTGTTTGTTCAACCAGGCACTGGCACACGTTCGGTAGACTTGTGCAGGAATTAGATGTCCGCACTGTATGTAAGTGTCTGACCTGAAATTCAACTGAAAGACTCGAACTAATTGCCATGAACCACGACCACTTATTTATCATTTAACCAACTTATATAGCAAACGTTATGCAACACAGCACTGGGTTGTATCTTCTTTGCAATGAGAAATTCTAAACTATCTATCTTTGGCTAACATGTAGAACTAAATCATGATTGGCTTCACTGCAGGTTGTGGAGCGTCCCCAAAACAGTGATACTAGAAAGTAAGTAACAATAACCCCATTGCTCTCTCAAGCCGAAGTGAACGTCAAAATAGCTCGCAAGGGTATGGGAATATACATGTAGCTTCGGGATACCACTTACTACGTACATGTACATGTATGCAGTTAGGATACTTGCCAACAGGATGCAATTATTTCTAACTTAGTACCAGTCCCATAGCAGTACCCACAGCAGCTGCACTAGCTATAACATTGACAGGACCTCCGTTCAACAATGTATATCTTTTATATTTGCAATATGTACATGATCCGGTATTTTGGAACATAACTGATCATATATTATAAAATTTCGACAAAGTAATTGATGCGAAATGATACTCCTGATAGGACAAGCATCTTCGAGCAATTGATTAACTAAGCAGTCTTTAGTCATTAATATTTTCGATCGTGCAATACACGTTAGACTGTATGAACCGTATGCAAATAGGTTATTGAATATTCCAGTCAGCGTTAAATGCAACGTTATCGCAAAACTTTAGCTGTTTTATTTTCTAGTGACCATTCCTCCTGCTTCCACCGCTCGATGTCTCTCACCAATGTCTGTGTTAGAATCGCGCAACGTGATAAAGTTACCAGTGACTGGGGGTTAGGCGTGGGTTTTCGCCGCGTACTCCGGTTATTTCCTTCACTTACAACTGGCTTATCACGACTCACAATAAGGCAGAAAAATAATGTGACGGTAAACGGAATTCCAAATTCCACTCACAACAGTAAGGATATCGTTTATTGTTTACCATTGACGGCCAGCCGTAATAATTACTCAACACTTGTCCTGCGGACGACATGTGCCAGACATCAACAATAGACATAACTAGTTAACCCATTCAGGCTTTGGAGCTCCTCCGGATCTATAATACATTTGGCGATAACTTGAAAATTAAGAATTACTTTACAACATATTTGAAGGAGATTATTTCCCCGTGTTATTTGGGTGTTGGCCTAAAATATTTCACCGAAATCACCAGGCTGGTCCTGGCCATTGAGGAATGGTTCTAACCACTACGCTCCCACGTGGTCACGCCCTCTATGTGTTAATCACAGCATTAGACCCATCATGAACCTTAATATAGTAACACATTCTTAACCCTTATTCTGCTGGTGGCTAATTTGGCCAATACAAAATGATGCAAAAACATGAAAAATGACTGAGACCCTGACACATGCAATAGCTATCCAATGAATACCAACATGGCAGGGTTTAAGGATTTAAAAAAAAATGTGTGTCCCTTAGAAGGGTTAAGGACAATGGTGCTGCTTGAAAGCACCGTCCGGTAGTGATTGGGGATACTGCATCATAACTTATCTATGTTAACTTTGAACCTGTACTGAAGTCTAGTTCCCTATCCTACAGTACTGTGAAATGAAAATAGCGAGGCGGATTAGTTCTAAGGGCTAAACTTAGTCTTTGGCCACTTAAGCCCTTTTGACAGTGGTGTTCCTGCAAAATGATAAAGTAAGAGAAGGCTCCCTAATTGCTCATCTGAAAAGTTCCATCATGTGATCATCAAACCTATAAATAGTTGGTACAAGTTATATACGTATACATTTTATACGTATACATAGAGGGAACAAAAAAAATCCCCTAAATTCTCTATTTTTTCTATTTTTCTTTTATCCTCATATAACACTGGATTATAGTGTAAATGTGCATCATATGCCATTGAATGATTTGTAACATTTGTTTCATTTTGAAAAGTACATTGCTTTATTACATTT